>OY720457.1:48441335-49041335 GCA_963082715.1 Harpalus rubripes | reverse complement strand
CAATACGAGGAAAAAATGTTCCAATTTCCCGCTGAAATAAAATGTGCTGTTTCTCATGATTTTGAAGTCATAGAAACCAACTTTCTCTCCCGGTCGTGAAAAAATATCATTTTATGACACTAGTATTAAAAAGTGACAGATCATTGTTACTTTGAACACTATATAGTGTTAAAAGTGAATTAGTTACCTTTGTAATAACGAATGGGACAACAAATCGACATTTTTGGCATATGTCAAAAAATTATAATAAATACAAATTTAGATGAAAAAGTAGTGTTTGTAGAAAGAATAGCATATGATATACGTGTTAAAAGTGATTTTATTTTGTTTGAAGGGTTGAACCACTCCGCTTCGTATTCCAAACTTCCTTCTCATGTTATTTTTAACACATACCTATAAGGCTGTATCATGTAACACATCGCTTATATTAAACGACATCGTTAACATTGATATCCAATCAAAATATGTGGCTCTGATGAAAAAAGCGCAATGTAATTTGTTACATTTGTTTCTATTTGTCAAAATATTTAACGACGTCGTTTAATATAAGCGATGTGTTACATGATACAGCCGATTATAAAACTATTATTCATTTTTGTAATACATATTATAATAGTTGCTCAAAATACCACCACTAACTTCAATGCAAGCATTGCACCTTCAGAGCGAGCATATTTTGATACATTCGTTCAAAAACGCTAGAATTTGTTTGAATTTCTTGTGCTGCCATACATTAATATATACCATGTTTGCGTAATCGCGAACAGTATGCTCATTCATACTGCGTCTGCAATTCAATAAAGTTAAAATAAACAAAATAATATTTGGTGACAGGTCACAGCAAACTAAAATTAGGGAAATAATTACTCTTTTAAGAGCCTGTAGCTCGAAAACGGTGCGTTTCCGGATATGAGTTTATTAGTAAAAGTTAGTCTATTTTGCATCCCCTACATACCCTTATAAATTTGTAACAAGTATTCATTAACACCCTGTATAGGTAAATGTAAAAACAGTAAAATATTATGAATATAAATTACAATCGTATTGGCTGGTACCACATGCCCTGTTTTAACTAAAACGCTGTTTTAATAAATGTCAAATTTCATTACTGAATAATACTAATAAATAATATCAAAGTTATCAAAATATGATTTTAATGCAAAACATAGTTTGTATTCAAACAAATATTTTTTTAAAAATCGTTCTTAAAACATAAAGGCAAAATTAAACTTTGAATTTGACATTTCTTACCAGCCATTATGTCTGTATTACTACTTATGGTAGGTACATGTTTTAACAAACCTTTCAAAAACTATAATTACAAATTAACAAATATATTATGTATTTAGTTCATTCTAAAAGTGATTCTATTTTTGCCATACATTTCATTTTATCTTCTTTATGTTTTGTATTTAGCCTTTTTATGGCCTTTCTATAATTATATTATAAAATGGTTATTGTTTTTATATATCTACAGTTAAGTAGCATTAATATTAGAAATTAGACTATTATTATTAACGAACAAAACAAAATATGTATATATCATTTGCAAATATAAAATATGTATTTGATTATTTTTGAATTGTCACAACAAATATATTAACATTCTCATATATTTGTAATTCAAATTTAAATATAATTATAAAATCAAATATTACTAAACTGTACCGCAATAAAGCAGTAGTGAACAAACCAGAAACGAATATATAAATGCGCGCAGACTTCATAGTGGTAGAGATTTGCACAAGTCGAGAATTGTATAAGACCATTATAATATTTTTTGAGATTTGACGATTCGAGAAATGCATAAGTAGTTATTTGAATAAGGCAATGTTATTTTTTTCGAATTTTATCCATTACTATGTTTTGTAAGTTGATATATGAATAAAGTGATATTTGAATTTTCGTACACTCTGACCCTACCCATGAATTGAGTTGAGATCAAGTGAAATTTTTATGAAGTAAAAAGTACGACAAAAGACAAATTTTGTTGGGAGCTTTTCAACGGTCAACCACGATATTTTTTGGTATTATTTTGGATCGCCCAAAAGTATGAGTGGGCATTATTTAGGCTAGTTATTCTGTCGATTACATAATAACATGTATTGCGACACATTCTAAAATGTTATTTAAACTGTACGGTACTATTACTTCCACATAATTTTTAATTCTATGAAGTTTGCGTCTCTGATATTTTATTTTCCATGGTATTGTCTGCATATTTATTCTTCAAATAATAATATTTATTAAAGGAATAAACATATAATCTTTTCAATAACCAAAATAATTGAATGTGACAGCCCGTGACAGCAAAACATTCACCCCCACCATCATCTAAGATTAAAAGCTCAACAAGCACAACCTCCTGAGGTGACTAAGAATCGGGAAGGGGAGAGGGAACTCTTCACACTTTGATCTCACTTTATCTCACCTCCGTTAGGATAAAAAGAACGGTCAAAATTAGTGAGGCAACTGAGGTGAGCTGAGACGAACTGAGGTCTAATTTAAAAAGAGGTAAAAAGTACGCGACTGGTTTACATTTGACACTTGACAGTTCAATTTCTGTGTTTATCGTATTTTCTAGGTTTTACATTTACATATTTAAAATTAAATAATTTGGTTTTTGCGATTTGACATTGATTTTGACGTTTCAATATCAAATATGGAAGACATACGTTAATGTTTTCATTCTAAACTAACGCTCGTAGCGGACAACTACGGTGAACCAAAGATGCTGCATACGTCATCGTATTGCAGTCGGTTTAACTAACGATAAATTTAATATCGTTTGTAGAAAAAGTACGCTATATTTTATTGCTTTTATTATTAATAATAATATTGCATGTATAGTAGTATTGCAGTAATATTAATTAAAAATATGCTTTGATAATGAACAAATAAATATAGAAACCACGAATTAAATTAACAATGGACCTTTTCAATTTAAAGATATAGAAGATATGCGTGATGGGGATCTGCGCATAGTAAGAACAACTGAGATATATGGCGTATGTTTTTAAAAAAATGAGACGTAAAATGTGAGAATATCTCAGATAACTTTAAAAAAATCTTATCGAAATAAGTTACAAAAGCCTTTATTGGAGGTAAAATGCCTAACGGTGCAAATTTTCGCAGAGAATACAGATGTTTTGATATCTACAATGTTTTGGCGTTTAGTTTGACAGCCCAAATGGCAGTTGTTCGCGCCATTTTCTTACTATTTGCAGCGATAGAAAGAGATAGCCGTTAAATTGAAAAGGTCCATTACAGCACTTAATAAAACAAAGATAAAAATATGCTTTGATAATGAACAAATGAATATAGAAAATACTCAGTTTTTCAGATGTTATCCCACCCTACATTATCGCAATAAACTATTATTCACAAAAGATATAATATTACTTGCAGATAACTTCATTGCATTTCAAATGCATAGGCGTGCAACATGAAATATTTATGGATAGATTTTAACTGAAAAAATAAGAGTAATTTATTTGAAAATTATGTTTCTTTCTGAATAATGCCTTTCTGAAAGATTTATGCTCTTCACTTATGTTTTTGCCAAATTCAAAAACATAGACTTAACTATAAACCAAGGAATAATAATTTGATGTAAACGTCAACGCCACTGGTTAAATATTAGCACAGAGGGCAGTGCAGTAGACAATTAGGTATCTGTAATTCTACGACATACCTCATTATTAATTATATTGTGTTAGAAAGTAATGCCACTATTTACGAACATCTGTCACACCACATAAATTAAATAGACATAGGTCAAATAATCTTTCTCTTTCTAATACAAAATGTTGCTAAGCTACTACTGTAAAGTGCTGTGTATTCTTTCTTCGAACAAATGACCTTGAATAGTCATCTTTCGTGAATAATAGTATACATGATTATTCTTATTCACAAGCACACTGTGTTCGCTTCACCAAAATCTGAAAGGCTAAAGTCCTTATTATAAAAACATATTATTAATATTATCACGAAACAACTAACTCTAATTAAGTGTTATTTTATTACATGTTTTGTACTTTGCCGCCCAAAATAAATAACGTTTATGTTTGTTTTCAGGTTTCACGAAGAGCCGTATTACATTCAGCGATAGGATACGGTAACTAGAACACTACAAGAAGAGAATAATTGATTTTTTATAAGAATAAATAAATAAGAGTTTTTTTTAGCTTTCCTATGTAATAACAAAAAGGGCAGGGAAATATCATAATTTTTTAAGGATTATTCCGATTTTCGTATCCTCTCATTTATTATTAAATTCTCTAGTTACGAAAATAACCATGAGATAGGAGTCTATACCCTTTTACAAAGGGCTGAGGGATTATTTGAGCCCTTGAGGAAAATCTGATCACGGATTTCAATTATGCAGATTCAGCCTTTTTAGTTAATGCGCAGGCCCTTCGCCACAAACTTGAAGGGCAAATATATTGGAAATGCAAACCAAAGAGTTTTCATCAATTTTGTGCAAACCAAAAGCTAATGGAAAGCGTAAGTTCAAATCCTCCCGTTAGCCCTTTTAATTTATTAACTTACAAATTTAAGCGTTAAACAGTTCGGAAGCGGCTGGGTTTTTATCGATTTCCTAGAAATTTTGCGTTTCCTTAGCACCCTTTGAAAAACAAGGGTCTCAGATTAACATATGTAAGTTTCAAGGGCGTAGAGCCAAATGTTTTAAAATTCGCTAATTAAAATTTGACACCCTGTTTTTTTAAAAAAGACAAATTCTCACTTTTATGACGTTACATGTTTTTGTTGTACAGAATTAAGATCGTAGATGTTATTTCTAATAATATTAGCCATGTTTTAAGGGTAGTTTTCAAATAATTTTAGCAATATTCCTTAGTTTAATAATTACAACATTTATTAATATGAATAATACAGAACTCATGTTTTATTTTCCTTGTAAATGATATATAAAATCCGTGTCTCTTGACAGCCGAATAATTGGGACAAAAATTCATGTCCCAATTAAGCGGAATCGACTGTACATACTTTCCTGTGTCTTTATTATGGTATTTTCCCCTGAAATAAGGTCTTCTTGTTAAATAAAAATTGTATTAGTTTAATATTTATTGTTTATTTGTTATACATTGTTGTTTTTAGCTTATATTGTATTTATTCTTATTCTTTGTATTTTATAAATAAATATATTTACCCTTGTCCTGAAAAATTAGAAATAGAGATATTTAAATTTTACTTGTATTTATTGTTTAACCCTTACATTGTATTTCATGTAACTACTCCTAATGTTCAATATTTTATACAATAAAATATAAATTAAATCTAAAAAATGATGGGTTCCCCAGCCAAAAATTAAATTAAACTTTTAATCGGAGAATTAAAATTTAATTCTTGGTTAATTTTTAAGTGTAGAATTAAAATTTAATTCTTGGTAATTTTTAAGTGGAGAATTAAAATTTAATTCTTGACTGATTTTTTAATTGGAGGATTGAAATTTAATTAGTTGATTTTTAATGAGAGAATTAAAATTTAATTCTTGGTAAATTTTTAAGTGGAGAATTAAAATTTAAATCTTGGTTAATTTTTAATTAGAGAATTAAAATTTAATTCTTAATCTAGGCCCCAAAGGCAGAAGAGTAATATTAAATATTGTAAAATTGTAATAAAATGTTAATGTATGTTTTAACTATATTTGTATTTATATATTGATAATAAACTTTAAAATTGATTTAAAAATGACTTATTTTCTTATCTTTAGTTTTAATTTTTATAATACATCCTTGAAACATAAGTATATAGTTTCTAAGTCATGAACGCATTACGTATATAGTTCATAAAACAGCCGCCATGGGGCATCACCAGTCAGAAAGCATTGCGCCTAAAATATAGGCAACAACAAGCATTAAAAAGAAGCATCCATGCACGAGAAAAAAATTTTTCTGGTGCATAGATGCTACCAAGAAGTAGCATCTATGCACGCGAAATTTTTTTTTCTGGTGCATAGATTGTACTTTTAGGTAGCATCTATGCACGCTAAAAAAATTTTCTAGTACATAAATACTAAGAAAAAGAAGCATCCATGCACCAAAAAATTTTTTTTCTCGTGCATGGATGCTTCTTATATGATTTGTTGTTGCCTATATTTTAGGCGCAATGCTTTCTGACAAGTGCTGCCCAATAGCGGCTGTTTTAAGAACTATATATGTAATGCGTACATGAATCCTAAAAATTATACCCTATAAATTTCTTACAATTTTATTTATTCGTTTTTACACAGCATTGATACTACATTTGTGCACGATTTGCAAAAAAAAGGTACGCATCATTTTTTAGATTAAGAAGTGCTGCATCCTTGTGGCTATTTTAAAAACAACATACGTATAATAAATAAGAAATACACCAATTACATTTTTTAATTTATATTTTATTGTATAAAATATTGAACATTAACAATAAATACAAGTAAAATTTATAAACAAATATTTAAACATCCCTATTTCTAATTTTTCAGGACAAAAGTATGTTTATATATAAAATACAAATAATAAAAATAACTAAAAAAATGTATAACAATGTCACAAATTGTTATTAAGATTTGTTAACAAATTTAGTAGTACTTACGAATATAATTATAAAACAAATGAAAAGTAAAATACATTTGTTTAAAAATTCTATTCATAATTATTTCTTACTAAGTTTGTTACCAAATTTGATAACAATTTTTTAACGTGTCAAACAGGCTTTACTTGTAGAACTAAAAAGTTTGTTACCAAATTAATTATCTATTTTTGGTTGTAAATTTTATTAAACATTTTGCATAATTTTGTGAGAAAGTTTATTTTATTACAAAATAAAGATGCAAAATTATTAATAAATATATACAAGTCAAATAATGGTGATTCTATTTGGTAACAAAACATTTTAATTTTACGAGTAAAGCCTGTTTGGCACGTTAAAAAATTGTTATCAAATTTGGTAACAATCTTAGTAAGAAGTAATTATGAACAGAATTTTTAAAACAAACGTCTTTTACGTTTCATTTGTGTTATAATTCTGTTCATAAGAGTTACTAAATTTACTAACAAATCAAACAACAATTTATGACAGTGTCAAACATGGTTTAGTTACAAAACTAAAACGTTTTGTTACCAAATAAAATTACCGTTATTATGGTTATAAGTATTAATTTATTAATTATTTTGCATCTTTATTCTGTAAATAAAGTTTATCTGAAGATAAAACTTTTATTTACAGAATAAAGATGAAAAATAATTAATAACGAATAATACAACCATTAAAATTTCATTTGGTAATAAACATTTTAGTTTTATAACCAATCCGAAACTCTACTTATATATTTTACTACCCAATATATAACAATAGAGTTTCGTTTACAATACTTATAGACTATTTAACAAATTAAATCTTTGGGTCCCTAAATAAGATTTCTTGTTCCCATTGTTAAAGGTACAAGATTTCTTATTCAGTTAAAGACAGTTTACGAACCTTTACATTAATTTTTTTTTTTCATGTTACCACCCAACCGCCCACTTACCAAAAAATATAATATTTATTAATACAAAGCTTCGTTTACAATAAATACTTAAAATCTAACTTTACCCTGACCGCGTCTAAATACTTAGTAATAATTACAATTTTTACTAAAACTACCTACTGTAGGACTAAGGTGACGGGTTTAAATTAAAATAAACAGAACATAAAAGACTGTTTTATTGTGTTCATACATTTTAAACAGGTCTTTATGAAGAGGAAGCCATGGTCTGCGTCATCAATCGGCACTGCAATCTCGACGACAGTGACAGGGCAGTAAGGAGTTAGTTCTTCCAACTTAAAACTAAACTGTTTATTTAATAAATTGTAATATATAGGGAGCAACCTCCCTCGAATGCCAAACCCACGCTCCCCATATATAATATTTATTAAATAAATACAATTTCGTGTACAGTATTTTATAATGAAACTTAAACTATTGTAGAACCCCCCAAATTAAGTTGGTGAAGTGCGCAAAATAGCCTATCTTACACGTTAATATCTCGTTCAAAGAACAGCAAATCTAAGCCTAACTTACGCTAATATCTCGTTCAAAGAATAGCAAATCTAAAAATGTGAAGTTACGTTAATTTTTTTCTCGCTCTCTCAAAAAGCAAAAACAACCCTTGCCTATCTTATATCTAAGCTAACTTATGTCTACGCTATCTATCTTATAATCTAGACTATGCTAAGCTAAAGGCGACGTATGAGAGAGAGATATACGAGCTAAGACAAAAAGTGAGAACACCGGGGTGGTTCTCACATGTAGTTTACGAGGGGGTTAAGCCGACCCCACACGATGCACTGCATGTACGGCCTACAACGCGAACTCCCTAAGGACAAGATAGACAGTTACATGTAATCTACTCGGCTTGGATGCCTGAGCGAGTTACTCCCGGAGACATCGCCCGATCTCATACGCGATACCTATCTCGAACGCGGTCAACCCGTGTGCTCAAACAAAGTTAAATCAAACAAAAACTATTCGTTGCCATTAACATTAAATGATGATTACATACGTTGCCTCCGGATGAGGAGAGCACATAGACGCCATAAGAAAGCTTCCTGTGATAGCATTCAGGTTTGTTTAATCTTTTCTCATTCGAGTCTAGCAATCTAGAGCGTAGGCCAATACGATGGCCAGCAACTTTACTACAAAAGAATTAAACTGTCCCTAGAAACATTCGCACAAGTGCGAAGCGATCCCCCAGAATAAACAACTGGTTTCACATGGCATGGCTAACCATATCAGTCCACTCAATTATGGAAAAATCGCGCACGAACCCTGCCTACCCATCCCACTAACCGTGATGTTAAATAAGGAAACCCGAACCCACATCAAGTTTCGAATCTCTCCCACCTTCCTGACCCTCTCACTGATTCTCTCACTCATTCGCATCATTCATGCCCCGATACATATGTTTTTCTTTTCACATTCACTCTCCCTAGGGGCCGTCTGGGCAACCCGCGAAAGGACGCGTACTACGGTAGCAAACGCCCACGCACGATTTTATGATGAATCGCCAAGGAATGCACTTCAAATTAATCAATTTATTTTCATTTTTAAAGAAAACGCGTGTTTGCTCAACGGCGCGATGAGCCAAAGTTTAATTAAGACCTGAAAATACATTTAAAAGAACTTAAACTAACTTAAAATCTACTATATTAATCTAGTCTTCTTGATGTCCGATTCCTGAAAGATATATGCTAATCATATGTTCCCAGATATTGATTTTGTTTATATTATACAGACATTCATGAAAGATATTTCTTTCAATGTAGTACTCAAAATCGAATTTGAGTACAATGTAATATTTAGACATATTATAAGTCATATTCCTTTGACTATAAGTTCTCATGGATGAACAGGAGACCAAATATTTCATAAAAAAAATAAGTTTCTTACCAGTTCATCCATCGATGGTTCTCTACGCCGTAGAAGATTTATCTGATGCTCAGCAATTCTGTCAAAGAGCTGCTTTAGAAGATCTGGAGTGTTGAAATCCAAAGCTCAACGTTGCATCGAAATTCTCCAAATTTCTTGACGTCTCCGACCACCGTAAGGTCCGTCTATTAAATAATAATTCTTAATTTGTTGTACTGTTTCAACCATTTAACAATCTGTTGTTTGGCAAAGGTATATGCGAAATTATGTCCAATAGATTTTAAATGGTTTCAAATGTATTTGAAATTTGTTTTAATTTTATATTTCGAAAGCATATTTGATAAAAAAAAATAGTGCCGAGAAAGCCACGCAGTTACTATGGTGTTAATATGTGAATATTTATCACACGTTGCTAATAGCAGCGTGACTTATTATTTTGAACTCACTGGCTGACTTAAAAACACCATTATTTATTTAAAATCAACATAGTTATAGCGTTATTACAATTAGTTCTTGAATAAATAACTATTATCCAACACCTTGTAGTTATAACGCTATAATTATAGTGATTTTAAGTAAATAATGTTGTTTATAACCAATTCTATGAGTTAAATATAATGCATCGCGCTGCTATTAGCAACCTGAGATAAACATTCTTATATTAACATCATACTAACTAACTAACTAACTAACTAACTAAATGTACATGATATTGATCTACTCTGCACAATTTATTTATTAAATCTCATCGAATGCCGTCGACTTGTTTGATTTTCAAGTTGGTTAGAATTTTGTTCTCCACTCCATGCCTAAATGAACATAACCTCTTAATTTGTTTGAGATATCATTCAAATTTACTTTGATTTAACACTGACAAAATGGAAACAAATGTTATTGACAATATTTATATATTCAAACTGACGCATGCGCACTGCGTCAAAAGTACAGTCTGAAATTAGCATGGGACAGAGCTGAAGATCGAGTCTGAAGTGAGAAAGGGATAAAACATATGATAGGTCACGTGATCTCCCACTGCATCACATAATATTTAACGTCCTATCATTCGCATTCATTGCAAACATTTCATAAAATAGTTATTTTAAAATTAGTCTGACATAAAACATAACCTTGTTATGTTTCAATGAGTAACCACTTTTGTCATTTTTGTCCGCTGTCGGCGCTGACTACTTTTGTGCACACCGCCTATAGGGCACGGAAGATCACGTGATCTATCATATGTTTTGTCCCTTACTCACTTCAGACTCGATCTTCAGCTCTGTCCCATGCTAACTTCAGACTGTACTTTCGACGCAGTGCGCATGCGTCAGTTTGAATAGCTGTCATATTTTTCTAGCGGTAAATTTTAAGAATTAGTTTGCGCAAGCGTGGAATTTGTTGCCGTTTTGTTATTTAACGGTTCTTGTGCATATAGCGATTGATTGTGTTATTGTTATTCATTGTAGTGTTTTATTATTTGTTTCTTTTTGTTATCTTGTTTGTTATTATTTCTTTTATTGTTATTTTCTGTTTGTGAGTGTTGTCATTCTTTTTGAAACGATGCCAGAGCGTTGTTGGGTGCAAGTTTGTCGTCGGACTATAATATAAAACCGTTTGCTATCCCATCAAGCACCGATTATCGAGGTAATATTTAAAACCTAATAATATTTGAACATAAGTGACAAGTGACAATTTGTATAGGTAGGGTAGGTGTTGTAGGAGGTTACATGTGAAAAACAAGAGAGACGTCGTCTGTGGCTCGTGGTCGTTTATGTTTATGAGAATATCACTAGCTGACATATTATCGATTACTCAGATTTGATAGTAGGTCGTTGATGAAGCCCTAAATTAATAAATTGTCAATTACTGTTGGTAATATTTGCTTTTTAAGCAAGAATGAAGACGAAGAGCATCCTGGCCGTAATACTTATGAATATACATATGATCACATTGTTATCTTTCATTATATTATATTATTGAAAAATTCAATAAAAACCTATTTGATTCTTATTGCCTTCATTTTATTCTCATTTGATATCTTGCTAAAAATGTGACAGCTATTCAAACTGACGCATGCGCACTGCGTCGAAAGTACAGTCTGAAGTAGCATGGGACAGAGCTGAAGATCGAGTCTGAAGTGAGAAAGGGACAAAACATATGATAGGTCAGGTGATCTTCCGTGCTCTATAGAATGTTTCTTAATTTTATGTTAATATTTTATTTAAATGAATTATTTATGTAACTGTTTTCTTACAATAAAATAAATTATTAGTTTTTGACTTTTAACCGATTTTATTTTTTAAGAATTTGTTAAATGTGTTTTATTGTAAAGAACTCTATATTATCTTACTTTGCATTAAAACACGTTTGACATTGAAATTTTAAAAAAAATCGCCTGCGGCGCATTTTTTTCTCAAATTTTAAAACCATCGATATGTCCCGTATTGTGATATTATAAATCTGGCCTCACCTCACTCTAAATTCACGCACAGCCACTGCGGTGCATCAAATTTTGTTCTTATAAAACCTTGATAGGGGTAGTACAAGTACAAAATGGCTAGAAAATACCTGAGCGAAGCCAAATTCAGCATTGCTCTGATAAAATAATTGGCACTGATTATGATTTTAAATCGGATGATTCAATTACCATAAAAAACAAAAGTTAAAAAGAACGAAAGGGAAAATGCAATAAAGAACATTCTACGAATGAGCATGACGTTCCAGGCATGTAATGAGAAGTACAATGTATAAAGAATGCTTTTTCGATATGAATTCCATTGAAGTATACCAAAGGAATTATATAGTTTTTTTTTCTCGCAAACTATGTGTATCAAATTTGGACACGCGTTTTTTATGCCTTTTTTGTAAACTCATACGTATTTGAATTATACTGCTTTATGGACAAATAAACCGATTTTTTTGAAAATTTTCATCTTTTGAGGAAGAAAATTATGAAATTTCTTTCTAAGTCGCCAGTATTAAATGTGCTTTTGAAATATCAAATTTACAAATACATTTAAATAAATCTAGCAACTATCGAACAGGAATATCGCTATTAAAAGGGTAATAAAGTATTAAAGACACTTACCTTTGCAATTCTGCGATCGATGAACGTCCTGGACTTTAACTTGCAAGCATTTCCTTCTGTTTGAATCTTCTAACATTTTCCGAATAGGTAGACAGAGATGGTCCTCTAGTCCGAGTAACTGAACAAAATGGGATCCACTTCAAATTAGATTTGTTTCATTCGGTTATCGGATATCCAACTTGTAAAACTGGTTTCACACGCGTTCCAAGAATTTCAACTGGATTGAGAAGAATGCTGAAATGAAATAATAGCATATTAGAACATTTGAAACACATTATATGATCAATAAATATTCAAAATTTAGTATTTTTGTAGAAAAGTAGTTTCTTGCTTGGATTTGGATATTAGGAAAATAAATTCTGGGATGCAGTCATGTAATTATTTAGTATTATTCTACGAAATATTTCTTGAAATATTGTCATTATTTGTACCTAAACATAACCCTTAAATATATTTATACTATTAAATATTATTTTATTATTGATTCATTGTTGCAAATATAAGTATTTAAAGATGTTAACAAATTCTCGAAATCTCAGTCAAACAGAATTTATTCTTTTAAAACACCGACGTTTTGGTGCACACTTGCACCTTTCTGGGTCATTCAAAAAACACAAAATACTACATACACACAGCAATGACGTGGACATTATCACACTTACTAATCACATCTCATGTACATAAAATACATTCGTTCTTTGCATTCAGTTTTAAAACATCGTAGAAAAATTTATAAAAAGCATATACACATCAGTTTGCTCTCAACATCAACAGAATATTTTCCGATTTATACTGTTGACGATTTTGCGAATACAGAATGTCTCATTTTCGATGTTTCTGAAGGTATCTCGGGTAATATTAATGATAGAGCAAAACCGTTTGCACATTACAGGGTGAACTTTTCGAGAAAAGTTTAATAGTCACCACAGGAATTTTCGATCTTCTTTTGTTTTTAAGATACAGACATAAACTCATTTTTCGCACATTTTGAAAATATTTCATATCTTATTTATTATGATAGAGGAAAAATGTTTTTATAAAAATTTTACCGTTTTTTAAATAGAATAAAATGGCGTAATTAGATTTTTTAAAAACTTAATCATTCTCGAGATATAACACAAACTTTTGATTTTTTAAATGGGACCCTATGTTGAAAATAGTCTCGTCTTTTTGCTTATTTCATAAACTTTTCAATGATATATAACAAGCCTACATTCTTTTGTTTTAAACATTAATAAAATACGAATTATTAATTTATTGAGGTGAAAATATTGGAAATTATTAAAAAACAAATGAAAATTTATTACAAATCATCATTTGTTTATTTTGATTTAATAATCTATTAATCATGTTCTCAAAATTATTCTTAACCAATTATTTTCGGGAAAGTTAAATTACTAGTTACCGACGTTACAGTTGGCTTTGACACAATCCGAAAAAGATGGTTTAATACGCTTTTGAAGTAAATAAATTGAAAAAATGAGTAAAACTGAAACAAATATTATTAGAAATATGCAAATGATGATCTGTAATAGATTTTTTCATTTGTTTCTTAATAATTTTAAATTTTTTCACCCCAATAAATTAATAACTATTTTTTATTCAAATTTAAAACAAAAGAATGTAGACTTGTTATATATCATTGAAAAGCTTATAAAATAAGCAAAAAGACTAGACTATTTTCAATATAGGTTCCCATTTAAAAAATCATAAATTTGTGTTATATCTCGAGAATCATTAAGTTTTCAAAAAATCTAATTACGCCATTTTATTCTATTTAAAAAACTGTAATTTTTTTGTAAAAACATTTTTTCTCTACTTTTGTAATAAATAAGAGATGAGATATTTTCAAAATGAACGAAAAACGAGTTTTTGCCTGTAGCTCAGAAACAAAAGAAGATCGAAATGTCCTGTGGTGACTTATAACATTTCTGGAAAAGTTGACCCTGGAATGTGCAAATGGTTTTGCTCTATCATTAGTATTACCCGAGATACCTTAAAAAAACATCGTAAATGAGACATCCTGTACACTTATATGTATGTAGGTACTCTATGTGAATTTTTGTACAATGTAGAACTAAATATTAAGAAGGAATGTATGTTTGTATTAGTTCAGTCAAGTTATACAAAATGCCTTGCAAAAGGTTGGGTAGTTATAATTTTAGGATATGTTGTAAGAAACCAATTTTGCAAAAACGAAACCCCTGTGCTACCAGAGTTATAGGGGAAAAGGTTCGAAATTTTGGGCCTTTTTTCAGATTTTCCTCAATTTCTGTTTCTATACATCAGAGAGTAAAAGTTATTATCAATGTTGTAGAAGACAAAATTTTCTACAACTTTTGTATTTATGACTATACTTAGTGAATTACACAGCTGTGGAAGTATCAGAATTTTTGGAAAATGACAAAACACATATATATTCCAGAAATATTGATGTAGTCCGGATGTCAAGGGCGAAAATTTGCCTCCACCCTGTATTTTGTGATGCAAGCAAACCGTTTGATTCGTTTATTACTAGGACCGTGCCGCGGAAATGCCCCGCAGGCACGAGTTATTGCTGGTTGTATTCCTCATTAGCGCGGTTTTCTTAAAATCGCAAATCGCAGTGGTGCGCAAACCATTGGATCTACAGAGCTGATTTAATTTTTATATAAATTGTAATGATAAGATATGCCGGTGAGCTCTATCGATAGCTCTTTGAATGCGCTACAATTTTTATTAGGATTATTTTCCGATATAACGTAGCGTTCTCGCGAAATTGATTGTTTGAAATTTGTCAAAAAGTCTTTTTATATATCAATTAAGAAATTTTCGACATTAGTATGTTGTATAATCGAAAATTCGTGCCAAAAATATACTACTAATCATTACTATATCTTTCTTGAAATATTGTAACTCTTATTGGCGAAAAAATTCAAAGTGGGTGACGTCTGGTGGCAGATTTGTAAACTAGAGGAATAAGGAAACGTTGATAGCATACATTGAAACGTATGTAATTTTAAACAGGTTTAATTTATATTTCTTGTAAAAGAAAGTAACATATAGTGTATATTACATTTTCGGGTTTAAATAATGATCAGTAAATGCCATAGATACTGCTCAGTGCAATAATTACAAGTCAAAAAATGTTAGTTTACACTATATCCCAAGTGACAAAATATGATCTTGAAATTTTCTTCCCGTATAGCTGTGACATCTTTAGTCGGTTCTATTTTTTCTTCTTTAAAACAGGATGGCAAAATTCTTCTAATTTTATAGCCAAACTATACTGTTTATCATCCTTTTTAACAAGTTTTTCCCTTACTTGTTCCAAACCGGTACAACTTAATTTTTCTATTTATCTATACACAAACCCATAAACAAATAAATTAATAGCATAATAATAATGATAACTTTTGTTGTAAAACAACAAATATAGTTTTGATTTTTACTAATCTGTTTATATGCAACAAAACTGTAACAATATGTTTGCATTTGCATCCCAATCCTGCTCTACAACTAAATTTTGCTGTCCAGTAATTTATATTCTCATTTAATAAAATTTCAATCGTATGAGGATCTCCGCTCAAATGATTGGTTTTTAAACAAGAACCCAGTATTGTACCTGATCCATAATCTTTTCTTCCTCAAAGCAATACATGTCCTGCCTTAAAAACTACTTCGCCTTCCTTTATAAGACGTGCAGAAGCAATGTATTCAAAAATATCACCTAACTTTATGTTAATTTTCTCCATATTAAATACTTTGCACTTCGAAATGCATATTGCCAGCAATAAGGAATGAGAGAACTCTCCTTATTCCTCCGCCATCTTGCTACCGTTCGGCCTGCCACCTATAGTTCAGTTTTTTCGCCAATATTCTCGAATTCAGAAGCACTAAAACTTCCATTCACGATTAGTATTTAAAAGCAAGGGGATGAAAATTTCATCCTCAATTTAATAAAAGAACCCTTCAAAATATATATTTACATTGCTTACCTTGGTAAATATCTCCACTTGGAATGAAATCTCACGAACACGAACTAAAATTGCCGGTAATTAAGCTGGACCGGCATATTAAAATAACCAACAAGTAGCTGGTAGCTGGAATTAAAAAATAAAATAATTGTCCGATATATAAAATACAGATTATAGAAATAACAAGAATTTATAATTTTTAATAATAGCAAATAATAGTGAACTCAAAATTAATATTAGTAATAAAATATTTCACTATTTTATCTCAATGCTAGGAGACATTCATTTTACATCGTGCATCAAACGAAAACAAACAATTTTATATACCTTCATCCATGCACAAATTATTAACTAAAATGATCGCTGAACTTTATTGTAACTGTTTATGTATAAATTAACAATGTACTTAGCATATTTATGCATGAATTTTCACTAATTATTCACCAAAATCACAAACACTACCTTTCCTCCATTATGACTTGTTGATAACAAGAACAAGTCCAAAACAAGTCAATTATAAATAATTAACAGGCTTGTTGCGATTGGTCTGGCCGCGGAGTGCTATACTACGCCAGACAAAATAGTTCCAATGCAGCAGCGGCATAACAACCTCCTTAATTTCGAAGCAGTTTTTTTTTTTTGGAAAAAAAGTACTTTACTCCCTTCGCTGAAACTAGAGAATGTGGAAATAATTTTGAACAGAGACAAATCAAATCATTCTATTGGTTAAAAGAGGATAATTTTGGAGCCGAACCAATAGAACGATTTGTTTTTGTTCAAGAATTAGTTCCACTTTTTTTCATTTCAGCGAAGGAGTATGGAAATACAAGAATTTTTTTTCACATCCTGAACTTACAACATGGGAAGTTTTATCTCATCGGTTTTTGAAAATAATGTCGGCCAAGTGGTGTTCGTAATTATTCAAAAACTGCTTCAAACAACTTCTAAAGTTTCGCAAAACTCTTTCGTGAATTTCTTGGAGTATACGGCGAATTTCTGGGCGGATTGCCTCCTTTAGGGTTTGCAAATTCCTTGGTCGATGTTTATAAACTCGTCCCTTTCTGACAACAGATCATGTTTCCCGAGGGTTTTTTACCCACATGTAATTAATTTTCGGTCCGGAACTGCTAAGCGGGAGGAAATTTGGAACCAAATTTAAAAGGCTCACTGGACCGCGGCTACTTGTCGGATGTAGGCTTCCACGGCAAAAGCGTGCTGCTACATTATATTTACGACTGAATTTTTTTATTTTTTGTATTGGAAACTTATTATAAGTATGGAGGTTGTTTTGTCGCACTCTTCACGTCTGAATTAAAATATGTTTGATGCATTTTATAGACAAATCTAAATATTACAATTACAGATTCAGGGTGTAACACCAAAACTGACCACCGCCATTATTTTCTTAATTATTACAGTTACAAAAAAATACTATAGGACAAAGTTTTAGGAGACCAAGGGTGACAAATTATTATTTCTTAGCAACGTTGTTATCGCAAATAACTAGTGATGCCGCGAGACGAGAAACGGCGAGAATCAATCCACTCTCGTCTCGTCTCGAAATTTCGAGACGAGATTACTCTGTATCTCGTCTCGTTATAATTTTTCTTGCCTTCTCTCGATCTCGACTCGAGAGTCTCGAATTCTCGAATTTATAATTAGCAAAGAAACGAATAGGTACCATTAATTAAAACTGATTATTTTACTGTGTTATTTAAATGATTAGGTATTATTATCCGTTGCCGAGCGTGTCAATCTGTTTTATACGCAGATATTGGTAATTATAATTATACATTCGTATAGTGCGGGCACTTAAAGTTGGTGTGAAGAGTACACCATAGGTATTACTTTTTTTTTTGCTAAAACCCAAAATAACTTTAAAATGAATACGTAAATATGAATGTAAATGAAGAGGCAATTCAAATATTTATATATACCGATGAATATTTTGTTTTTTTATAGGTACATTTTAATTCCATATTAAAAAAAAATACATTCGAGATCTCGACTTTCCACTCTCGTCTCGAGCAAATCTCGAGGGCATTACTCTCGTCTCGTCTCGAATTGTCGAGACGAGAATAAGGTTAATCTCGTCTCGAAAATTCGAGATATTCGAAACGAGATCTCGAAAATGCGAGATCTCGCGGCATCACTACAAATAACCAATAATGGGGCCTACCGATTTACAGAATACAGCCCTAAAATTGCAAACATTGGTTTGCAGAACCGCGTCAGGCCATTCCGGCGCCCCCGGCAAGTCACTCTTATGCGCCCCCTAACACCCCCGCCCCTACCAATGATTTTTAATTACAAAGCAAATATTGAAATTTTCATAAAAACTGGGTTTTTACTTATTTTGAAAATACCTCGTATCTCGCTTATTATGCGAGATAATGAAAAAATGTTTAAATAATTTTTATATATTTTTTACGTAGAATATCGTGGCGTAATTATATTTTTTGTAATAATTGTAGAGATATTAGACAAAAATGTTCTTCTTCTTTTCCTTATACCCAACATGGGTGTCGGATAACACAAACATAATATTTTTTTTAAATAGGAACGTATGGTCAAAATAATCTCTGCTCTTTCCTTATTTTATATGCTCTTCAACGATGTAACAAATATTATTTAAACATTTTTTAATTCTCTCATAATAAGCGGGATACGACGTATTTTTAAAAAAGTGAAAATCAAATTTTAGCCTGTAGCTCAAAAACAAAAGACGATAGAAAATTCTTGTGATGCCTATTAAAATTGTCTCAAAAAGTTGGCACATAAAGACCTACATCAATTTTCTGTACCGTGCATAGTAAGAAAGTTTTTCATAAGGAATTCGAATTTGTTCCACTCTGTACATGTTACCATACATTACCATTCCTATGCCCCTGTCATTATTCCTATGGCCTATGGGCATTATAGACTACATATGTTTTATTTTTCATTCATTATAATAACAAATAACAGGTAACCGAAATAAAATGTGTAATTTTAAAATTACGGCGGGAAAAGCGATTTTCGAGAAAGCAGTCTGCACTTCACATCGAACAAGCTTACAGTAAAAATATATGTTACAATCATATAGGCGGTCAAAGCCAAGGACGCCTTAAAGCGCCCTTGACAGCGTTGCGCCTTCGGGCGCCACCCGATCTCGCCTTTATGGGCGTCGCGGCCCAGTTGGTTTGGATATCATGTGGAAAGAGATTTGAAGGAATGAAAAGGATATAAAATTATTTTTTATTGTAATTACTATAAAGAAGGGATATACCCTTTATGTTCAAAATATCTCTTAAATGTATTATTCTCGTCACAAATATTTCAATCAATGAATGTTTTTTTAAGTTTTTTGTTCTATTAATTGTTCAAAAATATGTTCGTTATTAAAAATTAATAATTTGGATTTTTTATACTTATAAATACGAAATATCGTATATCGAAATATTTACTTACAATTATGACATTTGAAAATTACTGCCGATGTAAAAGTCTAAAATAAAAATGTTTGAAATGGCACCTCTTTGGTACCTACCATTTAATGTGCACTGAATTTTTAGTCTCAAATTATGAAGATAGTAGATAATAATTTTGTGTGTGAATTATATATAATTATATTATATTACACTATACTTAATTCTGTTTTAATCTTTTTATTATTATTATTATTATCATTTAAAAAATAATGTAGTAAATACGGTTGATAATTAAACTAATTCTGATATGCTGAGTACTAGGTGCGTAATGGCTGAAATTATATTTATAAAAACAGAGTATTGGAAATTTAGCTCAATAATTATTTGAGTTATTTAAAATTTTGTAAAATTAAGAAGAATGAAACTATCAAATACTCCATTTCCAAGTAAATTTACTTAGAGGAAATATTTTTTTTTTATTTTATCATCAACTGACGCATTCGCCCTATATTAATTTTGCAAAAAAGGTAAATAGGAAAAACCAATGGAAGAAAGTCTAATAATTCTAAAAAATGGATGATTTGTAGATAAGACAATTGTTTAATTTATTTACAATAAAAGATTAAACACATTTTTATACCTTACCTCTTTGTGTGTATTCTATGACAAATTATTTTATTTCTTTTTCTTCTTCGCGTCTTTTTTCGCTTGTTTAAATTGCTTCTTTTCTTTCTTGGCGTCATTCCTGTTGAATACTCGTTTGAACTGATATTTTTCCTTCTTAGTGATATTTTTCATATGATCTTTCATAACTTCTACAGCTTTTTGGGTAGACTGGTCACCCTGAACTAAAGGAATATCAAGTTTTCCTGAACTTGTAGGGTAGTTGACCGAAAAGCCTTTAGGGAAAACTGGTTTGGAAAGAAGACGTGTTAATTCTTGTCTCGCGGCAGAAATTTGGCGCTTCCTCTTAGCTATTTCCTCGTCGTCTACGCCCAACGAACTAGAAAGAAAAACAAAATATCTTTTGCGATGTTTTGTAGAATATTTTTTTTTTTTGTTGTGCTTTATAAATATCAAAAGTTAATCAATTTTCAATGGAGTCCTATATTCATTTTTTCTTTTTTAGAACATGATGAAATAAGAATTTTAGAGCAAACGCGACTTAAAAATGTTTCACTTACAATTCGTCTTCATCTAAAATGATGTCCATATCTTTCGCTGCCTTCTGTAACCAGCCGGTTTTAGCATTCGATCTCTTGAATTGCAATTCCAAAACTTCCAATTTTCTAGCTAAACTAACTCGCTGCTTTACAGAAGTTAAATAATTCTCTAATATTGGAAAGTTTGGCAAATCTTCCGCTATAATAAAACATTTAAAAATTATTATGAATGACGATACTTTTCAAGATATAAATTACGCTGCTCAACACAATCAAAGAGTCATTTATTTGTTGATAACTTTTGTTCTACGATAACAAAAATGCCCAAATCGACAATTTAAGTTGGTTTGTTTATTGTTTGCACATATGAAATTGTTTTATAAATTTTAGTTATGTCATACTGGTATTAATCAAAACAAACAAATCAAGAATGAAATTTAGTTTATTTCGATATTTTATTAAGCATTTACTGAAGTATAGAAGCATCTGTAAAATTTTAAGCTGCGAATCAAAACAAAGGCCAGAGAAGACATTTAACTCAAGTTGCATTATCTGAAGCTGTAATTTTGCTCCAAGAAGGCGAACACCAAAGTATGCAGCTCGACGTCTAGGAATTTCTCAGCAGTTTTCTGGACGGTATAGAAGAGATACCAGGAGACCAGCCTTATAACTAGACGTATTGGGCAAAGTCAAGGAAGGCCAACAACAACCAATGAAGACCGATTTTTAAGACATTAGAGCTCATGTAAGAGCTCCGCTACAGCTCAAGAGCTACAAAATGAACTCTATTGTATATTTCTGATCAGACTGTACAAACTGGACTCCGATTCCAGAGTTCCTATTGAAGTACCTTCTGGTTCAACTAGGAAACACAAAAGAGCTCGAATTCTGTTTGTTAAATAACATTAAGGATAGCAACTGAGGCACTGCGGGGCTAACTTTTTACTTGATGAATCGAAATTCAATCCAATACGTCTAAGACGCAATTACACGGCGCGTGGTTCGTCGAACCAAGGTACTGGAGAGCGGTTCGCGATTGCTCGCATTCTGACATAACGACGCGTGGTTCGTTCAGAAATATGACGTAATTGGTTCGCCGAACCAATGTGGATACTTTCGTGCTTTCGTCTTGTGACTACATAATCACAATCATGGATGCTAGGCAACAAATGATTGCGTCTACATCCTTGTGTATTATATTATCTGGATTGTTGATGCAAAATCGTTTGAAAAAAATAGATACAAGTAAACAAATTTGGCTTTCTAATTGAAGTTCTATGATGAATTTCTAGCATTTATCTGCTGGCCACGCCATACCGACAGCCGATGGAACCCGGCGAATCATCACGAACTACGCACCACGAACCTTACGCCGTTTGACATACACGGTTCGCTATGGCTTGAGTTCGTGGCTCGTCGAACCACGCGCCGTGTAACTGCGACTTTTTAGAGTTTGGCGAAGAAAAAGTGGCGTTACAGCCAACACAATACCCAGCCATGTGTCTTTTGGAGGTGGTTCAGTTATCAATATCAATCAGAAATATAATCGAACTTTTCATTATACGGAACGGCACTCTGATTGCACAATACTATCGGATGAAGTGCGAAATGTTCATCTTCAACCACTTGCTCCTTGTAGCGACAAATAAACGTGAAAATTTATATTAAATATTTTTAAATCTAAAGCGTTTTTACTTTTATTTTGTATTTTTTTTTAAAATACCGGAGAAAAAAAAATCAAACTTTTGCAATATTTTCTTTCCGCCATTACGGAGTCCGACATACGTGCCCAAAACGTGCTCCATAGAAAGAGACAGAATCAAAACACGGCCACCTGTTTATGTTTGCATTGTCACTTGACAATTTAATTTCTGTGTTTATCATATTTTCTAGGTTTTACATTTATATATTTAAAATCAAATAATTTGCTTTTTGCGATTCAATATCAAATATAAAAGTCATACGTTCATGTTATCATTCTAAACTAACGCTCGTAGCGGACAACTACGGCGAACCACAAGTGTTATAAACGATAAGTTTAAAATCGCTTGTACAAAACATACGCTATATTTTATTACTTTTATTGCATTCATAGTATTATTGCATGAATAGTATTGCAGTAATGTGGAAAAATCATTACATTCAACATGACAACATTATCTCTTAACTAGATAAAAGTAACAAAATTTAAATACATACGTCATTTTTTCCTTTCATTTTTGGTAGTTTAAGTGATCTGAGCAATCCAGTTCAGTGGTGTGTATTGTTAGAAATTTCAATTTAATAAAATTATTAAAATACAGGTATAAAGTATCAGTAAATTAAATTTCATATAAATCCTGCAGGAAAAAAGTAATCGAAAAAAAATTACCCTTTAATTGTTTTGAGTAGTGTATTATTAATTTGTAAAATTATTTCAACAATAACTTTGCGAGTCCATAAGATGACAAGTAATATAATAATTATTACAAATTCTGACTTACTTCTTCCAAGGGTGTGGCAGAGTTTAATATAAGTATTGACTTCTTTCGGTTCGATAAACAAAACAGTGATGCCTTCTTTAGATGCTCTTGCAGTTCTACCAGATCTATGGACGTAGCTCTCGCTCGTTCTGGGTGTCTGGTAGTGTATAACATGTTCAACACTGGGAATATCTAAACCTCGAGCTGCTACATCTGTTGCCACTAGAATTCCGTGGATATTATCGCGAAATCTAAAATAATTTGAATTTAAATTCATAACAATATCTTACAAAAATAAATAATATACCGTTCTAAATTTTTCAACCGTTGCCTCTGTTGCATATTGGCATGGAGCGGCAAAGAACAACATTCAAGTAAAGTTAATAAATTCGCTACTCTTCGCACGCAATCAATGGAATTGCAAAATATTAAAGTCCGGCCAGGATGTCTTTGTAAGAAATAATAAAGATAGTAATCTTTTTCTTCTAATTCGCAATTTATTCGACATTCCGTCAAATTTTTCGCAGTTCCTAAAAAGACAAAATTTTATTTTACAAATTATTAAAAGGAGTAGAATAAATTGTTATAAAGATTTTGAATGGGGTCTCGTGGCCGAGTGTCTGGTCGCCAATCTGGGAAACCGGGTTCGATCTCGACCGACGCCAAATATTTATGTCATAAAATTTATCCCTGTGGTGCACTCTCCACGCCAGCAATGAGTGCCCGTGAGGTGACGCCTGGTAAACACCCGCACGGTACATATATGTCATAATCATTACCGATGTCTGCGAACAAAGCAGATTGGCACACCAAGCAATGGGTAATATGCCGTGATTATATATTTATTTATTTTAAGATTTTAAATTTTAAAAAATCTGATGTGGACACCACACGACTTCCTTGTACGCAAGACCTATATGAAGATCTTGATGAAGATGAAGTATAGACCCAATTATAAAACTGCACGTGTTCGAATTAACATCTATTTTTTATTTTTATGTTATTTTTTGTCCTAATCCATAGCAAGCTTCATTACAAAAACCAAATAGTATATAAGTTTTAAATTTACATATCTCGCTTATACAAAGGACTAATTTAATAATACTTGATGTGCTAGACGCAGAATTTAATTCTCTAAAACTCTTATTTGAAGCATTTATTTCTAAAATCAAATGAAACCATTTTATTCAAGAAAAACTGTTAACAACTTCAGGTAATATATCATTTCCGGTTAGCCTGTTTTAACCAAAATCTACTATGTTACTCCAATTGACATAAAAGTCTTATATAACAAATTTGAAAAGTTTTGGATTATATTATAATATAGTTTTTCATTAAAATCTATTATAGGCTTCAAATAAAGTACCATTTCTGGAAATTATGTAATGACAAAAAAGGGAGGTGCACAACTAGATGTTAGTCCTAAATACAAAATTTCATCTTTCTACGGTTTACCGTTTTTGAGTTATTAGTCAGAATGGATTCAGGGATGGTCAAAATGGATATTTCCGTAGAAATCTCAAAACCGAAATTTTTCGCGATTACAATACTTCCTTTACTTCGTACAAGGAAGTAATAATTATGATAAATCGGGAAACTCCCTAACTGTAATTATGCGGGTACCCGGTTATTTAAATATAAATAGCTAACAGGTTCTAGGTTCCGAATCAGAAACTATTCAGACTCGCTTTCAGAAACGAAACTAATCGGGCCTCGGTTCGGGACCAAATATCGATTTTGAAATCGAAGTTAATCAATTTTTAGTTCTAGGACTGAATAAGATTAGTTTTCACTTCACCAGCACCATATTTCGAAGATTAAATTTATAATTGATTCTATTAAGAAAAAGTTAATTCGAAGTAAATTTTCTTTCATTTACCTGTTTTTTCCGTGACATCCACTATTTTCGGATTACTGATTCCCAGCATATTCACGAAATTTTGCAGCTTTTCTTCTGACGTGAGTTTATGAATCTTCTTGCTGTTCTTGATTTTCTTTTTCTTGATTAAATACCGCGGTAAATCGTGCACCAATGTTAACGTCGCAGAAAATACGAAATTCTGGCGATTTTTGCGTTTCACATCATCCATATTCAAACGTTCTAACAGTTGATGGAGCTCTTGAAAATGAAACTTTTCTAGCATTCGATCCGTTTCGTCAATAGCTAAGAATCTACGATGATTAGAGACATTACATAAGTTATTTAAAAATAATTAATTTTGTAAAAATTAGTATATTACGAAACTATGTAATTAGGCACTATGTCTGTTTGGATTCGATAAATAAATAATTTTAATGACGTAATTGCTGAAGATGTATTATTTATTAACCACTGACCTTCAAAATTTCTGCAATATTTGTTATTGAACAAAATTATTAATCGTATGGAAATTATTAAAACACGTGTTATCAATCAAAATATACTTTTATACAATATGTGAAATTTGTATTTTATGTAGAAAATTAATGTTTGAAATTATTAATTTCTTACCTAATGTCGTCTACTTGCGACAAATGCGGATTCCCTTCCTGTATTAGTTCCCAAAGACGACCTGGAGTAGCAACAACTATTTCTGGACACTTTCTGAGAACTCTTTCTTGTTTTACTTGCGCCATACCGCCCAAAACGACCGCCACTTTTATATCTTTAAATAAAAATTGTAAACAATTTGTTCTAAATTCATTTTTGTGTAGATTATGTACCTGTATGTTTTGCAACAGCTATTAAATGATTTTTAATCTGTATTGCCAGTTCTCTAGTTGGAGTTAAAATTAAAGCATATAGTGGTTTTAATGGTTTATTTGTAGTGGTTTTTGTGTCGAAATCAAATTGGATGTTGTCGATTTCTTGGACACATTCCGCACCTAAGTAAAAAGTGGTATAAAAGAATGTTGTAAATATTCACAAAACAGAAGTTGAATTCTTACCATTTTTTTCGAAGTCTTCTGCGATGCTGGCTTCATTCTCTTCTTCATCTACCTCATCTTCACTGTTTTCTTGGTCATCGGATTCATGTGCAGATTCTTCATTATCAGTGTCTGCTACAATTTCTTCTTCAGATTGTATGCCTTCATCCTCATTCTGTTCTTTTTCCTGCTCTTTTAATTTTAGTATCCCTGAAAGAATTGGTAAACCAAACGCCAAAGTTTTACCACTGCCTGTTTCTGCTGCCCCCAGAATATCTCGTTTTCCTAAGAGAATAAAATAAATTTCTTTCTTTATGGTATGAACTAAATATTTGGATTAGTATTTTAATATTTTTAAACTTACCAAATATTGCGGGCGGCAAAGTAAGCTCTTGAATAGGAGTAGGTTTAGTAAATCCTAAATCTGCTAAACCTTGTAGCAGTGGTTCTGGCAAAGATACGATACTCCAAGCACTTAAATCGTCTACTGTATGTGTCTCTTGTACTGTATTTTGCACTGTTTGTCCAATCTCAGTTTTCTGTTTCTTGTTTACATTATTTGGTTTCTTTTTCTTAACTTTCTGTTTGTTCAGTTTCTTGACTGCAATGTCTGTGGTCTTTGCATTTGGGCTTTTCACAAAAGCACCCGGTTCGTGTTTTGGAAGTTTGTCAATAATATTATCATCAATTTTCTTAATTTTTTTCTTCACTACATTGGGTTCGGAACTCTTACGCTTTCTATTACTCTACAAAATAATATTACTGTTAATTAAATAGAAAATACATTATATGCGGCATGCGACCTTTTTACTTACTTGGTTTAAGTAACTGGCATCATATTCTGTTAATTCCTCTATTCCAATTAGACCATTTATATCACCAGACACTAAAGCACCTTCCAATTTAACGGATTTCCACTCAGATACTTTAGTTTTCTTGGTCATTTTGAACGATTTCTGGTTAAATTGTGTACGTTTAACCTAAAATATAACCACACCACACCACGTGTAAAACAGCCAACAGAACACCAAAGTGCATGCGCGATGCGCGTATGCGCTGCGCGTCAAAGATTATGAAGATTCAAATTTCCAATATATATATTTTTACATACAACAGATCGTAAATAAAAACATTGCAGTTATTGCAAATTATGTTCAATAGTATGATAAGCATTTGGATTAATTTTTGTTCGTTCAAATATTATAAGCAAAGATTTTAAAGGTTCCAATTTACTTTTACCATGTATTTTGAATCCTGTATTACACAGTTCGTAAATATAGTACATTTGCAATTGTTGCAAATTATGTACAATACTTAATTCGACATCGTAGATTTTCAATATATTAAGTATTTGGATTAATTTTTGTTCGTTCAATTGTTATAAGCAAAGATTGTGAAAATTCCAATATGTATTTTTCATATTGTATTATATAGTTCGTAAATAGGACATTGCAACGGGTCACGTGTACGAGTTTGTTATACAACTTATTTTTCATTTATTAAATGAAATTAATAAATTTATTTTTAATAAATTGTATAAATAGTTTACAAATTTTACTTTTAAAATTTTTACCGCGGCAAAGTTCAACTCGCATCATTTCACATACAATGTAAAAACTGAAACAGTATAGTCCGAAATTGAATCAGTGATAACTGCAGTAATGGTCATGGTTACTGAAAAATATAACCAGTTGCAATATTTCGGAAGGCATTGATTATTCGGGTAATATTTAGTAGTTATTTTTTTGAAATAAATGAGTGCTATGCTAAGATTATTTTTGAAAGTGAAGTTTGAAATTCTATACTGAAAAGTTATTACAATAGTTATTTGTATATCAAGGCCGCGAAATCACTTTAGTGTACTGACAGAAAAATTGTCGCCGAGGCCGCTTGCGAACGAGGCAAGACAATCTCGAGGGCGCTAAAGGATTTCGCGGACAAGGTGTGCACAATATTTTTTGTGCAACCATAAAAAATATGTAATTACAAATTTTATTAATTTTGAACAGTTTCATTGTAAATAGAAAGTTAGCTTTCAAGGTGGCTATGGAATTAACATTTGATAAACAAAACCATGCAATTCTCAAGTGTCAAAGTGATTGCTTACCTAATTTCGCGGCCGCTACCATGACAACAGCCGTGAAAAGAATTTCGCGGCCGTTACCATAATAACGGTCACGAAATTTAATTTCGCGGCCTGTATTACGGCTGCGAAATGCTTATTTTGCGTCCGGTTGCACAAAAATAAATTTATTTTGAAGTACCAACTTTTGAATTAACAATGTAAATACCTTATAAACTTGATTTTTTTGTGATTTTGCTGTTTATAAATATAAAAATAAAACTAAAATGAATATAAAACTAATTATATATTTTGAAGGATTATGAACAAGTACATTTACTATATACAATATAACTCAACATTCATCTGTGAATTACTAAAATATGAAGCGAAAATTCAAATAAATTGTTCTTGTACTAGAACTATTAACATTTTTAAAAAATTGAACACACGACAAGCATACTTCCGATATTAACTTGCATTTTAAAATAAAAATTATTGAAATCTATTAATACTGGACTTTGGTTTTAATCGCAAAACCAAAATTCAGTACCATTTCTCGTTTTGCCATTAAAATCAAAGTCAAATACTAATAAATTTCATTAATATTTTAAAAAAATGTAGGTTAATATCGGATATACGCGTGTCGTGTGTTGAATTTTTTATAATGTTAACATTCCTAGTACAGGAACAATTTATTTGAATTGTCGCTCCATTTTTTTCTCTTAAATATACCCTAAACACTTCAAACTTTTAAATATTCTTTCTTTCATTCTTTTATACATCTTTCTCTTTCAAATTATTAGCCGTAACCGAGGATAAAGCCCTGTTGCGCTAGTAACGAAAAAATAACCAAACCTTCACAGTAACCGCGTTCCGATAATCCACCGGTTGCTGAAAAAAAATACCGCGGTCACTCTGGTTCAGTTTCGGAATATACTATTAAATTACCGTCGAGTGGATTTTCATCTCTTTTACTCTTTTAAATACATATTTAAACAAAAACAAAAAATAAGCTTAGTTTTGAAGACGATATGAGATTGGCCGTTAAATTAACAAACAAATTCAAATTTCCAAACAGATTGCCCAGTGCAGCGTTTAATTTTTATATTAGCGCAAGATAATTTCGTATTTAGCAAAATGTTTATTAATTTTTTAAATATAATATAAAAGTATATATTTATTCAACTCATGTATTTTTTACAATAAATATTTTTTAAGGCAAATAAGGAGTGGGGAGGGGTCAATACTGAAAAAAGGTTGGGAAACACTGTCTTTATTCATACAATTCGAAGATGACCTTGATCGGACATCTTTCAATAATTTTACTGTACATTCGAAATTCAAACAGTTTTTGTACAAATATTTATATAAATACAAAATAAAATTACATAAGAAGTACTTACACATTTCAAATTACTTTTCAAACTTTTAAAATTAAATCGTTTACATGTAATTTATTGAAAGCATTTAAAGCTTCATTTTTGATGTTATTACGACATTTGTTCGCTATAATCCACCTTGCCCACGAGATGCCTATAAAAATATTTTTAAAATCTTTAGTCTTCCTTTTATATTAACCAATTCAAACTTACTTGTAAGTATAGCAACCATTTTAAAAACAAAGCTTGGCATTTCAGGATAGAATAAAGCAATTAAACAACCAATGGATGCTAAACCAGAGAAAAATCCATGTACGATTAACCAAGGAAGAAAATGTTTCTCATTTTTCTGAAACAAAGATTCATGTTAATAACAAATTAAATAAATGAACATTTATTACTTACATTAACTGCGCCTTTGTACAAAAATACAGCTGATACTAAAGAGATGATTATAATTATTATTGCTAAAGGAATAATTAGTTTCCAAAAATATCCATCCAATGGATCATGCAAGAAAGCACGAGGACCGGCTAATATTAAATCACGTAGAAAAGTCAATAAATTTATGGATATAATAAGCTAAAATAATTTAATTATTTAATTATATTATATATTTTTACAATAATAAATAACTTACGATATCAGTTACAGCAAAAAATATGCAACATCGTTGAAGGAAATGCATGATGACACAGTAATTCCTTCTCAACAAATAATGAATATTTGGAGAAACCTGCCTACATCGTTTATATACAGAGATAATTTTAACATTCTTTCCTGGTCGACCGTGGAGAAGGAGGACCGTTAAGGTGACCATACGTACTGGGTTTTACCAGTACAGTACTGGTTTTTTGGCATTTTTTTTTTTTTTTATTATCCTGGATTTGTCGTAAAATGTAAGCAGTACAGTTTAGGAACACAAATCAAAAATTAATTTATCAAAAGATCGAGTGATCAATACTTGAAAAACTATTCTTAAATCAATTTTAATATTGATCTTAGTATTTTGTTTATTTTTACAAGTCAGTTATTGTCGTTGGCTTTCGTTTACTGCTCACTACCTGTTTTTTTTATTTTATTATTATTTGGATTCCAAAATTCTAAGTATGTACGTACAGTAAAATTTTTGAAAGAACAAACTGCTCCTATTTCAAACCACTGCATTCTTAAACCAGATAGAGTATAGGTGCAGTATGAAAGGTCGCGAATCTGGGGAACCGGGTTCGATCCCGACCGACGCCAAATATTTCCAATTTTAAATGGCACAAAATTGACCCCTGTGGTGCACTCTACACGCCAGCAATGAGTGCCCGTGAGGTGACGCCTGGTAAGCGCCCGCACCGTGCAAATATATCATTATTACCGATATCTGTGTACAAAGCAGATTGGCACACCCAGCAATGGGTAATAAGCCGTGATGATATATTTATTTATTTTATATTTATGAAAGGACTTTGTCATGTTTGACATTTTAAAATTTTTATTAACTTCGTTTCACGTAAGAAAATAGTGATGAGAAGATAGGTCAGTTTGATATTGTTTTTTGATTGGCTAAGTATATTATACTTTTAGGAAATGATTCTGTTGCGTTATAACCTAAATTGTAAGTTTTTTAATGGCCGAGGAAGATAAATTAATACGAAAAATATTGGCGTGGGCAGTCACGTGACTTTTACAAGTGCTTCACCACAAGGGTGCCAAGTATGCAGCTTAACTTAGTTTTTATAAAAATTGAGGGTTCAACATAACTGATAGTTTCCTCAAATTTAGCGCGCCAAGAAATCTTTGAATCGCTCTATTTTTATTTAAAAAAATATTTTAAAAATGAAGTTCATATGTCAGAAAATAAAACAACACAATATTCATTAATAACAACTAGTTTTACATAATTTTTTTTTATTAATTTTACTCGTAAATTGATTTGGCAACACAGGCAAGGTACACAAGCTATATACTTGGCAACCTTGTGGGGCCTTACAAGCACTTGTCAAAGTCACATGTTCGCCCGCGTCTTATTAACAAGTAAAGTTCTTGTTCATAAACTGTTCCATTCATCTTTTCAATGAAACAAACGCCATCCTCCATGTAACCAACCATCAACATAAAGTCCTGTCCTGTCATATTCATTATGCCAATCTAAAAAATTAAATCTCTAAAATCGGATGTCATTAACATTAACTGAGACTACATGTTTGGAGACAAGTCTCTAAAATGAATTATAATCGGTCCTGTGAATTGTTCATTAATTCTATTAGAACTTTGTTAACTTTGCTTTTATATCATCCAATATTGTCTTTATCCTTCTCTTGGTGTATGCTGTTTATCGTTGTAATATTATTATCGAGATCTCAAAATCTTTTTACTGTTTCTAAATGTCTTTTGTTCGTCTTCTGCGCGTCAATTTCGTTCCATTTCTCTTCACTTTATTGTTTATATGTATTTTATTGATAATACCTGAGTCCGCTCCTGCCTATTTTTGTTTATATTTTCGCTCTTTCGAGGAATCTACGTTCGAGTTCGAACTTGTCCGACTCTTCCCTTTCGGTTCGCTCAACAAACTCACACTGAGTGGTCTCTGTCGACAGTGGCGTGGCAAAGGTGGAGCACGGCACGGGCGCATTTACATGGTTTTAGATCAAATATTTCTAAAATCTATTTTCTAAATTTAACAAATAATTATCTACAGATAGGCCAGTCGACAAGGTGTTTATTGTGGAAATAATTGGTGTCAAGCTGGCGTGAATTTTATTCTGTTTATTGGGACCTCCAAAAAGACATACTAATTTTGCACCCTCTAGCGACCCCGGATTTTGCCGCCATCTTGGGTCAAAATTTTACAAGAATACAAAATTAAAACTCGTAATTTCCTGTACATAAAATAGTTATTACATTTTTTGCCTAGGATGATATCTCAGAGTTATATCCTACAAATCCATTCAGAACTCTGACCCGGTTAAAGATACGATAACGCGGTTTGAAAATTTGAATTCAGCATGAAATTCTCCTTCATGTCATGTATTATACGTGTTGTTCCATTTTAGCCATTCAGTATTGTAGAGGATAGGGAATATTTTTGACCTCTCTGACTGGCTGAAATTGGAGACAAGAAACAAGTTTTAGAGGAGGGCGCGGGCCGTGATTTTGTCGGGTCACGATGGGTCACGACGTGACCCGCGTGATCGTGAATATAATTTAAATTTTGCGTCGTGATTGGACGTGAGCGTGAGGCACTAAATAATTATCGTGCATGATCAGCCGTGATTGAAATTTAATCGGGCGTGAGTACAAGTTTTCTTCTATTTTTCATTAAAAAAATTGGCAATTTCCATCTTTTACTTTACATTCTTGTTATCTTTTACTTTATATTCTTGTTATTATTGTTATGTCCAAATATGTCATCAACAGTATTTTTTCCAAAAAATAGTGTTATTGTTGTACCCAAAATTGTATACACAGTTGCTCTGATTTCACTAAAGATATACAAATCTTTAAGCCCGTTTGACACGATCATAATTTTGTTAACAAATTTGTTACCAAATTTATAATATTTGTGATGGAATAGAACAACCTAATTGTCCATAAACATTCGTTTCCAATGAAATCAATCTGTTACCTAACTTATTATCAATTTGTTAACAAATTTGACAACAACTTATGACTGTGTTAAACAGTCTTAAATGTACATAGAAACAATTACGTGACACGAACGTGACCCGCCGGGCGTGAGTGCCAAAATAAAATCGTGAGCGTGAGTGATCGTGAATCAAACACAAAAAGTCGTGCGTGATTGGTCGTGATTACATTTTTAGTTCCGTGACCGTGCGTGATCGTGAACAAAAAGTTACTCACGCGCCCACCTCAGACAAGTTTACCCAATGTAATTTCGGCTAATTAAAACTGGCGCTAATGCGAGCGCTATCTACTGAATGGTTTAAATGGAACAGAGTATAGACGATTCTTGCCGTTGGGCGGTTCGCGAGTTACTAAAAACTTAAACTTATATGAAATTCCTCTAAAATTTTAAACATCTGCAAGTCGGTTTAGAACTCATCATCTGAAATTTCGACACGTATTAAATACCTACGTAAAATTGTTTATCTTTAATCAAGTCAAAATTCTAGATGAAAATGTGAGACCTAAGCCGATTTGTAGAAGTTTTAAATTTTAGAAAATATTCATGTAAGTATAAGTTGTTAATAACTCGCGAACCGCTATCAGTAATTTATTTTGTGTTTATATTCTTGATATGTAAAGGCGCAAATAAAAATTTTGCCACAGGCGCTCAAAACCCTAGTTACGGCTCTGTCTGTCGACCTTCCTACTGCTTCCTACTAAAAAAATCTGATGTGGCCAGCACATAACCTCTCGCCAGATATTTTACCTGGTTGTACGCATAAAACGAAAAATATTATTAAATACAAATACATATGTTCATGTCTCACTACAAAATAATTCTCACATATATTTGCAAAATCTATGGGATATTTTAATATAAATTATGTACAATACATACATTTTCTTTATAAGTATTCAATATCCTGAATTTTTTTTCTACTTACCTCTTCTTTTTCTTTATATTCGTAATTTTTTCGTAAATTCCTCTTATATTCTTTTTTACGTATATTCTTTTACGTTGTTGACTTTTTTTTATTTTCATAATCTTCATAATAATGTACAAATATTTTTGATAGCGGCATACAAATATTTTTGACAGTGACATTTATGTGTCAATTACAAACATTTGAATTTCTTGCCTTGAAATAGTTTGATTTGAGAATTTTTACATCAAATTATTTTATATGCATTTCTTTATCTCTAAATCTATAGAAGATATAATAATGAATTTATATTTATCGAATAAAGAATTTAACATTCTTTAATATAAGTATTTTCATAAATTTTCGATAAATAATATTTAGATGATTTTTTTCTTGTAACTACTACTTCCGGTTGTCCAATTGTTACCAATATCAACTCTTCCCATTATTGTTAGATTGAGAAATCCGTAATTAAAAATGTCTTAAGTCTTATAGTATTTGAGTTATCGTGAATCCAACATCCACACACACATCCACACCCACACACGCACACACACACATACGGACATCATCGTAAAAATGTTATAATCGGATTCTAGGGACCTTAAAACGTGCTTATTCACTAAAATCTGGATATGCGATTTTTAGCATGAATACAATACCTCTCTTAGCGAGAGGTAAAAATAATGGACTATTATAACAAAATAAAAATTCAAATAGTTGTAGTTTTACATCTTAGTAAATAAAGTATTACTTTTTTACTAAAATGGAGTTATAAACTTCTAATTTCCATTGAGTTAAGAATATATAACAGAGGGAACACAAGTCCGCAATCTTAAAGCCGTGCGGGAATCGGGAATGGTCCGCCATCTTGCACTGGTCCATTTTTAATTAGTTTTTTGCTTTTTGCTTGCTCCGACGTGTACTATTTCGAATGTTTTCTTTAAACTTTTGTGTTTAAATACCTTTTTTGAGCACATTTAGTAAATTTTAATGATAAATACGACAGTTTACTATGTATTAGACTCGCTTCATTCCCCTTCCGTCACTAGGCATCAAGGTCATTACATATTTTTCACTTTATTCTGATTACCCGCAGATGTTTTATATAAGAAGTAGTGTTTTTTCTTAAAAAACTATTTTAAAAAAAGCATTCATAAATCAGAACAATATATTGTATATTATAAAAAAATATTATATACACACATGTTTTCGTTAGTAACCGAACTTTTTAATAATAATATTAAATAAATGTTAATATGTAGTTTTGTTACTCTATACAAAAAAAGCTTTCAAGATTTCAATCCACGTTGCACAAAAGAGGAAAATATTTATCTTTTATGATTAGACTCCACCGTAAAGTGTTTGTCCAAAGCAATTTATGTCATCCCTAAATGTTTCACCGTGTTTACCACAAAATATTTTTTGCTCTATAGTATTTGAAGTGCAAAAAATGCTAATATCTCAAGTTTAAAAAGTTGGTTAATGTAAAAAGTTTTTATAATTAAAATTTCCGTAAATATATTAGCCGAAGTTACCCTTTAAATGTTAATGGACGTTACAAACTTTCAAAATTTGGAGATGAATAAGTTATATGGCCGTGAAAATGTTTTCCTAAGGGATTTGGAACTACATTAAGACTAATTAAGAAAGTTATCATTTGTATTCGAATGATTACATTACAAATTCGAGTAAGATAGAAAAAAATTAATTTACTTAACATTCCAATTTCTACATTTACATATCTGTAACTATCAATTTAATGCAATATTTTGCATGAAAATTATTAACTTATTTAATTTATGTTTGTATTTATAATTTACAGTTTATTTGAACAAAATAAATATTAACAATAACATATTATTCTGTATAAAAATATTTGTAGTTTTCTTCTTCATAAACGTTCAAAAACTAGAAATATCTATTTTATGTTATCTGTTTCAACTTATAAAATATAAAGTTTATCTCTTACTTTGAGCTTTTCAATTTCTGTCGACTGTATTGCTCATAATTAGATATTTTCCTCTTTCTATTGCATTATGGCAGACCTCTGTTTAGAGTAAACAAATTTGCAAAAGAAAATAGAATATCATGCGTCCCTCAATCGAATTATTGTAACTAATAACCTGGCAAATGGAAGCGTTAATTCTATTTGGGGCTGAAATACAATTTGCGCTTCGATAGCTATGAGTTTTGACGGTATAAAAGCTGCAAGCTCGCTGTGGAAAGTCAGTGCATTCCTGAGCTTTCCTACAACAAGTAGTACAACAAGCATCCACTCAACACCGGTGAGATTTTTATTATTCTAATTTTTAAAAAAATCGCTTTTCATTTTTGTTCTAAATAAACATTTTCGCTTTTCATTTTTAGAATTTTGACAAAATAAAACAGTAACATTATAAACTTATATCATTTTATTGCCGATTCGTAAGTATAGTTAAAATCTTTAATCCGTACGACAATCTTTCATTTGGAAGAGATCTAAGTGCCATTTTTATGTTTTAAAGACATTCAAAAAAATGTTTCTTCCAAAACAATAACTGCAACTTCTTTTATTCAGCACAAGGAATAGGGCTTACCGGTTTACCATGATTTTTAATCCAAGTGTATATTTGGTAATAACTGTAAAAGTTAAAATCGGTTTACTAAAAAGGGAACAGCGCACTTTTTACTCTTTTTAACATTTTTTAACTGTAATAAAAGCAACCGAGTTCCTTTTTATATTAATTTGAATAACTAGCGAAGAAAACACAATTTATATAAATAAAGCTCAAATTCAAAGATTTTTGTTTCTTAATTTATTAACCGGGTTATAGCCGGAGAATCCATTAAAAACCCATTGCATAAAGAATAAAACGGATGTTCTCGATTTTGTTAATCATTAGTGCTGTTTACAAAATTCGAATTTTTGAATTTCGAATTTTGAAATATTCGAAATTCGAAAAATAAGCTTTATACTATTACAAAATTCAGAATATTTTTCGAATTTTGTTTAAACTTGCTCTCTGAGTCCAAACACCGAGATTTGTCGCTTATTTGTTGAAAGTAAAATATTCTTAATTTACATGTCGGCGCGAAGTACAATTTAGAAATATTTTTTCTGAAATTAATAATAACAAAGCAAAGTGTAATAAATGCCAATTAACTTACACTTGAAACTATGTAATTCTAACTTCGTAAATACTCGAAATTGGAATTTTGAATTTGTATGAAATTCGAATTTTGTTACAAATTCGAAATTTCGAATTTAGATTAAAATTCGAAATCCGAATTATTTTTCAACTGAATTCTATTTTTTCGAATTCTATTTTTTCCAAAATCAACAGCACTATTAATCATTAACCATTATTTTTTATTTTTTGAGTTTCTTGTCTTACTTTTGATCACTTTCGACCATTCAATATATTGTATTTATCTATATAATTTATAGCCTTTTGTTCGTAAAATTCGTTCCTTCTTTGGCTCCACACTTCAACCATATTTGGAATTTTATGACCTTACTATCACTTCTACAACATTGTGCTTCGTCCGTAGAACTTTTTTATGTAAAAATTTATATATTTTTTGACACTTAGATCCTTTTAAATTTAAATGTTGCAACTTTCGTCGGAGTACTTCATATATTTGAGGGGAACAACTGATGAAATAATCACGTCCGAGTGTTATTAAAAGTGTTTTGTTATTTTTACTACACATCTAATCGGCCAGTAGAGGAACAATATGCAGAATACGAGCGTTTCAAATACGCACAAATAATACATGCAGTTTATTACTAAATGTTTAATTATTATCTATAATTTTATATATTTTCAGTACTACACCTCCACAAAATGTATTCCAACATGAAGTTCATCGTCTGCACCATCCTTCTCGCTGTTTTCTTCGCTGTTCTTGTCAACGACGTCGATGCCACTTACAGAAAACCACCCTTCAATGGTTCAATCTTTGGAAAACGTGGTTCTACTGTCGGTTAGTGTCTGGATTCTTTCATATTTTAATAAAATAAACCATAGTGATTGTGATTTATGTATAAATCGGGTTGCAGAATACGACAGTGCTGGCAAAGCACTTTCTGCAATGTGCGAAATCGCAAACGAGGCTTGCCAAAGTTGGTTTCCCAACCAGGACAACAAATAAGCTATGAAGATGATGACGATGACACTTATATATCTACGAATTTGCATGTCCAGTATTTTGTAATAGTCAGAATGATAAATAAATTCATTAAGTGAAATATTTACTCTATTTTTCACGCCTTTAATATTATTTTGTTTTGTTTATGTGTATAATAATTTAGAAATACAAGCTTGTATTTCGAACTTTTTCTGTAATGGAAAAAGCCCATTAGATTTTGGTGAAAATCGGATAACCGGAAATGGCACTTTACTAGAAGCTCAAAATAGTTTTTCTTCGAAAAATATCTTTAAATGTTATTTTTTCGAGATTAATGTTATTATAAAAATTAAATATTATTAAATTTTCTATAGATTTGCATTTTAATACTTTTTCTATGTATTTTATGGATAAATTTATAAATATATCTATAATTTAAATCCCAGAGCCTACGCTTTAAACAAACAAAACGCAGTTATTCAAATGTATGTAACTGACAGATAAATGTCACTATCAAATAACTAATCATTTCAAAATAATATTAGTAACGTTTTAAAAAGAAAAAAGTATATGGAACAATAGAAATGGAATTCAATACAGTTTCCAGCATAAGTAAATATGTAGGTATGTATTTAGATTAATAAAAATTAACGATTCACAAAAATGTTTAAGCTAATCCGCTATTCTATCCCGGTATTTAAAATTTAATCTTCATTTTATTATAGCTGCGGTGGCTCAATGGTTAGAGCAACGCCACATGTCTTGAGTGCCCTCGGAGCTATGGGTTTGAATCCCACTAAGGCTTTAATATGTGTGAATGTGAACCCACTCTGTAATTGGGATTTAATCCTGTTGAGGGGTTTTAAAAAAAGGTAATTACTTGGATTAGATTAGACTATTTTAAATTTTAAGAAATAAACTGTCAAAATTAGAATAAAATTCGCTAATCCAAAAATAAGGATTAACTTAATCTTTTTTGTGACTCGGGCTGTAAATGGCGGGAGGTACTGTGTTGGCCACACCAAATTTTTTTTTAAAATTGATTGCCTAGTACCTTACCATCCTTACTCATCGGAGAATAAAGTGTTTATTTAAAGTACCTATTGATGGTCAAAAACATTTAATTGGTAACAATTCGGAAACAAGCGAATTTTTTGTTTAAAAAATTCCTGATTGTTATCAAAATATGTAATTTTGTATTTAAATACTACTTAAAAATAAGTAGATTTCAAATTTTTAAACCACAGGTCGATATCTTTTACCATTTTCGGGATATTTTAATTCTTTTTGGATATAGCAGCTCTATTCCTGTGTAAATTTTTATTCAATATTTAAAACTAAATCAAAACATATTTATAATAAATAAATAATATATTGATATTAAAAACACAATAATATAGAAAATATCTTACTCTTTATAAGTAACAAAATACTTGTGCTGCTCTCAATTAAGTTATCATTTCTTCTTAATAAGTTTTAGTTGATTTCTGCTTAAAATGTATCACAGTACTGAAAAAAAAATTTAAAATAATTATAGTACGATATATATGTGCGATAAATTCCTTACCATAATACTAATAAATTAATGCAATGTATAGCTGCTGTAATAAAATTAAAAGTACTAGAAAAGGTATGTAAAGTTGTATTGTAAACAGAAGTGTATATTGGTCCAGTAAATAATGGAGTAAGTGATTCGACAGAAGTTGCCAATGTAAGTACTTGTCCTAGAAAAATATAAAATTGTTTACAATATACATACAATGCTATTCAATGAGTGACGAATAGATTTTAGGTTCGGACAAACCCATAGAATAAATATAATATATTTATAAAAAAATAACTAAATTTGAACAAAAAATATATTTTTTGTGCAACCGGACGCGAAATTAGCATTTCGCAGCCGCAATACAGGCCGCGTTGTCATGGTAGCGGCCGCGAAATTAGGTAAACAATCACTTTGACATTTGAGAATTGCATGGTTTTGTTTATCAAATGTTAATCCCATAGCCACCTTGAAAGCTAACTTTCTATTTACAATGAAACTGTTTAAAATTAATAAAATTTATAATTACATATTTTTACGGTTGCACAAAAAATAATGTGTACACCTTGTCCGCGAAATCCTTTAGCCCCCTCGAGATTGTCTTGCCTCGGCCGCAAGCGGCCTCGGCGACAATTTTTCTGTCGGTCCGCTAGAGTGATTTCGCGGCCTTGATATACAAATAACTATTTTGTGCAACCGGACGCGAAATAAGAATTTCGCAGCCACAATACAGGCCGCGAAATTAAATTTAGTGACTGTTGTTATGGTAACGGCCGCGAAATTGATTAGGTAAAGAATCACTTTGACACTTGAGAATTGCATGGTTTTATTTATCAAATGTTAATTCCATAGCCACCTTGAAAGCTAACTTTTTATTTACAATGAAACTGTTTAAAATTAATAAAATTTGTAATTACATATTTTTTACGGTTGCACAAAAAATATTGTGTACACCTTGTCCGCGAAATACTTTAGCGCCCTCGAGATTGTCTTGCCTCGGCCGCAAGCGGCGTCGGCGACAATTTTTTTCTCAGTACGCTAAAGAGTGATTTCGCGGCCTTGATATACAAATAACTATTATGAAAATGATATACTCATATGTGTATAAAAATATTTCACTATTTACCGAGTTCTATAGCAGGAACTATTTTAGATATGGCAGTTTTTAATAATGGCCGAACAAGGCCACCGAAACAACGGGTAACTCCCGCTAAAAACAAAATAAATCATTAGTAAACATATTGTTTACAAAATATACGAGCATCGTCCCATATTAGTTGGCTCACCTGCTTTAATTTCATTTTATTTAGTTAATATATGATACAAATAATAACTACCATAAATTATCGCCAAGTTGTATTAATATTACGGAAATTTTGTCGTTCTAATGACACATAGCAAGATTTGTTTTCTAAAATATTTTGTTTTAGTGTAAAATGAAATAATAATACTTAGTTTTACCAACAATGGACCTTTTCAATTTAAAGAGATAGAAGATATGCGCAATGGGGATCTGCGCATAGTACGAACAACTGAGATCTATGGCGTTTGTTTCTAAAAAAATTAGACGTCAAATGTGAGAATATCTCAAATAACTTTAAAAAATCTTATCGAAATAAGTTACAAAAGGTTCTATTGAAGTTAAAATGTCTAACGTTGCAAATTTTCACTGAGAATACAGGTATTTTAATGACTGCAATATTTTTGGCGTTTCGTTTGACAGCCCAACTGGCAGTTGTTTGCGCCATTTTCTTACTATTTGCATTTGCAGCGATAGAAAGAGATAGCCGTTAAATTGAAAAGGTCCATTCAAGAACAACTGAAAAAAAATAAACGAATTTAAGTTGTAAGGATGTTAGGTAAAAACAATGGCTGATACCACAAGCCTTGTTTTGAAAACGCTGTTTTGAAAATGCTAAATTTCAATATTTTCACCCTTATATTTAGAACGATTTTTTCAAAATATTATTTTAAAGCAAAACATAGTTTGCAAACTGATGTGGGACGGGGCTCGTAATAGAATTTACGACAAATTTTATATTATAAACAAAATATAATTATTTTTCTCACCAACATATAGCCCTTCATTGGTGTTAGAAATTCCGTACAATAACGCCGTAAACATAGCCATCAACAATCCAAAATAAATCAACAAAACTTCATCAAAATGTAGTTTTCTATGTAGAAAATACAATCCTAAGATTGTTACGAGTATCCCTGAGAAACTGTAGGCACTTGTATACAAAGTAAACATTTCTAAAGTCCAATGAAATTTATCCCGCAGAAATAGGAAAAATATTTGGCTGTCAGCGTTTATTGCCATCATATATAACATGGAAACAATTAGTAATATTGTCAATATCGCCCTGTTGTAGCTTTCTCGTTGTTTGATACAAGTTTTGTACATTTGTTTGATTAAAGAAAAGTCGAAAAGACTTTTTAACCCACCCTACAACATAAAATTTATTTTTTATAGTCGGAAATATTGATAAAAGAAGTGATATGTTTAATTTACTCACACTCTCTTCACGAATTTCAATAGATTCGGGTACAAAAAGGAATATATAAAGTACGGCAAGAAAACAACAACCAGCACATATGCCATAATTTCCGAAATATCCCATAGAATTAAAAGCAAAAGAACTTGAGGTAATTCCTATCAGCACGCCAATGGACATTGATGCTTCATACAAACCAAGTCTGTAAATATAATAAACATTGACTAATACTTTATTTCAGCGAAGAATGGAATAAATAACTCTTGAGAGTCGACTGGATTTACACGCATTAAACATAATTTAAATTCGTTAAATCAAACTTTTTATAGCTAGCGCGCGTTTAGTTGAGACTTATCTTGTATGCGCAGAACCTAAAATTCTTACTTGGATACTATTAGTAATTATTATATGCTATTATTACAACAAGAAAGACACTCCTTCAACATTAAAAATTGGTATAAAGGGGAAGGGGATTCATTCAAAGCCAACGAAATTGTAGTCGATGTTTCTAAATTGGCTAGTATGAGCAGTGTCAGCTTCTGCTTCATCTCAACCATGGTCTTTACTTGTACTACACGCGCGGCAGCTGTACATATTGTCGTCAGTAACAATGCACATTTTCTCAATATTAAAAATTACAAGGATAAAATCAATTGTAAGTTATTACAGCCGATTTTACTAACCAATCCGAGGGCAAAAATCATGTCCCCTTCCAAACTTATGATCCATTCTTAATCAAAACGGAGTATATCTGACTACATACATAAATTTTTGCGCCTGCTTGACATTAAATAAAATATTTAGTGTTACCAAAATACTCGGTTAACTGGCGATAATACAAAAAATACCTATTAAAAATTATTGAAAAACTGTTTTTATTAATCTCTAGGGTTTCCAAGCCTACGACTTTTAAAAAAATACTTGTTGGATACCAATGTTCATCATGTATTTTATAAGTAATATTAAGGTGAATATAATCGTTAATTTTCTGATTTTTATTACCCTAATAAAAAAATGAAACTTTAATATATTTAAATCAAACGCATAAAATTCAGTATGAATCATGTTTGTGACGTAAGGAACACTGGCAAATGCTATTCGCTGTTCGAACGCGCAAGCCATGATTTCTATACTGCGTTCAACGAGAGAGCGTACCTATTCGCACAGACTATAAAATTTGAGCGTATCATATCAGAGTTGTATTGTTATTATTTTTAGATTTATATAATTCAAATACTGTAAATATAATAGATATAATGAATATAATAAGAGTAAGTATGAAATAAATATACAAATTTAGTTTGTGATTGGGTACGTTCTCGCGTTGACGAAGTATAGAAACGTGTGTTCTGCGTGTAGATGACGTCACATTCGCCATCCATTTTCTCGAGCCTCATTTATTGAAACTTTAATATTTTTTTTTCTGACGTATTAGTAAATTTTCGGCGAAAATACAAAAGACGTGTCTAATATTTTTTGTACAAATAAACATATTAAAAAATGAAAAAAACTTGGAAACCCCTATTCACATTCAGAATTCAGAGCCATCTGGCAACTTCGAGCACAAGGAGAATAACCGCGAACGGCGATATACCTAGTCCTAAAATTTCATAACAAGTGGCTAATACTGAATTGATACGTCTATATGGCATAGGGGCCGGAAGCAAATTCGGTTTGCGAAGATCATAGATTGTTGTTTTTCTCTCCCCCGCTGGGTACGCCCTTGAGTATGTTATTAATTGATAAAATTAAATTCCTCACCGATTGGTTAACCATAATAGCCACTTTTTGCGGGTAAATTTACTATAGTAATGCCACTAATGCCAGAAATTCGATTTATTTCTACAAAAGTTTTATTGCATTTTAATAACGTAGATCACGCAAAAATTTAGTTATACCTGAACCATTTATAATATGTGTTATGTACTGATATATTTTTTAATAATTAATGTAATATATATATATATATATATATATATATATATATATATATATATCTAATTTAAACGCATAATCTTTCATTTGATAATCCCGCTTACTACTAGAATATTTTCAACGAAAATTACAAATATTATATTTGTGAAGACCATATCTACTTTAATTTCATTCCGATAAGTGATTTTATTTATATTTTTAGTATACAATGTTTAAATAATTTCATGAATACTATGCAACTGCAAACAAAGTATTACTTGGAAAATCTAAAAATATATCATACCTAACTCCACGATTTCTTTCTGACGTAATATCCGTAATATAACAAACACAAGCCAACGATAAAGACGTTTCACCACCCCCTAAAGAAGTTGTAAAAGAAGTTATCAACCACCACCATGGAGACGCCGAAGGAATGGCACAAATTATTATCAAAACAATATAAGTTATAAAATTTCCTAAAACAAACACCAATTATTTACTTTCACATCCAAAAATGGGTTTAAAATCATACCTAGTAAAGCGTGGAGCATGACTGGTCTTCTTCCATTTTTATCAATCCACGGCCCAATGAATAAAATCAAAACCGCTGGTACAATAGTTGCCAAAGATGCCTGAACGGTTAACAAAATACTAGCCGAAGGTTGAACAGCTTTTTCTAATTCTTTACTTGCATTTTTAGTGCCCAAAAGGGCACAGTCTGATTCGTTATAGCCCAAAGTAACATAGCAAGTTCGGTACATAATTAAATTTTGTGTTACTGTATCTAAAAACCATTTATAAGTTTGAAGAAAATTAAGAATATATTTTAATCTTACCAGAAAACATGAAACAGAAGTATAGGAGAAAAATAGGAACTTCTACACAAGTTTTCATGCCTTTACACATCGTAGGAACTACAAACAATTTATGATTTAATATGTTGCAAGCACAGATTGCAAGTGGCAAGATGCAATCAATATGTTTTTGAATGCCCACGTAATATTTATAGGAGAACTAAAATTGGGATTCCCCTACCCCTATGAGAAAATTAAAAGCGCACAGTATTTCATTTGCATTGGTTTTTCTTTGTGCACAGATAAGAGCAAAAAAAATAAGTTAGCAGTCGATAACGATTACATAGGGGATCAATAAATAAAATATCAACATAAAACAATACAAATAGTGTAAAATACGAATGTTATCTTTGAAGATAATGAATTTTTAATATTCCGACGCCTATGAAAAGTGTAATGTGGGTTTTTTCCATATTTTTTTTAATAATTTATCCAATTAAAAGTATCATAAAAGCATAAAAATATGTCAGCATACCATAATTAATTTTTTTAAATCGCATTTTCCAGTAATTTTATGATGACTGTACACAGCAACCCATGGAAGTGATCACAAATAAAATACGCCCTCTACTAAAAGCTTTTCCTAACCTATAACATTGTTTACTTCAAAAAAGAAATATTTCTGTACAAGAATCAAATGAATATGGATAAAGAAAGACGATTCGACGATTTTAGGTATATTGCTATTCTAAAAGATTTTCTTCTATTACAACATTCCTTTGTAGGTCAATTATGTCTGAAAGGAGAAAATATGAGAACGAAATAAGAAAGAATAACAGTAAAGATGACTATGTTGGATACATCAATTATGAAATGATGATCTGGAGGAGAGTAAAATCTAGATCTGATCCAGCAACGAATGCAGCTGATACTATAGCGAAGAAAATTGTTAACCTTCATAACAGAGCTTTATCCTACTTTAAAGACGATTTAAATCTGTGGCTCTCTTTTATTAAGTTTTGTATGGAAGCTGATTACCATAGTCTTCTTTCTGAAGCTTTTGCCAGAATGCTAACGGTGAGATTTGGTGGTGACCAACGCATAGAATTAAAAACATCTGCGTAGCCAGACACATAAACTTGTCAATTCATATCTGCTTGACTAGGCTACGCAGAGACAGATATCAAATATCCCCCTCTAAGATGAAACATATTAAAATTTCACTTTGTTACAATTCGAATCCTTAAAAATAACACGGCATCTAATTAGAATTCCTGTTTCATGTTTTAAATAAGATACTTTTTTTTAGTATCGCACAGATAAACATCTGTGGCTGTTAGCTGCAAAATGGGAAATAGATGAATACGAAAATATAGAAAAAGCTTTAGATTATCTATATAGAGCTTTATCTCATCATCCAACGGAAAGCACAGTCTACGATGAAGTATTTCGAATGGAATTAGAAACACCTAAATATTTATCCGATATAACAAATACGAGTAAAGTGGAAGAAATTGCAGTAGGGAAAGCGACTAAAATATTCGCTGCAGCACAAAATAAAATTCCAGATGATGTAGAAGTATATATAAATCTTTTAAATACAGCTACTCAATATTCATTTACAACTAAATTACAAATAGATATTATTGAGTTTATGATTAATACTTTCCCGAAAAATGAAGAAATGTGGAATATTCTCGCTAAGAGAGAATTAGAGGGACATCATTTTACGTCCGATAATAAATATAAATTCATTCCAGATACACAAACTAGATTAGAAAATTTAATTAAAAAATTTCAGTACGCTGTGAATTTTGTACAAACTGAAACTATGTGGGCAAAATACCTCAACACACTTTTAGATTTGCTAGATAAAAAGAATAATATTAAAAATTATTTTCTAAAAGCTTGTGAAGAATCTCACAAAGCTAAATTGTTAACAGAAGAACTTTATATTAAATGGATAGAATATCTTCAAGATAGTCCAAAATTGCTTCAAATATTGGAAGAAGCAACTAAAAATAAACCAAAATGTTTGCAACTTTGGGTTGCTAGAGTTCGTTGCCATATTAGCAATAGTGATGAACAAAAAATTGAACAAATTTTCGATGAAGCTATAGACATTTTAAAAGACGATTCCGTACAGTTATGGAGGTTGAAAATACAGTATTATCAACTAAATTTAACAAATAAAGATCCAAATAAAATAGAAAGTATTTACCGGGCAGGTTTAGAATATTCTCCAACAGTTTCGAAATTATTAAAACCACAATTTTTGGATTGGATTAGTCTTTTCAAATTAGGTAATTTTGAAAATAAGTCTTCATGTATTTACCTGAAATTTGATAAATTTTAGATTCAACTAGAGATGAATATAAAAAACTAGCGACTAAAGAACCATATTGTTTAGAATTACACAAAAAAATTATAGAACTAGAAGCAATGTGTCCGCAACCAAATGAAGAAATAATTAAACTTGCTGCCAAGTTAGCTATAGAACAATTTGGGGAAGAAACATGGATGGAATACGTTCAGGATGAAATTGATTGCGGTAAAATCGATATATGAAAAATATTGATTTATTTTTAAATGATTTTATGTTGCAGGACCCCGGTGGAAAAAAGATATATTTAGAAAATATTTAATAAAAGATTAATGTATTTATTTTTGTATTGTAAATAAAATTATTACCTTTTACCTAATGTTTTCTTGGGGTTGTCGGGAATGGGAGAACATAGTAATTATTTATAATTTATTTAATCTTCCACTTATACATGTTTAAGACACCAATAAACAAATTTTACCTGATTAACTAGAGATACTATACCTACAAAAATACAAATGTTAAAGGATTTATATTTCATTTAGTATAGACAACTTACAATTTTCTAGTGCTAGTTTACTTCTTGAGAAGTTGATGTCTGAGGACCAGGAATGGAGCACCAATTCCAGATCCAAAGAAGACGATAAACAGGGCGGTTAATCTGTACCTGTTTTGAATCCCAAAGGGCAAATTCTGCGAAAATATTTAAGAATAAAATATATAGGATCTATCATGTAAATTTAGACTGGGCAAGATTTTTGACCCAAAGTAATGTTCATTCATGGACCAATTCGACCCGGAATGGCCAAAATATCATTCTTTAGATAGTCATGAATTCAAAAAGATATATTTTTAAATAATTTGAGCTATGTTTAAGGTCCACAATTAAAAAGTTTGCGGCTCAAGTTTTGATAGTAAAACGAGGAAATATCGCAGTATTGGGTTATGTAATAGTAATAAAATAATATACTATACCTGGCCGGGAACACCTCCATGTGATCCGTGTCTCACGAATTGTTGAAATGCTGTTCTTGCAAAAAGGGCAGACTTTCCAATCATTTTGATACTTAAGGGCTGATTATTTTATTCACTAACAATTTTAGTCGAACAGCACAAACTTCCAACAGAAACTGATAAAGATTAGGATTTCCACGCGAGGGGTCGCTGAAATGCAACATTTACAGCGGGATGTTTAAATCTAAGATTTTGTATGCTCTCTGTATTTTCTATACTTATGTACATACTTTTTGTGACAAATAAATAATAAATATACATACCTTGAACTTTTTCTTACCATATTAATAGTTTAGCAAAATAAATTTATTTTAACTTGGAGTACTCTGCGTTTTGTGTTCGGTTCATATTCATTAGAAAACTTGAGCGATATCAACTGATCATGTTTGTAAAAATAAATCTGATTAAAGTTAAAATTATGACTTGGTATACATAGTACAGACTCAAAGGAATATAATGGTATAAGAATTATCACAAAAAAACTTAATAAGTAACGAGAAAAGAGCAATTTTCTGCGGTGCAAAAAAAAAGCGTAGAAGAATTAGGGATGATGGTGTTTCATATTTATAAGCATAATTATGAGTGGCTCTTTAAATCAAAATTTCTTTTTGTGAAATAATAAATTACATTACATCTTAAAACTAAATATTAGTACAGCATTTCAAAAGCTAATAATGTTTGTTGTTCTTCAGGCTCCACGTATACTGTTTGGATTGATGCCAATCTCTACATCTACACGATTTGGAACAAGCAGCTTCTATACCTGTAACATAACTTCTACAGACAAAATTAAAACTTTATTATTATATATAAAATTATAAACTTATTTACACTCCATTTTCGTAACATTCAGAATGGGCGTCCCACACACTAATATACAAACACACACCACATAATGCACAAACTTCCTGCAATATTCTCCATATCGTATTTATATTCCAAAGCTACTACCTTTTGTGAATATTCTGTTCATTTCTATTTGTTTTACATTAAAGAAATTGACGTCTCATTGTAACAACAGTAACTGCAACAGAACTCAAATAAACAATTAGATATGAATAATTATTAATATACCTATATTTATAACAAATGAAGAATAAGGTTATTAAATAAATTATTTGGAGTTTATATTGCTTTTATATTTTTTTTACCTAGATTTTTTACAGTCTTACTGAATAAGAAATCTACATTTTTATGTTTTTATGCTGAACGTTTGTATTGTACAATAAAGATTGCTTTTGTAATTTTAAAGGAACAGTCTACAGAAAGAAAATTAGCTGCTTGGCAACTTCCAATGCTGTTTATATAATAACAATACAAATGATATCACTGCATAGTTGTACAATTTTGTGTTAACTTTTGCAATAAAACATTGATATGATTAGAACAAAAACATGAATGCTTATGATTTACAAAGATTAATGAAATTTTGAGCGAAAGTATCTTCTAAAATTTTGTCCTTGTTCTAATTTGAACTGTCTGGTTAGCATTTCTAATTTAAGAATTTGTCCATAAAATCATTAAATTATATTTTTATGTTTAAATATACATATCTTTACTCTACATTATTGACTTATGGCCGGTAGAAATATCATAAAAGTGTAAATGTTTCTTATCGTACTTTTGTAAAGGTAAATAATGTTTGTGCCATAAGTAAATAATGTTTTAATTCGCGTGAAACTTCTATAAGGAGTGATAAAGACTGAACAATGAATAGTACGGATTTATCAACTCCTTATAAAATAGTCACATGCCATTATTGTACGATATAAATATGCATAGAAATATAATAAATTAACACACATCGTAACACGATCACAAACAAACATACAAAAACAACTGATTTAGAAACTGTTTTGCTTTTCATTAATCGTTACTCTTTAATCTAAGTTTTATTTATCACACAGTTAGAATTTTGTTAATACGTTCTTGTAGTTAAATATCTGTACATACAGAATGAATCACATGAATTTGGTAGTTTATAAAATAAAATTCTGCAGAGAAATTAAAATAAAAATCTATATTTATTTTAGAACTTACCAAGTTCTCGTGATGTATCCTTTATAAAAATGCACTGTACATGAATATTTAATCATTAACAATTAACAAAATGGAAATGCGTTCTCTTTACCTCGGAATTCGTTTAAATTACTCGTTAACAATAATGAACTAGAAATGTATTTATATTTCGACGTACGTGCAGAAAAGAGTATAATCTACTAAAGTAAACTGGTAAAACGTATTTCGTAAATATAAACACATTCTTCAGGTAAATTTGCAACAAATAACAAAAAAGAGAGTATAACTAATTAAAATGTATATCAAATAACGATTGAATTTGTATAACATTACGCTAATTTTAGTATTAAGCCTTCACTATACTCGATTGCTGTTCGATTAAGCGCTTGGATTCATTTGTTGACACAAATGGCACTATTCTGTCCTTTATACATACAATATGATTGTCTGTTCTTTAGATTCGTTAACAGTTATTGCACATTTATCATTAAATCATAAACGTAAGAGACCGTTTTGTATTAGGTTTGTTCGCTTCGCTCTAAAAATATATTATTTCGTTCGATTCGTCTACAGTAAATTATTTAGTTATTCTCTAAACATTTAAATTCTATTTTTTTTTTGTTTATAATTTTTTTTATTACTATTATCAAATGATTCAATAACAGAAGCGACTTTACAGTTTACCGCCAGTTCAAACGAACAGCAACATTTTCAGGAGCGGTAAACGAGCTGTACAAAACAGCGAAACGAGCAAACCCCTTCTTAACAAAATACAACAAAAATACATGATTCCTATAAAAAAATTGTGACTGATTTCTATTGTGGTCTCTGTGAGTGAATGCAAGCGCCAATCTGCTATTGAAGGCTGTAATAATTAGATATTGCTAGAGTCGGGCGGCCCTACCAGAACGTATATCCCCCATCAGAGCCGCCAGCGAGGAACGAGCCTTTCTTCTGACCTAGGGCGACCTGGTGGCCGGCCATGGCGGCTAGTTGCGCAGCGCTGGGAGCTACTCCAGGAGGAGCTGGAGGCAGGACTGGCTGCCCTATGCCGTCAAACCTGGCTCCCGCGTCGAAACCGTTCTACGGAGATTACCATTTTAGAGAAATACATAAAAAAGCACTCATTTGTAGGTTTAATGAAATATTGAGATAAATATTTGACTTCATCTATCATCTGGCCCATGGGTGTACAACCTTTTGGATCTTTCGCCCAGTATCCCACACATAAATTTATCAATTTAATATTTATTTGAGTACACTGGACCCTGTAACCCATATTACCAACAAGTATAACACTTAAAACAATATTTACTTTTTAAACACAAAAATACGAACGATTTTAATGTGAACACTATCAGTTTTATTGCGATACCAATGCATCTACGTAAATAAAGCGATGAGACTGGCAGCAGATCACAAGAACTGGCAACACTGTGCGTCTCCCCTTCACAGGGGGTGCACCTCAACATCTTATGTATCCTCAGTGTGAGTGGCGAGTTACTCTTGCCCACAGGTGGACTTTAGATTGATTTTTTGGCTGCGTCACTAAAGCGAAATTACAATCAACTATTTGCGATCAATTTCTGTTTGAAACTTGGGTACAACGCTACTGATACTCTATCAAAACTCCAATAGGCCTACGGGAATGCTGATTTGTCAAGAGCCCAAATGTCGGGATGAGCCACTGCCTGGAAGGCCCAACGTGGATAAATGACGAAAATGTTAAACAAATCAGAGACCTTGTTGTGAGGCTTGACATCGAGCCTGGCCGTCGGTTAACTGTCAGATTGCTCGCAGATTAGCTGAATTTGAACCACACGACCGTCCATAAAGTTCTGACTAATGAACTGGAGTTAAGATAAATTTGTGCGAAAACGGTACATAAAAATCTCTCAACATAATAACAAAACATCCCTGTGGTTCCCTGGACCCCCTATTCACCTGACCTGACCTCTCTCTTTCCGAGATTGAAAAATCACCTCAAAGGACGCCATTTTGGGACACTTGAAGACATTAAAACTGCAGTAACCGACCAGCTGAAGGCAATTTCAGTATCCTAGTTCTAGCACTGCTATGAAGAGTGCAAAAATCGTCTCCATCACTGTTTGTTTTTGAAGGAGACAATGTGGAATTGTAATTTTAATTGAATAAAAAAAATTATTAAAAAATCAATCTTATCTATACACCTCGTATATCTATTTTGATAGAAGTAGAAGCAATGCCAAGCATAATTTCAAGAGGGTTTTATATTTTACTTTTTGTTCGATTTAATTGATTTAGTATTGGAAAAAAGTGGCTCGCAAATATATGTTATCACCAAAAGACGTCATGAACAGGGAACAGGGCATGTTATACCTTGTTCCATTTAAGCCATTCAGTATTGCGGAGCATAGGGAATAGTTTTGACATCTCTGATTGGCTGAAATTGGAGACAAGAGACAAGTTTATCCAGTGTAATTTCGGCTACTTCAGATTTGCGCTGTTGGCAGTGCCATCTGCTGAATGGCTTAAATGGAACAGAGCATAGTGTCAAATATTTTCTTTGGGTCGGTACAACTTGTAAAGTCCAATAAAAACACTTGTTTTTTTTTTCAAGTTGCATATCTGATTACAATAAAATTTCCAAGTCCTACAATAAAATAGCAATTAATGCCGGATATATTTCACTGTTTTCTTGAATTCAGATAGTGTTTCAAAATTAATTTGTTCTTCATCTGAGATTACAACAATTTAAATTCAATTTCAAAGCCGTCATTGTTTGAAACATAACATTTATTAGATGATTTTAACCACTCAAATGCTAAATCAGCCAACCAGTTCTTATTTTCTAACTCAGGTTCAGATTTTACATTTTATTTCATTCCTCAAATCATAGTAACATGCGTCTTATGCGTTGGACATCCCTGTTCTAGTCGTTTGTAGTAAAAACATTTCAAAACTTAATAATTTTCATTTTCTTTATTCTTACCGGAATCATGATCGTGGGCCTGAGTTGTGTGGGCTGCATGGGATATGAGTAAGCTGCTAACGAAGGATAGTACTGCATTGGTGTATAGGCTGGATACCCTAAATATCCAGGATATCCTGTTGCTGCGTACATTGTAGCTGGTGGATACATCTGATAAAGAAAAATAAAAAGTTCAGAAATATATTCACAGTACAAGACATAAAAGAGCCTGCATGATGATGGACGAAGCGAAATGGGCATTTTATATAAATTTTCTTATTACATATACCTGCTGTCCCATTATAGCTGGGTGTGTCAACGCTTGATCATATGTGGGCGGTGGCCCTTGTGCGTATAACTGCGCCTGGCTAGGGAACATGCCATACGGCGCTCCACCAGGTACCACTAAAACAGAAAACAACATTACAACCTTACATACATAAAATCACGCTTTTCCCAAATTTAGGTGTAAGCACACTTGCTTTTCTCATCCACATTCAGAATCGCATTAATACAAGTTGTTTTTTTCACTCGGAAATTTACTCACCCTTATTATACTACTAATCACATCCTTCCACACACTGGACATTCACGCGACTTACAGCCTTTTCACCAAACCAACATAAATCCGCTTCACAAACCGTTTACTCGTCATTGTCATCGCAGCACCAAACCATCTTAAATGATAAATCTTCCACTCTCGTAATATGTTCACTGCGGAGAATTTTATGAATTTAACTGTACTACAATTACATACGGTTGGACCCTGTGGTTGGACCCTAATGCACCCACTAAGGCCCGTCCTACCATCTCCAGTTAAACAGACAGTTATGTTGCAAAATTGTTCTTACCACCTTTGGTTAGAGCTAAGTGGAAGTTAAAACTGTAGTTCACATCGCTTATAACCTTCAGTTTAATTCTTAACTAATAGATAATAAACTATCACTTTAACTATATATAGAGGTGGTAGGATCAGGCCAATTTTGTGGTGAAGACTGGGTGAGGGTTATTGTATCCCAAAATTTTTGTTTTAAATATTTACATCTAATGGCATGTATATTGATTGGAACTGATTTAAAGGTTGATTGAAACGATTATAAACGTTCAGATTTTATATACTTTAGCATCGCTGAGACTTTAGTTTATTTACCGCATATATTAGATATAATTTCTGTTACAGTTTTTATATTTAATACTTATGCTAGAAACAGATTTTTTTCTTACATTTACTCATCTGAAAGGAGTATTTGAAAACAAAATATACGAAATAACAAGTTTAGTGATAAGAGCATGTATCGTCTTGAATTGGATGAACAAGTCGTCTCTAATCGCAGATAATTTACATTTTTCAAAATTATGCATTGAAGGACAAACGCATGAAACAAATTGAACTTTAAAATTGTGTTCTCCCTTTACTGAAATAAAAGTTTCCGCTATATCGTTAATATGCATTCAATTTGCCTTACTATGGGAATTTATAAAACGAGATAAATGACCCCTAAACATTGTGAACGTGTAAACAACCTTTTTCCTAATTATGCAATTTTCATACACCAAATTATTTCTCACGCGATCCCACGTTACATATCCACATACGCTAATCTATAGCAAAAATATTTGTGCAGAGGCGGCACATCGTCAAAGTTTGTAACTAGATAATGACGTCACTGAATTACTAGATTTACCTGGTATTCGCGATTCCATAAAAATTGCTCTATTTTCTACAAATGTCCAAATCATTGAACTCATGTTTCATAGTTTTCAGGGCCGGCTTGAGGCAGGTGCGAACGGTGCAGTATAACCGCATCAGGCCCCAGGCTTCAAAGGGAAAGGGCCCCGCGAAAGGGAAACAGTTAAAAGTAAGATTTGATTACAACAATAAAATTACTGATTATAATATAGAAAATTGGATTACAATAATGAAAATGACTATTTGTAAATAATTATATATTTTAGTTTTAAAATTTTGACGTCCTTCTTAATTTACCGTCCCTAGTAAATGTCTAATCGGTGGTCATTCAATCTCAAAATCATATACCTATACTCTATCCGTTTTAACTATAGAGTGGTGTGAAAATAGGAGCCGTTTGAACTTGTTGTTTGATTGGATAATCTTGGGGTATTATCCAATCAGAAAACAAGTTCAATCTGCTCCTATTTTCACATCACTCTATAGTTAAAACGGATGAGTTTAACATAAAATGAAAATGGCAAGAGGTATTATACTAGTCACAACAAAAAAAAAATGATATGATTATCAAAAAGCTGTCAGCTGGCACAGGTCTTTGATGTTCAGCGAAACTACCTATATTTAAAAATAACTATATGAATTAGAAATATTTATTTACTGAAGTTTTTTTTTAAAAAGCCGGTTTATAATTCATTGACCCTCGCGTATTTCTGTTATTTTCAAAGGCCTCGCGATAAAAATCTTGCACATGGCCCGCAAAAGATCAAGCCGGCCCTGTCGATAATTCTAACGTATTTTTAATTTTACATTTGTTAAATTATTCAAAATTCAAACTCTATTTATATTTCTTGAAAAGAAAATCAAAACCGAAAAGTGGAAACATTGAAAAAAATATTTTATCATTTCTAATATCCAATGTTTATTTATAATTTTACGATATTTAATAATTAATTTTATTACGGCCGTTAAAAAAGTGCACTTTTTTATCAAAATGGGTTTCATAAAGTATGTAGGTATGTAGAAAGGTGCACCTTTTATTAAAGCAAATAGCAAATGGGTAAAAACATGAAATGCTATGGCAATTTTATTCACGCTTTAATTGTAAACGAGAAAAAAATGTATGCAACTAGAGTGAAACCTACTGCTCGTATGATCAAACTTCCTATTCGTGAAATAAGACTAATATGTCTAATATTCTAGAAAGGCATTAATTTTCTGGGTGCCTACGGGCGGCAAAATTCTTAATCCACCCCTGCTTAAATGGAACAAAGTATACACAAATATATATAGATAAATAGGTAGGAATGTATGAAATCTCACGATGGTACGAGGCGCGGGCAGACACGTGACTTTGACAAGTGCTTGTAGGGCCCCTCAAGGGTGCCAAGTATACAGCTTGTGTAACTTGCCTGTGTTGCCAAATCAATTAAAGCGTAAAATTAATAAATAAAATTGTAAAACTAGTTATTATTAATGAATATCATGTTGTTTTATTTTCTAACAAATAAACTTAATTTTTAAAATATTTTATATAAAAATAGAGCGATTAGTGCTGCCATCTACGATACAAAGATGTCTTGGCGCGTTAAATTTGAGGAAACCATTAGTTCATGTTGAATGCTCTATTTTTACAAAAATTAATTTAAAAATTAAGTTTAATGTGTCAGAAAATAAAACATGATATTCATTAATAATAACTAGTTTTACAATTTTATTTATTAATTTTACGCTTAAATTGATTTGGCAACACAGGCAAGTTATATAAGCTGTATACTTGGCACCCTTGAGGGGCCCTACAAGCACTTGTCAAAGTCACGTGTCTACCCGCGCCTCATTCGAAATAAAATTATTTCCTAAGGTCACATTATCACTATTCATTAGGTTAATATGTCTGCCTAAGGTGCTAAACTATTAGACAAGGCACTAGGCTCCCTGACTTATTTATGGTTTCGTTTTCAACTTAAGTTGCACTACAATAGTACGGGGTCGAAACTGATAGCATGCATTGAGTGCAACACTACCAACGAAAAAGTCGATAACGGTATAAGTAAATATCTCATTTCCACGGCAGTAATTTTATTTTTATAATTATTTCTCATCCTCATCCGTGCTCAACATTCACTACCAGAAATCAAAGCAGGTACAAACACTCCATTCAACCCATTACCTCCATAGGCCTGGGGCCCAGTGGCAGCCTGAGGCGGGGGCGCCGGCACGAAGGTTGGCGGGGCCTGTGGAGCACTTCCAGGGTACGCGGGGCCCACAGCTGAAACACACAAACAATCAGTCCTCTACGTATCACCCACACATCAACGGAAACAAACCCCTCCACATAATATGCACAAACTAACTAGATAATATATAATATGAAAAAAAGCTTAATTTTACATCAGAGAACACAAATTTACAGCATTTAATACGTGTCCAAAAATCCACAAAGCTGTATTTGTTAGATTAGATTTTAAATGTTTTGGTTTATCTGTTAAACAGAATATGTTAGCAGGCCAATCAAATGATATGCGAGTACAAAAAATACTTTTTTGGTTTCAATGGCAAAAAATATTTTCTGTTTATGGTAAATTATAAAAAAATATGGAAAAGAAAATGTTAGGATCTACCTAAACACTTATAATGAATAGAACCATATCGGTAACATATATGTACATCCTAAACAGTAACATAATAAATACGTAGCGATATTTATATTGGTGAGCATAGAACACAACCATAAACAGTTTTGTATAAGATCAAATATGTGAAACATTTCAGCTAGATATGTTTTGCAACACCACACTTATTTCGTTCACAACCTAACATACAATATGACCGAAAATACCCCAAAATATACCATATCATAACTGCAGTTCTATACCAAAAATGGGGTCCTATATCAATTTTTTTCTGAAAGAACAATATGAACCAAGAATTTTACTGCAAACGCGATTTAAAAATTTTACGTTATAAGCGAGATATGAATTTTTAAAGTTCAGAATTTGGTGCGTGACGTAGCAGGTCAAATTGATAGTTCTTACAAATGTTTCATGTTATATACAGGGTGTAACAGCTAAATGAGCTACCTCTAATAATTTCTATATTATTGAAGATACAATAAAATACTATAAGGCAATCTTATAGAAGACCAAGGGTGACATCCGAATACAGAAGAAAATATTTTTTGAAACCAGTGGTTCTCAAGTTACAACACAAAGTTATATTTTTTTAAATTGGATGATATATATATATATATATATATATATATATATATATATATATATATATATATATATATATATATATATTTAGATCCGTTTGATAGAGTATTTTTTTCTGAATTCAACCACGTAATCGTTTTATATCCTAACAACAAAAATATTGAGAAAAATTCAATTGAAATTTAAATAAATTTTATTTTTATAGCTAATTTTCAGTAGGCTATGTATGAAAAACAATAACTGCTATCTATCAATTTGAATTATTTACGATAGAAAACAAATAGAACATTATTTATAAAGTTATTAACAAATATCTGTTTCATTTTAATTTAAGTTCAATTGTTTTTCATACATAACCTACTGAAAAATAACTATAAAAATGAAATTTATTTAAATTTCAATTGAATTTTTCTCAATATATTTTTATATTAGGATATAATATGAATATATGGTTGAATTCAGAAAAAAATACTCTATCGAATGGGCGTAAAAAATATATGCTATCCCATTTAAAAAATATATAATTTTATGATGTAACTTGAGAACCACTGGTTTAAAAAAATATTTTATTCTGTATTCGGATGTCCCCCTTGGTCTTCTATAAAATTGTCTTATAGTATTTTATTGTATCTTTAATAATATAGAAATTATTTGAGGTAGCTCGTTTAGCTGTTACACCCTGTATATAAACTTATACGTTATATTCACGGAGAAATTATTAATAGGCATAAATAACATAAATAAAATGCATTTTTCCTAATAAATTATAGAACATTGAAACAGTTTGACCATTGTTTGACAATATTGTAATACGATACAAACTATCGCGTTAGTGTTTTTCCGATTATGGTTTCACGGTAGGCGGGCGAAAGAGGCGCGCGAGTCTCATTTTTAAAATCTGGTAACCAATGAAATTGCAAAGATCTGATACGTCATCAAAATTATTAATCGAATTCAATCACTTGTAATATGCGAACTAATTAATATTTAAACAAAATTCTTTCACTAATACTCATTAATTTACGTATATTTTCGCATTTTTATCTAAGATAGTTAAAATTTGACTATAGTATAGTACCCCATTACTATAAATTAATTCGTTCTTTGTCAGTATTGTTTTGAAGTATTATCGCTCAAGTTTTGCATTAGTTAAAAACATTCTCAAAACCTTATATTATACAAGTAACTTATCAAACTAAATGGCATATTACTTCATTAATGTAAACCATATAACTGTTTTGTAAATTATACGGTTTACACTAACTAATTTACTGATAATTCATGCAAATACTCTACTAAATAATTCACAATCTTGTTAAACAGCTGTCGCCTTCAAGAGCTGTTTAATGAAGATTGAGAACTGTAAAATAAAATATGCATGCCATACTGTGTGATCCATGTATCTACAAAACAAGTACATACTTCAGTTAAATCAAATAACTCAATAAAAGTTAAAATAAACCTAAGAATGAAATGAAGTTGTATGTACTTGCAGAAAATTATATGTAAAAAGCATAAAATTAGCACAGCACGATTTACTTATGCACCAATAAATCATATTTATTGTTGCATAAGTATAGCAAAGCACATAAAATATACAAAATAAAATACATAATAAAAATTCAGCAATTAAATTATTTGGCGTTTAGCTAACTTAGCTATCATAATTTAACTGCTAAATGTATTACATGCCTTACATTTAGAAGTTACAAATATGTTTACTCGAATTACAGGGAATTAATATTTCCTGTAGTTCTCGTACACATTAGTTTACCATAAAAACAAAAAAATACTACATGCGTTATGTTACACATGCATTTTTTGTGCTCATACTCTTAAACATACTTTCCAGAATTTTTCACAGTACTTCAATTTACAGAAATCTCGAAGATATTTTCTTAACTTTCTGGTACATTTGCTTCCAAACAACTTACACAATGCAGTAAAATAATTTGAGAATAGCATTAATGTATCAAACAATAAAACGGTTGAAATGTATCGTAAATCAAAATATTTGTTGAACAATTCATACTTAACCAACAAATTATTGTAAATTTCTAAGACATTGCAACCGTATTACACTGTTACATAAATAAATTACATCAAATGTTTTATAACCAGTTCATATAAATCTAAAGAATATTATTTTTCTACGATCATGAAACAACTAGCTTTTTTAACTAATTTTTGTTATAAAAAGTTCACGTAAATGTTATAAATTTATTATAGGACGTGGGTTAGCCACCCATCTTCAGCTAAGTGGTGAATATATAATAATTCTGATTACAGTTTACAAAATCTTAAAATTGTATTAGACACATGATTTTAATTTGGCTACGTTGATAAGTTTTAAGATAACGCATTTCATCTAGCCTTCGAATTAATTTGTGGGGGATATGAATTTTTTTTAAATCGATCGGAATTCTTATTTTCTATTATGGCGCGGCGAACTTTAGCGCCTAAACACAAGTGTTCCTAAACAGCTATTTGTCAGTTTCCAACTTATGAACAAGAAAATGTAGGCAAACACGAATAAACAAAGATATTAAAAGTGACTAAAATATCAAATACAAAATACACGCGCTTAGTAACTACTAGCGCCATCTGTGTTTCTAACAGCATATATTTAATCTGAAATGAGCAACAACATACCGAATCTACGTCACAGTTTGCAAGGACGTTTTAGGTATGTAAAGAAGTTAAATTTTCAAACATTAAATTATGAATGAAAACTTTTTCCTAAACATGTTTTATTGTATTTTTCTACTAATTTAAAGTATAAAAAGATGATTTTCAGTTAATTTTGTGCTTCAGGACGTGTTGTAGAAATTGTTAGAATTCAAAATATTGCCTGGTTTATTTATATAATTAACTTTCAAAGTGAACATAAGAATAGCATTGGTATTAGTTTCAAGAGCGGCCTTACCGACAGAGTCAAAATGTGGAAACCACACTTTTCTGCTGTTAATCAAATATTTTCATTAAAAAATCAACATTTTCGACAAATTTTAAGTATAAATAAATGATTTTCAGTTAATTTTATGTTTCCTGTAAATTACAGCAGAATTCATAACCAAATAAAAGATTTGCTGTTTTGGAAGAATTGCGAAAAAATCGCAACGAGCGACATATTAGAAATATTTAAATAAAACCTTGTGCACGCGGGTTTAAAATTTGACTTAATTTATATTTTAAACCCCGTAGAACACGAATTTAGTGTTAATTTTAAAATAATTTAAAATGTTGAGGAGTTGAAAGTACCATAAAATGCATTTTTTTGGGGCATATTGTTTCCAAAATTTCGATCCTATTTTACGCAATTCCTAACGCCTTTTTGACAATATATAATTTTTGAACCCGGGTTTGAGGAGATTTTAACAGGAAATTTAACCAGTTTTCTACCGGAAATATACACATTAACCATCTAAAGTTCATTTTTACAAAAATAAACACTATCTTTAACCGAAATCGCGATGAACAATTTTTGACCGGGACTAAACATGTAAACATGCATTTTTGGGTGTCTCATAACTCCTGAATTGTTTGAAATATTTTCAAATTATCACTAAAATCGTGTTGTACGAGATTAAAATATAAAATGACTCGCGGTTTCGAATCCCAAGATGTGTGATCTTATAAATTCTTAAAACATAAAATTATGTAAGTACACATAAATACATTCGTTTAAACATTGTTTTACAAACATTGTATGTTTGTGAATATTTGTACGTTTGTAAAACTGAATGTTTAATCGAATGTGTTTGTGCACATGAAGTTATGTTTAAGAATCTAAAAGATCGTACGTGTGATAATACACATGTTAATATTATTTTTTTTTTAATGCTTGTAGGCCCTAATGAATCGTATTTTTGTAAGAATAAATGCTGTATGACTGAGATTTCGAGTACTTAATACCAAATTTACACCACAGTCGAGAAATTTACCCACGTTTTATCGTCGATGTAACCTTCAGCTACAATGAGTAATTTATTTCAGTGATCATAGAAAAAATAATATAGGAAAATCGTGCGTAATGAGTTTTTTTGCACATGTTGCGTAAATTATTATTTACAAGCAGCTTGAGACTTCACATGATTTAGAATTAGACAGAATGTCTGATTTAAAAGTATGGGCACTTATATGTATATATAACAGATAGATTACTTAGCCTATGTTAATCATATTAAAATGTATCTCCGCTGTAGAATCACTCGACCTTTTTCCATCAACGCCTCATTGTTACCAACAACACGCCACGCATTGTTGCTTGAACAACCGCTCAACAATGAGATGTTGGCGTACGTAGACTGCAGTAGTGGTGGTGCTATAGCAGTATGACCAACATTGTAGCAAAACACTGGGTGAATGCCAGAAACCCATTAATACACTACAGCAACCTGGCACTCCCTACACCCAACCAAACGCACTGTACGCAACAGTCAAGCCAAAAAGGTTCCACAAACTTGGTTATTCATACTATTACTTTCTTTTCTTTGGCTATCGTGTTAAGGTACTTTCAAAACAACATGCATGTGAAATTTGATCACATCAAATTTCTATTGTTGGATCCAATTAGATTTGTGATATCAAATCTGTAGCTACTTCGTCTGCTACGCTCAACTTCAAAATATTTTCATTTTCCTACAAAATAATAAACAATACTTCTATTTTTATACCAGACATATTCAGAAATGAACTAATATACAATCTTACTCCTTCACTTTAAAAGTATCTACATGGACCGCTGTACTAATCTCCGGTTAAGTGGATGATAATTTCTGGGGCTTAATGCACGAACAATCAATGTCATTTTTTGTTATTTTGGGAATGAGTGATTTAAAATCAATAAGAAACTTTCAGTGTTAATAATAGCGAGAAACTTGACAACCTGCACTATTAATGGTGATTGCAAATGTTACTAATTCTGTGATTTAAACTGTCTATACCACTAATCATCACTATTAAAATCTGTCTTTAGACAGGTCTCACCGGAAATGCTGCCTCCACACGTCTGTCCTGCGCCTCTCTCTTCAGCACCTTATTATTCCCTCCCTCCTTGGTATCTCTTAACATTCCTGTTTCTTCTTCTTCTCCCATGTATTTCTCAATCTCACTAAAACCGTTCAATATTTTACTGATGCGGATGCCGATTCCTACAAGTTCCTTTACAGTTAGACATTGGTTGTTCTTGTGTATAAAAATAGCGTTTTAGTCGATTATACAATTGACATTGGTTGTTCTTGCATTAACTACATAATTTATTTAATTAAGTATACGAAATGATATACTTAACTGATTCCTGGCATATAAATTCACCATAAAATTAAAGACCGGTTTACAGTCTTTTACTAAATTGCTAGTAAATTTATCTGGTTATGAAACTAAAAATTAGTACATTAAGATACAAGCTTCATAAGACATGATTTTAGAATACGCGTCCCTGTTAGAAACGAGCGGCTTGCCGCGAGTTTTCTAAGGGGACAATTGCACTGAAATGTCTTATGAAACGTGTATTTTATACTATTTTGGATCATTTGTCAAAAATTATTTACAAATATACGTAATTACATTTTGAGGAATTTCTATTTTGGTTTCATAAAGTACATATTAAAGAATAAAATAGAAAATAGTAATTTACGTAACAAGACCTGAAAGTGATACTTTACTGGATGAGCAAGCATATATTGGAAGCCTATAAGGTCATGGGTATAAAATAATTTTTTCGCTATCTTCCAGAAAATGAGCTGTTTCTCATCACTTTTTAAACCGAAAAATCCTTCTTTACACAATTTGTGAATGTTTCCATGGCGATCAGTTATTTATTTCCTCGCAATACGAAATAAAACTGCACAGCTGCAGATTTTTTTTTTTTTTTTCAGGACCACGGAATAGTAATTTACATAACAAGACCTGAAAGTGATACATTACTGGGTGAACAAGTATATTCCAGAGCGAACCATAGGCGAGCTTTGGAAGCTTGTGAGCCCAATAAAAACACTCAGACAAGTTGGGTACAATTTTTTTCCCGGTCCTGAAAAAAGGAATAAATATAAATCTACAGCTATGCATTTTAAACTTTCCGATCCCTACATGCATGTTTCCATGGCGATCAATTGTTTATTTACTTCTCTGTGAACTACCAAATAAATTTACCAAGAACTTATTACTTACCAACTTACCAGAAGATTTATAAACTGGCTTTCTAAATGTAATCAAGAATACAAAAAAAAAATCATTTTATAAACACAAATTGTAAGTACTGGTTTATCAATCTTCTGTTACTAAACAAATTTACCAGAAACTTAACAAGAGATTAATAAACTAGCCCTAAGTGTACTTAAAACGTAAAAAAACGAATTTTTATTTCCAAAATTCGTTTAAATTGTAATCAAAGAAGTAGAAAACAAATTTACTTTATTTCTACATATTGTCAATCTCCTGTTAAAGTTGTTGGTAAATTTCTCCAGCAATTAAAAACATAATTACCAAAAAAAAATTGCCATCATTTTAAGAGGAGATTGGTAAATCAACCCTAGAGTAGATATTTTAAAGTGAGGTGTAAGAATTAGAAAAAGATTTTGAAAATGGAGAAGTTGAGCGAAACAAACGGATCCCAATCAATGATCTAGTGAAGGTAAAGATGGTTTGTAGGCAGGAGGGCAGGAAACCAACAAGCAATCAGCCACTGTATCAAGTAAGTAACACATTGAGATAAGAAATAGGTACTGTTTGTGTCTGTCCCGCGGAAATGTCCACCTCTGCAACCTGTCGTCAGCCAGCCTAGCGAGTGCTGTAAGGAACACAGCGTTATAAACCACCATTCCTAAACTGTCCTAAAAAATAATATTTACTGTAATTTCATATCAACCGCACGCACGGTTGCAATTATCTACTTGGCTACCGAGAGGAACCGAATACGAAAAGTAAAAGAAAGAAAATTCAATAATCATAAGAATGTAGCATTTGCAATATAGGGCAAGGACACACGGAAAATTGAGCCACGGGGGTTGCAAATGCAAAGAAAGAAAGGGATAGGTGCTGCTCTTGCTCATGTTGGAATGAGATGGCATACATTTCAAGTATTGATTAACTCATTTCCCGTTTGCTCTCACTAAATTTTACAAACTGCGAAATTATCCTAATGAATTTTAACAGAAAAGATCGTTTTTAGATTCAGATGGAAATAATATTGCGACATAGAGATTAATGTCTGATAAAAATCTAATTAATTATTTTGTATACCTCCTAATATGACGTAAATATTCAGGATGATCTACATATTTACCTTTTTTCTCGGACATTCTTTAACTAAACTTTAATATGCACTAAACAAAAATGATTTGATTATTATTGTTAGCTGTCACTTCTCAACTTTTCACACTACTGCAAAATCTAGCTTCAACATTGACTTCTCATACAAAAAGAAGATAACACACTCAGCAGTGTTAATTCAAATATATATTCTAAATTACTCCTAGTATGTGTAATCACTAAAAAATATGTTTTCAGAACACTTTTCACACTTATTTAGAAGTATATTTGGCAATTTATCAAAAGAAATTGGTTTTTTCTCAACAGTCTTTCTCACGTACTGACATCTACAATATGAGCGGGCACTAAATGCTCATTCGCAAATATTTGATGTAATTTTTGAGCGCATCTATAACCGCGCAAGGATCTATAGTACAATAAAGTTAGAAATTTTCCCTTTTCGGGTGTTTTTGTATATTTTCTTTAATGTAAATTAAACTTTAATTATTTTTTGACGTTCTAATGGCATTGACGTTTGATTTCTTTGTTTTTAAAGCCAACTACAATCTAAAATTTTCTTGTATTTGAGCGTATCATACCTCTGTGACTCATTCGAACAACTTAAGAAAATATAAAACACTACAAATTTTCACATATTTCCTATTTATGTAACTCATGTTTTCTTTACTGTGATATATCTATATTATACAAAATATAAGAATATTGATATTTTATTAGATTTCAAGGAGTATTCCCCAAAGGTAAACTAGAATTAAAGCATTATTCTACAACAGAATGGATTTGTAGTTGGCAACAACTCAACTGTCATTGCATACAGAACTTCGTAGAACGTTGCAATAAATTATTATTTTTGTCTATCACGATTAAATTATTAGTGTATCGTTAGTTTAAAAAGGTGTATTTAATTTTCACACATTTGGGTATGATATAATGTTATAGGTAAGGTTTCATTTTAAAAATTATAAATACAGGTTTTTTTGTGGGATAACGGAGAGAGTTACTTGGAAACAAAAAGTCATGAAATAGTTTAAATAAGGCAAAGGATACGTATTTGTATCCCAGATTGCTACTATGGGATTTATAAACTTCTGAAAGAAACTTATTCAAAATTTTGTGTCTTGATATCAATATATTTTTCTACCCAATCTTTTTGGCACACCTTTCAATGAAAATCTCAAGAAATATGAAGAATCATTTTAATTATTGAACACCTAGCATGTTATATATTATAACTTTGATTATAGTTGTTATTTTTATAAGTTTGTGTGAAGGAATGCAAAATAAAAATATTGCACCATAAGGTATTGTTTGGAAAGCTAATTTTGTCATGGACAAAAGTTGTAGGGGGAAAACATTACACTAAATATTTTTATTAGAAAGTATTGCATAATTTCGTATTCACAAACTATGCTAATTGTACTGGAAAACAAAGTAAACATGTACACCTAATTAAAACAATGGAAAAATCAAATTTTCGTTACTTGTTTTGATTTGACGTAAATCTAATGTTTCGTCTAATTTTCTCGTGAAATTTTATTATTTGGTTGTGGGTTAACCAATTGTGAATAAAATTTTTGTCATAAATTAAAATTGTGCTTGCAGAGTGGGACCGAGGGTAGTTATTTCTAATTTAAACTACCACCATGTCCCACAAAGGTCCGCAAGGGGGAGCTGCGGGCAATCCTGGAACTCTCAAGCAGATCAACCTCGACCAGATATGGGGCGATCTCCACGAAGGAATTGAACAAGTGTACAGTAGACAGTACATGCCTAAACCACGATATATTGTCTTATACACGTATCCTTTTTATATTTCTCTACCATTTATAGTCAAATTGGTCTTAAATGCCTTGTCAATTGGTTGTGGTTTTGACGGTCCAGGTTCGAATCTGATCGACCTCAAATATCAAAATTCCTAATTTTGATGCACTGTCTATCTTGAAAGCCCGTGAGGTGATGCCTGGTAAACTCTGCCATTACTGAAAGACTATCACACCCAAAAATGGGTAATAAGCCGAATATGTGGCGTAGAATGATTGTTGCATCTAAAATAGCTACGATTTTTTTTACCATATTGAAACTGCATATTTTAAGACTTCTTGATTGATTTTATGTCCGTACGAAGTCAATAGTTGTAGATTATTGACATACACGCTTACCTAAATACTTTTTTCCTTAACACACCGCAGTCATGTGTACAATTATTGTACTTCAGTCCATCAACAAATATCAAGTCGTAGTTCTGCAAGTAACGCAACTAAAAATAAAAAAGGACAAGTTGGTGGTGGTGCACAGTTAGTTGGATTAGAACTTTATAAAAGGCTTCGTGAATTTTTACGCAATTATCTTCAGAAGTTACTCAAGGTGAGTCGTTTTCACTTATTTACATTATTCACGAATTATTACGCTTTTCCACTGACAGGAGATTGTTTTTTATTTTACACTTTGTCATAGATTACTATGAGTATGCGCCTGTCTAAAATAACGTTCGAAGAAAACTCGTTTTATGAACCTATTCTATTTTTCTAATTCCATACATGTATAGATGTTTTTAAATCCTAAATATTGTGAAATTAAATTGCTATACTGAATAGGGGTTTCCCAGGTTTTTAAATATTAAACATGTTAATAAAAATATTAGATCCGTATTTTGTATTTCCCTTGAAAAGTTTCTAATAAACCAGAAAAAAATTATTAAAGTTTCAATAAATGAGATCCGAGAAGTCGAAGCGCGTGTGACGTCATCTCTACTGAGAAAATACGTTTTTAGAGCTGAGTGAGACTGATATATGACAAACATGCTGGGTACGTCGTTTTGTGTCACTTCAAAATAAGCGTGAACATGGCGGGGGCGATACAAGCCCTTGGCTTGCGCGTTCGAATAGCCATTAGCCAATAACATTTTCCAGTGTCCAGTACGTCACAAACATGGCTGATATTGAATTTTATGTGCTCCATTTAAATGTATTAAAGTTTCATTTCATATTAGGGTAATAAAATTTAGAAAATTAACGATTATATTCACCAATAAGTATTTTTTTAAAGCCGTGGACTTGGAAACCCCTAGTACCTTGGACGATTTCTAAATGAAAATTCTCAAAAATAAAAGAAATTTTTTCTAAATTTATCTGTGCGGGTGTTATAGTTTTAAGCAGGCATATAATTATCATTTGTTAGCAGTTTGTTTTGATTCTAAATTGGGTGGTATTTGCCAGGATGGTGTTGATTTAATGGACGAAGATGTGTTACAATTTTACACAAGACAGTGGGAAGAATACCAATTTAGTAGTAAAGTTTTGCATGGTGTATGTTCATATCTTAATCGACACTGGGTGAGAAGAGAATGTGAAGAAGGATGCAAAGGAATCTACGAAATATATCAACTTGCTCTTGTTACGTGGAGAGACAATCTCTTTAAACAACTAAACAAACAAGTAACTAATGCAGTGTTAAAATTAATCGAACGGGAAAGGAATGGTGAAACGATAAATACTCGGCTGGTATCGGGTGTTATTAACTGTTACGTTGAACTCGGATTGAACGAAGAGGATCCAAGTGCACGTGGGCCAAATCTTAGTGTTTATAAAGAATCTTTCGAGAATGTATTTTTAGAAGACACGGAAAGGTTTTACACAAGAGAAAGCACAGATTTCTTAGCGCAGAATCCAGTCACTGAGTACATGAAGAAGGTGAGGAGGCACTTTATAATAAATGAAGCATTTCAATTCAGAAAGATCTAAGTGGATTAAAGAAAGTGTTCTGCGGAAACAATAATGTTATCAGCCTCCTTTTTTACAATTTTCTTATCTACGAGCTAAACACTCGTGATACACTGACGTTTGAGTTTTCATACATTACTGTTTGTACATAAAATTAGTTTTATTTATTTATTATTACATTTCAACCACATTCACAATTTTGTGGTACATACCATTCTTACAACAAAGCGTTTGGACACAAAAAAACTGTTCCTGGAGTAGTTGCGTAACAAATGAAGACGTGTATATGTTTCTGGTCGCGAAAATAAAACTTGTATTAGTGCGGGAATTAGCATTTCCCGCATTCCCGCACTCATTTTGAGTTCGAGAAAACTCCCACATAATAGGCTATTCTGTGATATTTTTTTTATTTATTCCAGTAATTCATAGGCTTACGAAAACCCGTTGGGCAAATTACATAGTGTTGTATATTAAGGCTTGATTTACATTAGCAGTACAATGACGGTACAGTAACGGTACGATGACGGTACAATACTTCTAGCTGCAATATATTTTAAGAGACCCATTTACATCTAAGTTCTCGGTACGATAACGGTACAATGATATTCACTGATTTACATTAACAATACGACCACGGTACAGTATAGTTTTGTTTCTATTGAAAAAAAATTATATCATAGTGACAGCGTAGTATTTGCATACAAGAGGGAGTGGAAGGTTGCATTTGAAGAGTACGTACACGTCATACCAAAATCAGCTATAGGGCGCGAGCAGACACGTGACTCGAGCGACCATAAAGTGCTTGGAATTAGCTGATTTGTGTGCGCGTGTCACTTTGACAAGAACAATGTCAATGTGATGAAACCAATGTTTTGACTTATTTTGATTTTGAACTGTTAAATTATTAATATTTTATAAATTTCGGGCAGTAAAACACATCAACTTAAATATAGTAACATTTTAACAATTCAAAATTAAAATAAGTCAAAACCTTGGTCTTCTCAAAGTGACATTGTTCAAGTTAAAATGACATGTGCACACATATCTGCTGATTCCAAGCACTTCAAGGCTGCTCGAGTCACGTGTCTGCTCGCGCCCTATTCTAGTACGTGATTGACATCTGACATGTTTTTGACTTTTTGATGTTTGTCTTTTAATCAAACCAAAATGTAGTTAAAATGAGGTAGAAATGAGAAATTATTGAACAAAAGTTCTCTGCTTGTGGCAAAAACGTAAAATATACACTATAATTTATTACAGTAAGTACATAAAAATAGTAACGTTTTGTAAAATTTTCTGGATTTACTTCATTTTCTTCTTCTTCGTCAGGAGTAAAGGGAATTAGCCAAATCTGTATTTGACACATTTTTAAACATTGCACGATATTTTCTACTTTTGATAGAAACACGACATATGCACCACAAACTGTCACAATACATAAAAGACAAAATTATATTGTCATGGTATTTTATTATGTTCGTACCGTCGTGGTATCGTCTAATGTAAATGCCTCGTGCAAATGACATACCGTCATTGTACCGGCATCGTACCGTCATTGTACCGTTATTGTACCGGCATCGTACCGTCATTGTACCGCTAATGTAAATCAAGCCTTAAAATGAAATTACATTTCATTATTAGAGACACCGGAATAAATATATTCCAGTATATTCTTAGTTGAGGCGGAGCTTCACAAAGTAAGAGTTCATTCTTGGATCCTATTTGCGTACATGTCCTGCATCATCAAAAGCAAAACACGCCGTATTTTTTTAGAGGGAGTAATTTATAATTAAAAGAATGGAATTTTCCGCATCCTTTAACTGTCATCTTTCATATTATCAATAAACTTTTACTATTTTTGATTACGGTGGAATAGCATATTGTAGAAAAAATTACTTTATTGCCGGACGTAAACATTCACGATACGACGACATTCGAGTCAAGATATTGTAATACTTGTCCTTATTTACCACACAATTCATTGTTCATAAAATTAAATCCATCTGTGGCGTTTTATTTCACTCACATCTGGAATTTTGTGACACTTGTACCACTTCTAAAATATTTAAAAAAAATATATCCTTTGAATTTAAATGCTTCAGTTTTCTTGCATGATTTAGGTTTAGGCACTAATTGTTTTGTAAATTAGGCGGAGCAACGGTTAGTAGAAGAGCAACGCCGAGTTCAAGTTTATTTACACAAAACAACTCTGGAACGTTTAGGCAAAACTTTGGAACGCGTGTTAATTGAAAAACATTTAGAAATCTTTCATTCAGAATTCCAACATTTGTTGGATGCGGACAAAAATATGGATATTGGTCGCATGTATAATTTAGTAGCTAGAATACCAGATGGTTTAGGCGAATTACGAAATCTTTTAGAATCGCATATTGCCAATCAAGGCCTCGCAGCAATAGATAAATGCGCCGAAGTTGCTTTGAATGTGAGTATAGAAACTCTTGAGGACGACGCTTACGATGAAGCTGGACAGTTGTCTCTGAAGTCTGAATTTCAGGATCCGAAGGTTTACGTGAGCACGATCCTAGAAGTCCATAAGAAGTATAATGCATTAGTATTGCTATCTTTCCACAATGATAGTGGTTTTGTTGCTGCTTTGGATAAAGCTTGTGGACGATTCATAAATGCAAACGCAGTCACAAGACTCGCGAATTCCTCTAGTAAAAGTCCGGAATTATTGGCCAAGTACTGTGATTTATTGCTGAAGAAATCAAGCAAGAACCCAGAAGAAGCAGAATTAGAAGATACTTTGAATCAAGTGGTCAGTTTAGAATACAAAAATGTGTTATATAAAATATTGATGTATAAAAACAAAATCGTTGTAGATGGTAGTTTTTAAATATATAGAGGATAAAGACGTTTTCCAAAAGTTTTATAGTAAAATGTTAGCCAAGCGGTTAGTACAACACATGTCTGCTAGTGATGATGCTGAAGCATCAATGATCTCAAAATTAAAACAGGCTTGTGGGTTTGAATACACTTCCAAGTTGCAAAGAATGTTCCAGGTACGCTTAATACTTTCATTTATATTCCATTCTTTACTAAATTCCTTTCTAGGATATTGGAGTATCAAAAGACTTGAACGAACAGTTCCGAAAACACTTAGTAAATTCAAACGAGCCGTTAGATATTGACTTTAGCATACAGGTGTTATCATCGGGTTCGTGGCCTTTCCAGCAGTCCTTCACATTTCAGTTACCCTCAGAAGTAAGACGAATATATTTATAAAACAATGAAAATTTTACTTATTTTTTTATTATAGTTGGTACGTAGCGTTCAAAGATTTACGACGTTCTATTCTGGTCAACATTCGGGGCGAAAACTCAACTGGTTGTACAATATGTCGAAAGGAGAGCTGCTAACAAATTGTTTCAAAAATAGGTAGGAGAAATACTTACTTTCAATTTGCAACAATCATTTTAATTTTAATCCCTCATATTTTCCCAAACGGTGACGAATGTATTATTTTTATTATTAAATTTTATAATTCGGGCTTGCACGAACCCAAATAATATTCATTAATTATTCGCACTAATAAGCATGAAAACAAATATTAGTTTCAATAAATGCGGTCCGAGGAAATCAGGGGCGCGTGTGACGTCATCTACCGAAAACATACGTAAGACGGATATATGACAAACGCGCTGGGTACGTTATTTCGTGTCACGTCAAAACCAACGCGAAAATGGTGGAGGTGATACACGTCCTTGGCTTGCGTATTCGAACTACCATTAGCAAAAGCGTCGCTCTGGCAAACTGAAGGTATTGGGCTGGAATCCCGATGGCCGACATGATCTTTTCACAATTTATTTCAAATATAGTGACATTGGGCTCTATTCTTTAACTCGGTGGTTAATTTTTAACCACTGGTTAACATTTTTATCCAATAGATATTGATTTGACAATTAAAAATCCCTCTGTTTATTATATGTCAACATACTTGATTCGTTAAAAAAAATTAACCACTGACTTACAGAATAGGCCCCAAAGTGTGCGTTCAGTTCACTTAGCGCTATTTAGCACTAGCGGATTTTTCATTCTGAACGTACTGCTAAGTTCAGTTTTGCTCGAGCATCTAACAGAAGCCTCGAGCGCTTCTAATAGGCGCTAGATACTTTTACTGAGTTGAAAACGCGGGATTTATGAAAGCTGACTGGGTGTTTACAAATAGTAGAGTAATGGAATTTTATTGATCCCGCAAATACTGACGAATTGTTATATGTAAACGAAAAAAGCATGCCTATAATAATATTATTTTATTCCATTTTGGCAAGTTTTTTAAAAAATTATTTTAAAATAAATTCAATAATGAAGCATCCATTTGAAATGTTGAGCCTCCTTCACAGATTCCATTAAGAATATTTTTATTCTCACATCTTTTTTAAGAAATGCTACCAAGTTAGCAAATGTCAAAATTATGTCGTTCAATTCTGTCTAGCATTTTGCTACAATTTAGCGCTAGCAGTATAAGCTATTTTCGTGTGTTGAACTTACCGATTAATAACATGACGAATAAAAATATCCTTAATGGAGAAATATACTAGCAGTTATACGCTAAGTGGATCATTTCAGTCATCGAGATAGAGCAGCCAATAGCTTAGTTGGTAAGAGCGTCACTCCGGCAAAATGAAGATCTTGGGTTAAAATCCCGATGGCTTACATGATCTTTCACAATTTATTTTAAATTTAATAATCCATTTGTCATTTCGTTTAGATACGATTTGTCATTTTATCCAGGGACCCAGAACGAAAAGATTTTTCGTTTCTATTCAGTGCCGATAAAAGTAATTTCGTCTCGTTTAATAACATTCCTGCTTAAAAAAAAAACGTTTCTGTTCAGACGAAAAATAAATTTTGTTCCATACCGGTTAATTTCGTTCCAGATATTTGTATATTAAAAAAACTCTTATACACGTATTTTTTACAATTTTATTATAATAATAAATAATTAAAGATTAAAATATATAATTCGGTAAATCTCTACCGTCATGAGACATATAATATTTAAATTCTTAAAAAATAAATTTTAAATATACTGTATTAGGAACAAAATAATAACGTTATTAACCGGAATAATTTTTAATTTCGGTTATATCGTTTTCGCTTCAGTAATAAAATTAAGAATTATGTTTCGTTTCTGTTTCTGTTCTGGATTTTTGTTTTGTTTATTTCGTTTATCGCTTTCGTTTCTTTTCCGTTCCGGGTCCCTGCATATAATCAAGTAAAATTTATTAGTATTTTGTATTTATAATGTACAATGTGTTGCATGTTCGTTTTGCGGAGGTATACATTGCAAGCAAGCACCTTCCAAATGGCTGTGTTACTACAATTCAACGTCAGTACAAGTTGGACCGTAGCGCAGTTACACGAGAATACACAAATCAAACTAGACTTCCTGGTCCAAGTTCTGCAGATCTTGCTCAAGGCGAAATTACTTACCTGCGAAGATGACGAATCTGATCTTCAGAATAATTCTTTGATTCATCTCTTCACAGGGTACAAAAAGTAAGACAAAGATTCCAATATTTTAATTATTGTTTTGCTGATGTGTTTGGTTTTAGTAAAAAACTGCGAGTGAATATCAACATACCAATGAAAAATGAAATAAAGTTGGAACAGGAGACAACTCATAAACACATCGAAGAAGACAGGAAGTTGTTGATTCAGGCTGCCATTGTTAGGATTATGAAGATGAGGAAGGTTCTCAAGCATCAGCAGTTAGTGGCGGAGGTTCTTAATCAGCTTGCGCCCAGATTCAAACCCCGGGTTCACGTTATTAAGGTGAGTGACGAAATTTCTCTATTTATTATATGAATTTTGTAAGAAATCGGCAGGAATCTAAAACAAAACTAAAAAAATGTCATCATTGTTTACGATCTATAAATAATTTAAATATAAATGTCATATGAACTCTGAATTAGGTATTCTATTCCATGAAACAAAGATGGGCAACGATCTAATTACGTTATTTCAAAAATTTGAGAAATAATCTACGTAGAATTAAAAGTGAAAATAATTCTATTTACGGTCATACTTAAACTTAGTACTATTAAATTTGAAACATTTTGAAGTAAAGTAAAAATTATATTATTTCAATATTATTGCAAATAATGACTAGTATAATGAGCATCCTATTAAACAAGCGACTATACAGCAAAGTTACCCAACTACCGTAATAAAAAAGTGCAGTCAAAAATATAGTATCTGGTTAGCAATGAACCTAATAATTTTCCGTGATTAATCGCGACCGCAAAATCCGGATGTTTAATACCAATATATTTACAACTACCCGGTTAATAGGCAAATAGTAAAAACTCGTATAAATACCACTAAACTAAATATAATATATATTAAGTTCAGTGATAATTACTTTATTTTTTAAAAAATCTGTTGGTTATAAGAACATTGTGGCATCGAAAAATTGACATGTGTAATTTTTACAATTTATTCTATCGATCTTTTAACTGATGAAGATACCGGATCTTGAAGTTATTATTGCAATAACTAGACTACTTGCAGTTACCCAACGAATTATAATCGACAACCGATTAATCAATTATTCGAAATAACCGATGGTGCCAAACCAGTTTAACCGATTTTCTATTTTTTATGAATATATTTTAGTAGGCCGCAATAACCGGTTAATAGGATAACCGTTGAATTAAGTATTTTTGATAGTACTAAGCCTGGTCTTTTCATCTGTTGTTAACTCGCCTGTTAATTTAATTGAAAGAAAAAAATATCGATAATAAGCATAAGTTGTAAAAATTACACATTACATTTTTTGATGCTATATTTTTCTTTTAACTGGTAGTTAACGAAAACAAGCAGTTTAAGTACAGATGAAAATATCGGGCCCTTTACTCCGTTCGCTGAAACGAGAGAATGTGGAACTAATTCTTGAACAGAGACAAGTCAAAAGAAGATAATTTTGGAGCCGAACCAATAGAGTGACTTGTTTCTGTGCAAGAATTAGTTTTACATTCTCTCGTTTCAGCGAACGTAGTATAGCCCCTTCTTAGTTTAGGTCAGAATCTATACTTCATTTCACGTAAGAAAATAGCGTTGGTTTAGATAGGGATATAAATTCTGCCTTTGATTGGTCAAAATGTAAATCTAATTCACAAAAACGAAAAAAATATTACCCGACAGTTCTCAGTTATCAAATAAAATTTACAGAATTCAGTAATGTTTAACCATGTTTTGTTTTAATTTTTAATATTCAGGTCTTGTACTTTTTACAGATAAATATGTTTATTATTGACAAAGTTTGGTTTCACGAATTTAAATTATTTATTTTATTTATGTAAAAACGGTCGGCTCTCAAGCGACATGTACTAATTTCTTACGTGAAATGAAGTACAGTTTATTATTTTTTGGTGAAATTGAGTGGGCTTGTGTTTGGCATTTCAGTCCGATGCAAAAGTGAATGAATTTGTTAGGGGAGGAAAATGTTTCCCAGTGGGAGGAATAGAATTTGAATGAATGCGGATGAAGCGAAAGTAGTGTGTTTGGAGAAAAATTTTCGGCGAAAGATGCTGTTTTTAATTTTTTTCCGTGTTTTGATGATTAATAATGTGATTTGTGTGTTTGCAGAAATGTATAGACATCCTAATAGAGAAAGAATACCTGGAGAGAACAGAGGGACAGAAAGACACATACAGCTACCTAGCATGATTGTGCCCCAGTCCGAAAGCTACCAATGTAAACCGCAAGGTAAACTCATCAGAACACATATGTAATAAATCAAACATGGCCAAATCATAAGTAAAAGTAACGTATGTAAGCTTTCTCTTCGATGTGCAGTACGCATTACGGCGTTACCGCGTTCGTGTTTGATTGCGTTGCGTGCGTGTGTGAGTGTTGTTCTGGTCCGACAGACCGAGATTGTAACTTGTGCTGACATTAAAACCAAATTTATCAGTTTTACCATTGTTTTATCTATTCTACATATTATCCAGCAGCGGATTGAATCAATAGGGACGACGATTTGTTATTTTTATCATTTTTTAAATCCTTTTTAACTCGTAAATGTTGCACTATTTATATTATATGGTCCTTATTTTTTCAGTCTTGTATTTTGCGTGTATATTCTCCCCTTTTCCAACAGTTTTATATTATTGTGTAACAGTTTACCAGAGAAATAATAAATTATATTCCCAACTGTTTTGTAGATAATTTGTTTCGTAGCTCGAAATTATCGTTTATATTTGACACATGTCTAGTTAGATGCAATGGTGGTATATTTTGATTTGTACGCGTACATCGACTAGCTTTCATTAATGTTATTTACGAAGGGTGATTAAATTTAACTATGTTTAGATTTGAGCGCTCTTTGCGTTATTTGTTTATTGTGTTTTTTATTGGACATTCTTCCAAAGTGATGACTGTATGAGCAAAAAGTGATAAATATGTATAATAACTGCTAAATTCGATCCAAATAATTTTTCATAATTGGTATTTTATATTATTTGTATGTTATATTATTGTATACGAAAATTATGATTTATATAAGTTGTTTTATTGTAATTTGGTGAACATATAGAGAAAATTATTTATATAAATTATATTTTCATAATTAAAATTTGTATTAATGCACCAAAATTTAATTCATACATATCTTTATGCCGTAATAAAGACTTCACTGAAACGATTTGTCAAAAATATTTCTATTTCTATTACACCTCGCAAAAGATTTCTTTCAGATTTTTGCTGAATGAACATTACAGCGATGATGGGGTATTCCGGTGTTATGGAATTTATGCAAAACAGTAACTTTTTTATAGTTTACATCTTCATATAGTAGGAAAATACAATAACAAATGTTTAGGCAAAAGTATTCATTCATAATTAGTGTTAGAAAATTGTGACATAGATTCGGTATGTAGGTTGCTCATTTTAGATTGAATATATGCCGTTAGAAACGATAGCGCTAACAGATACTATGCGCTAGAACGCGTGTATTTTGTATTTGATATTTTATTCTCTTTGTTTGTGTAATTGTAGTGTTTCTTTGATATGTTTAGTTAACTACGATTTCCTTTTCAAAAGTCACTGAAGTTCGCTGCAGATGTCAATATCGGATGTTCGTCATAAACACATCATGATAGAAAATTTGAATTTCTATAATTTAAAAAAAAATCATATCTCACTTCATATATATTTTCTTACTCAAAATTATATATTCAGTCCTACTTGTATGAGCTGATATTTTTTTTAATGCCGGAATACTCCATTTCACGATTTATTGTTTTTTTATAATTTGGGCGTGTTCTAATTGTGATAGTTCATTTACTTTTAGTATTTTAGTTGCTTATTTCTTATATTTACTTAAGTAGTAAATTTTTACGTATACCTACCGTTTAAATTTGTATACTTAGCTATAAAATCTGACTGGATACAATGAAATAATTTTCTACCAAGTATTTATTTGAATTAACAAATTATTTTCGTGTCCAGTTCTTTTATATTTATTTGGGGTGCTAAAGTTGAAATTAATTTGTATTCGACTTGAAAAGGCATCAAAATACCGCTTTTTATTTACTCGCTGACTACTCTAGCTGCATTGTAGAATTTTTGATGCCGTTTCGAGTCTTTGTAGATTAGATTCACTATAACGACACATCATATCGTATAAGAATAACTTGCCACCTAATACTTTTTGTAAATAATTGTTTCTTTTCACTTGATGTATAATTTTGTAAATGTATTGTCAAGTTTTCGTGCAATTTTTTGCAGTTTGATGTACTTTGGCAATGACATTCAGCAAGAATTGTGAGTTTGTTAGACGGAGGACTATGTGTTTGAAGCTTGACTAAATTCAAATGCTTTTTTAAATAAACAAGTTATGAAATCATGTGTAATATAATTAGTTTTTAATAAAATTTAAATAACTGTTATTATTTTTTGTCATTTACCTTTTTTTTTCATTCATCTTTTCTTAAATATACTTAAAAATATCACATCTTAACAGTTCTTACACATACTTTTATTATTAAATACCTATAAAATTACCATAAATAAGTAAATTGAATAAATCTTATAACAACTTTCTTACAAATAGATTGCCTTGATCTTCTGGTGATAAAACAAATAGATTCTTTTTCCTTTTTACTACTATTACACCTATAAACGCTAAAAATACGAAGTATACTATCGTGAAGATGATAAAGAAAATTTGCTGGACGCTATCCATGTAGTACATAACTCCATATAGCCATCGACCCGTTTGTCGGTAGAATAACAGGTATCTGAAAAAATTGAATGTTTATTTTAATTCTAGTTAAAAATGATTGATACTGGTACAGCGCTAAAATACTCCCGATAAATTTTTCATAATTGAATCGATAAGTAAAAATTGTAATGCATAAACTTATCAACTACAAGCATCAGCAAAAAGAACGGACTACTTAAAAATATCAATATATTTTCAGGGAAACAAATTAAAATAAGACTTGTCTAGTTTGTTAACAATCTAACTAAAAAAAAAGAAATGAATGTTTCATATACATAATAACGCAACCCAAATGATACCACCAAATTCTTCTACATAAAGATACCGAATAAAAATTGTTTAAGCTAATTTTCCGTATCTCATAATAATCGAGATACACTATTATTCACGAAAGATGACTATTCAAGGTCATTTATTCGAAGAAAGAATACACATCATTTTATAGCAGTAGTTTAGCAACATTTTGTATTAGAAAGAGAAAGATTATTTGACCTACGTCTGTTTAATTTATGTGGTGTGACAGATATATGTAAATAGTGGCATTACTTTCTAACACACTATAAATAATAATGACATATGTCGTAGAATTACAGATACCTAATTATCTACTACACTGTCGTCTGTGCTAAATTTACCCAGTGGCGTTGACGTTTAAATCAAATTATTATTCCTTGGTTAATAAGTTAAGTCTATGTTTTTGTATTTTTCAAAAACATAAGTGGAGAACATAAATCTTTCAGAAAGGCATTATTTAGAAAGAAACATAATTTTCAAATGAATTATTCTTATTTTTTCAGTTAAAATGTGTCCATAAATATTTCAGGTTGTACGCTTATGCATACAAAATGCAATGAAGTTATCTGCAAGTAATATTATATCAGACGGCCCACAAGTGACCTTGAATAGTCATCTTTCGTGAATAATAGTTTACGAAGTATTTCCAAAATTAACAAAAAAACAATCTGATGTGGTCAGCACATTACCTTCCGTCAGTTCTATACATTTTGAACAAATTTTATAGGGCGCGAGCAGACACGTGACTCTAGCGTCCTTGGCGTGCTTGGAATCAGCTGATTTTTGTGCGCTTGTCATTTTGACAAGAACAATGTCACTTTGACAAGACCAATGTTTTAACTTATTTTAATTTTGAACTGTTGAGAAGTGATTATTTTTAATTTCATATGTTTTACAGCCTGAAAATTGTACAATAATAAGATTTTAGCAGTTCAAAATCAAAATAAGTCAAAACATTAGTCTTGTCAAAATGACATGCGCACACAAATCAGCTGATTCCAAGCACGTCAAGGATGCCCGAGACACGTGTTTGCTCGCGGCCTATACAAGAAATTTCTTGCAAAAGACTCTATATTTCCAGTACATTACCTTCTGTCAGTTCTATATACTTTGTACAAATTCCATATATACAGTTTCTGTATTTCCAGTAAAATTATAACACAAACACTATGTCAATTGCACTTGAGTAGCTGTTTCATTGATTATTGGGACCCGCAGAATAGCATTAGACATCAGCGGAATTTTATGGAACTAAATTAATAGCGGCCAGTAGGACATGTCAAATATGTAAACGCCAAAAATCATCGTTTCGTTGAACATAAAAAGATGTTCTCAGACTTAGATTTTATAATTGCATTTGAAAATGTGTCGGCTCCGGTGGCTCAATAGTTAGAGCAACGGCTCGTAGTCATGAGTACGCTAGGGGTTCTGGGTTCGTATCCCACTAAGGCATGGATGTTTGTATATGTAAACCTCTCTGTAATTGGGATTTAATCATGAGAGGTTTTTAAGAAAAGAAAAAAAGAATTAAAATAACATAATATACACCAAAAAGTGCTGCGCGAAAAAGGTGTACAAGTACAATAAAAATTAAAGGCTTATTCAATAATTTTTGGCATAGAAGATAAAGTTGATCGACTGAACGTATGGAAAAGTAATTTAAATATATCGCAAAACTTTAATCTGATAAATAAATATGTCTTCTCTTTGCATTTCACAAAGAGAGGTTATAATAACATTTTTGTAGGTATGTAGTTTTAAAGCAACTATTGACAGTATTGATAAATAATTTTTTTTTTCAAACATCTTAAAATGGCATTTTTGTGACTTGATTCACAAGGTAGAAGTTTCATTTCTACGCCGGCGGAGTAGAAATAAAATAAATAAATAAATAGAATTAGCAAATAAAAAGAAAAGTAGTGCGTTTGAAAAAAAAAATTTATGTGTCATTCGGAATAAAAGTGTCTGTGAAATTGTCCGACTCGCTTCTCTCGTCGTGCAAACTTCCATGCACGCCATACACAGTATCACTTTTACTCCTAATAACACAATATACTATTGTAGATTAATTGATTTTACTAATATTTGTTCCTGTAGACTACAGTTTCTAGTTAAAATTGCCATAAGTCAAGTAATGCCACAAGTAGTAATTAAACCCGAATTTACGAATTGTTGATCTTCAACTAAGTTTCTTGATAAAAGATTCGTATGAACAAACTTAAAAATTATGTTGAGTTGAACTGTGAACAATATTTTGGATCAGAAAACCCTTATTCAAAATAAACAAATTTGACATATCCTACTAGCCGCCATGACAGGTGCGCTTACAGCGCCGCCAACGGATTCTACGGGTCCCAATACCGTAGCTGGCTGCTTTATGAAATTTAATTTCTTTATAATTTTTTAACTCTATATCCACTAAATATGAAGTATAAAATGCAGTCAAATCGTATAGAGAATATAATATTTATAATAACATTAAATGTAAAACAATGATATTTAACAGCGTTTTTCAAGAAAAACTGTTAAAATCTTAAAATGAGTGTACTTCCGGTTGACCAATTGTAACAAAAATCTAATGACCTCTTCATATGGACGAAAAGTCAAGGAATATGGAAAAATTATAATTTTTGAAAAGGCGGTATTGAAGTTATGCGATCCGAAAGAATCGTCACCCACATGCATACAGACAGACATCATCGTAAAAATAGTAAAATCGTATTCTAGGGAATTTGAATACGAATTTTTTGACCACACAATACCTTCCTTACCTAAAGGTGACGGAAGGTAATAAGTTTTAGCCTGTAACTCAAAAACTAAAGACATTTGAAAATTTCTATGGCCACTGTCAGTTTTGTCTCAAAAAATGACTAAGGAATGTCAAACGGTTTTGCTCTATGGAACAAATTCAACGTATTTTGATAATATTGAAGGTGGTCCTTTTTGCCGGTACTTATAAAGCAGTAGTTGTTCCTATTGTATTTCAGAAATGCTAAAGTTTATTTCAAAAAGAATCAAATTAATTTCGGAATGTTTTCTTTAGCTGGGGTTTAATAGATAGCGTATATGCCCTTGTAGGGTGTGGACTGACCGCTCAAAGCAGTACTAGATGCAAGTAATTTTCGACCGTTTTCAGTTAATGGTGCCAAATTGTTTGTGGTCGCGGTACATTATAAGCAAAAAGCTTTGTCAAAAAACAAAGCAAGAAAAATATAGGAGTGTAATTTGAATCGAATAAATGTATAACTCCTACAGAAACCACGCAAGTCCAGATGTTTTCATCTTTAATAAAATAAAATTTCCGAATTAAAACTTTTTTTGATTGTTATAATATATACGGAAAAAAATTGCCAGTCATATAATGAACTGAAATTGAAATGAGTTTTTTTTTGTTTAATTTAAATATTTACAAAAACCGTACTTGTTTAAAAAATTAAATTTGCAGGAAACAAAAAAAAAACAGTTTTGAAATAAAACATCCTCGACTATAATAGAGGGATTGTATAATTATTGTAATTAACCTCAAGATAGTTTTCTTATGGTTCTTGGGTAATTCAAGGCTAAACGCCTATTTCAATAATCATACAGTTTTGGAATTATAATTGATAACTTCTGGCATACAATTATTTTCTTTTTAATTCCAATTGACGCTTTCTGAAATTAATTTTATTATTTCGAATTACATTTGCCGCTTTCGTAAATAAAATTAACTAATCTGAATTATAATTGACGATTTGTAAAAACTACTAAGTATGAATTACAAGTTACGCTTTCTGAAATACATTTGAAAACTAAATTCTTCAAAATATGAGATAGAACTCATAATTTAGGCAAAGCATTAATATAAACAAGTTTAATATTTTGCATGGTGCGGCATATTTGGCGTTAAATTCGTCAAATGGCTGTAAATATTCAACAAAATTTATATCTGGCCTTGATAATTTTTAGCGTATCACTTGTAATATATCACTTAAAAAAAAACAGATACTTCATTATCAGGGCTATTTTAGCGCTATACCATGTCAAAATTACAGGCTATTTCTCATAATAAAACTTCTAAAACTCTCCAAAAAATTCCTATGCCTTAATCTTCTTCTCGTCGAACTGAACACATAAATAGTTTCAAATCCATATACACACATATGTTAATACTTACTGAACAATATAAATTATAGGGTACAGTATAGCTATTGTAAATGTTACAAAATGTCTTGGAAGATATAACTGTCCGAAAGCGACTTCAACTATGGGTAAGTAGACAATGTTGCTATGTATACAGTGGTTCATCCATTGAGGTAAAACTCTTTCATAATTAGGAGGTAACACATACTCTTTATTTAGTAAATTGAGGGTCCAAAATAAAGTTGTCACACACTAAAAAAGAAAATAGAAATTAGACACTTTTTATTCATGTTGCCTGTCGTAGTTTTAAAACCAATATTTATTTTGGGTTTTTTAATTGTGTAATGTCTTTTGCCCTCTACCGAGGCTCACATTTTTTAAAAAAATTGGAAAACTAAATTTTGAAATATAAATTCGGAATACCACCCAATATTAAAGAATTGATATTTCAAAGATAATTTTTATTAACAATTTTTCTATTGTGGTAAATCCTTTTCCCTCTACCGACCATCAAAAGTTTAACAATTTCAGATTTGTGTATTATTATGTATAAAAACTTTTTTTAAATATCTCAATGACATTTCTCTAGATATAGTAAAAGGCTTAATTGTAAATAAGTGATAAGGGGCACATAACAGAAACGGAATTTACAATAGTCAAGGTTGTTACTAACATAAATTTACTTAAAGTTCTCTGTACCCCTTGTTTATAACTGAGGCACTTTGACATTATCACAGTATGAACTTAAGATTGTAACGCGGGGGAATGTTTAAAGTTCGACACGTAACGGAGATCTTTAATTTGCCCGAGTGCTATATCTTGATTATTCCCGTGGTACATACGTTTTATTTTATTTTGGTTTTCGAAATTCAAGGATTCAATGGGTATAGGGCGCGAGCAGACACGTGACTCGAACGACCTTGACGTGCTTGGAATCAGCTGATTTGTGTGCGCATGTCATTTTGACAAAAACAATGTCACGTTGACGGTACCAATGTTTTGATTTATTTTGATTTTGAACTTCTGTAATGTTATTATTTTACAATTTTTAGGCAGTAAAACATATGAAATTAAAAATAATAACATTTTAGCAGTTAAAAATCAAAATAAATCAAAACATTGGTCTTGTCAACATGACATTGTTCTTGTCAAAATGACATGCGCACACAAATCAGCTGATTCCAAGCACGTCAAAGTCGCTCGAGTCACGTGTCTGCTCGCGCCCTATACATATATTCGGTATCGTTGTGCTGGCTTTGTGAATTGTGCTGTGAAGTGTGCTGTTGTTTCTAGCTATATTGTTTGTTCATAACAAATTTTAATTTAATGCCAAATGAAAATGGAAGATATCGATTATTCAAAAGAAATATCGAATGAATTTCACGCTGCCCAGAGCAAGTTGGTTCCGCAGAAGTGAAAAGACGTGTACGAGAAAGGATACGAATAGTTTTATGAGCAGGGATGTTCAAAAAATGTGATTTATCGAATTTATTATGTTGTCTGACATTTAACTAAAACGACAATTTTGACGTTTGAATAGCTGTTGCTTCGCAATTTTATAAGCTCTCGGGCGATAAGTCAAATTGCGCCCGTTTTTGAGGGCGGATAAACAAGTTTATGATTCCAAAATAAAATAAAAAGAATATAAATTATAACAAATTACGGGATGACATTATCAAAAACGGAATTTCTAATAGCAAAGTGTTGCTGCAACATATGTTTATGTACAGGTGTCTCATTTTCGATGTTTTTTTAAGGTGTCTCGGGTAATATTAACGATAGAGCAAAACCGTTTGCACATTCCAGGGTCAACTTTTCCAGAAATGTTTAATAGTTACCACAGGAATTTTCGATCTTCTTTTGTTTCTGAGCTACATGCAAATACTCGTTTTTCGCTTATTTTGAAAATATTTCATCTTATTTATTATGATAGAGAAAAATGTTTTTTATAAAAAATTTACCGTTTTTTAAGTAGAATAAAATGGCGTAATTAGATTTTTTGAAAACTTAATAATTTTCGAGATATAACACAAACTTATGATTTTTTAAATGGGAACCTATGTTGGAAATATTTATTTTGCTTATTTTATAAGCTTTTCAATGATATATAACAAGTCTACATTCTTTTGTTTTAAACATTAATAAAAGACGAATTATTAATTTATTGGGGTGAAAATATTGGAAATTTTTTTTAAAAAAATGAGCCCCGGGTGAGGGCGAAAGACGTTACACAATTAAAAAACACAAAATAAATATCCAATATTTTGAAATTTCGGCCCACCCTAAATACAGGCTGAACAAAAAAATGGAGATGCTATATAACACGAAACAAAATAGTAGTTATTTGCTGGGTTGAACACATATTTTTTGCCGCTTTTAGAATTAATATTAATTTAGTGATTATTTTTAATACCTATTTTGAAAGTTATCGCCATAAAATTATGTTTTTGTTGAGCATATCACTGATGGCGTTTACCAAGCGGCAACTCACGGGCCCCCGAAGCTGCTACGGGAAAAGATCGATAGAAAAGAAAATAAAGAAATATTTGTTACACCTAAATATTAAGATAATGAGCGTTACTCACTCGTTCATAGATCAAAGCAAGTAAAGCACCTTTTTTGTTTAAAATAACTTTTCTTTATAGCGATTATGAAAGCTACGCCTACAATAATACATTCGGATTTACTTCATGAGTTCATGGGATGTGAAATTTATATGAACCGAATATATTTTTAGAATGTACTCTTGGATCAGAGTGATATCGGTCATAGAGTAATTCAAAATAAAAAACTAGTTTTTATGCAACATTAAATTCCATCCCCTCCTTCATCCTAAATAAATCCACGATTAATGGAGTTGATGTTATTCCTTAAAAGTTAGTGTAGCGGTTAGTACGCAAAATTATAGCTTTTAGGGTAAATTTAAGTGCCAAAAGTCGTATTTAGGCGTGTTACATAGAAAATTTCAGGGGTATGGGGTTGAGGTCATGGATTCGGACAATTTTTAGAGGAGTCAAAGTCGGAGTTAGAGTCGGCGTTAAATCAACCGACTCCGACTCCAAATTTTTCAAAATATAAATTGCTTTCTTTACAACTAAGTAAATTATTGTACAATGAAACAACAAATAAATTATTCTCATGAAAAAAAAAAACTTTCTGTGCCACTGGAACGAACACACGTGAAACACAAACTCATCGCACGACTTTTAAAAAACATCTTGTTTAATATAATCGCTCTATCTTTGTATAAAGTTTCATTAAAATCAATAAAAAAATGGTTTATGGACCCATTAGAGTCGAAGTCAGGACTCGGAGTCGACTACTTCAAATTTCTGGAGTTTGAGTCGGAGTCGCAATTTTTTACCCAACTCCACACCCCTGGAAAATTTTCGATTGTAGACATTTTTTCGTTTCCTCACCTTAAAATTGGTACCGAACGACTCTGTTCGACGAGTAGAATCCAAAAGAAAATTGGGTTTATATAATTTTCAAATCCCATAATAAAGTACATTTACCATACATTTTATAAGGTTTATTTGAAAGTAAATTTTTGAAAAAATATGTATTATTTTACCAATTTTCTCTACTTTTTGTTTTGTGGAGTTTTGATTTGGCAATTTAGCGGCTCAATATAGTATATTAAGTATTAAGAACGGTACCGATCGAAGACAATTTTGTCTGAGATCGGTAATTCCTTAACGTTCGTGATGCTTATACTATTTTTTACACCATCGACGCACAAAATTTAAAAGAAAAATAAGATTTGAAAATTATTTTGTCATTTTTGAAGTAAGCTTTGATTTTTGTTTTCATTTATTTACCGTCTCGCCTCCTGAACGGTAAGTGAAGCACATCACTTACCGACGTGAGTCACATCACTTACCGTTCAGTAATTTGTAAATAAGACCTACTATCTTGGAAACACTATCGGTAAATATAAAAAAATAACCCGATCGTGCAAAAATATTGTTTTATATTTTTAAAAATGTATTTGTAAAAATTGTTTATATGTATTACCTTGAAAAATAATTTCATAAAAATAAACATGCAAAAAATTAATGGTAAAATACAAAACAAGTTTCTGAACTTTTTATGCTAAATTTAAATTTTAAAACAATAAAATGTTTAATGCCAAAAATAGGTTTTATCCTACAGACTGGAATTTGCGTATAAAACGCATACTTGCTCACCCAAAATTGGGTAGAATGTCGTGATGATATATCATTATAATAATAGTGAACATAAGTATTGCATTTTAAAGAATTTTGATGGCATTCCATGTATTTAGTTAACGACTATAATTTTAAAAGCATTTAGATGCCATTAATTCAATAAAGGCTTTTTAATTATATAAATAGGAAAATACTTACAAATGTACTTGGAAAAATAATTCCGGAAAAGAACCATCCTTTCGTGACTTTGGAAATATTAATTAAATTCACTACTTTTTCATGTTTCTCTCTAAATCCACCTAAGATTTCAATAATTAATGCAAAATAGAAATATATTGTTTGAGCGACCTGTAAAAAATGTAAATTAACAAACGACATTTTTTTTGAAAATAACATACCCAATTCCAAGTTGTGAGGTACCGATGACTGTTTACTTTCATATCCAATAATCTTTCATCATGTATTCCCGAAAAATCTAATCCTACTAATGAATAAACACCCACAAAAGTGTGGTGGATGCATCCAATCAAATAAATAAGAATTAAAAATTTATTCACTGCCATGGTTCAAGTCTAAAACAATAAGAAATTATGTAAATATCTTGCATAAATATTATGTTAGCAATATGCTTGAAGGACGGACTTCGAAAATAATATAATAATAATTAAACACGCAAGTCGTAAATGCATATAAAATATATCTTCAAACTTAACAATAAATTTGCTAGCTGCTAATCCAATTTTTTGTTTACCTGTTGACCTTTAAAGTTCGAAATTAAAAATCCAGTCTGGAAGTTATGAAATAAATGGTAGGGGAAATTCAGCATTTATCACATCACTGTTTGTCTCTATTCCACGTGTTTACTTTTATTTTTATTCTTCACGGTTCCTAACCAGGTCCAAACTCTTCGACGGCTGGACGGTAACTGACTTCGGCTCTACCTGTCTTTTAAAATTGTGGCCAAAACGACTAATTTTTACATTTTATCGCGGAAATGCTAGTCGATTATTAAAACAACCAGAAAGGTCATATAAAAATGAAATTTATTGTACAATAATGACGTGACATATGAATTATTTACAATAGTAAATGCATTACCTACAATAATTTCATGTATTATTATTTAAAAAACACGTTTACACACCTGTAATTTATTTAGTTAGATACTTACTTAATGTTTATCATATTTAACTGTAAATGTATTTTGTAAATGTTGCAAAATGAAATAGAATTAACACAGAAATTTTGTAATGATTTTGAAATTTTGTATGTCAATCAAAAATGTCAATGTTATTTTGATGATTGTAAATGACCGGCAATTTTTAATTATCAAATATTAAAATAGTTATTTATGATATGTGTTAAAAGTGACATTTTATTTTGTGAGAAGGAAGTTTTGAACACGACGCGAGGCGGAGTGATCCAAACTTTCGAACAAAATAAAATCACTTTTAACACGTATATCATACACTATTTTTTCTACAAACACTATTTTTACCTCTCGCTAAGAGAGGTAATGTATTCATGCTAAAAATCGCATATCCAGATTTTAATGAATAAGCACGTTTTAAGGTCCCTAGTATCCGATTATAACATTTTTACGATGATGTCCGTATGTGTGTGTGTGTGTGTGGATGTTGGATTCACTATATCTCAAATACTATGAGACTTAAGACATTTTTAACTACGGATTCCTCAATCTAACAATAATGGGAAGAGTCCAGTCAGTTTTGGTAACAATTGGACAACCGGAAGTAGTAGTTACAAGAAAAAAATCGTCTAAATATTATTTATCGAAAATTTATGTAAATACTTATATTAAAGAACGTTAAATTCTTTATTCGATAAATATAAATTCATTATTATATCTTCTATAGATTTAGAGATAAAGAAAGGCATATAAAATAATTTGATGTAAAAAATCTCAGATCAAACTACTACAAGGCAAGAAATTCAAATGTTTGTAATTGACACATAAATGTCACTGTCAAAAATATTTGTATGCCTCTGTCAAAAATATTTGTATATTATTATGAAGATTATGAAAATAAAAAAAAGTCAACAACGCAAAAGAATTTACGTAAAATAGAATATAAAAGGAATTTGCGAAAAAATGACGAATATAAAGAAAAAGAAAAGGAAAGTAGAAAAAGAAAATTTCAGGATATTGAATATAAAGAAAATGTAAGTATTGTACATAATTTATTTTAAAATATCCCATAGATTTTGCAAATATATTTGAGAATTATTTTGTAGTGAGACATGAATATATGTATTTGTATTTAAAAATATTTTTTCGTTTTATGGGTACAACCAGGTAAAATATCTGGCGAGAGGTTATGTGTTGGCCACATCAGATTTTTTAATTTAAATTTATATTTCTAATAATTTTTTGACATTCAGTTTTAATACTAGTATTAAAAAGTAACAATGATCTGTCACTAGTGTCACAAAATGACATTTTAAACGCTAAAAACAAACATTAAAAAGCCCACTTTTAATAGAATTGTAGAAAAAAGTCTATCTGTTTTAACTATAGAGTGGTGAGAAGATAGGTGCAGTTTGACCTTGTTTTTTGATTGGATAATACCCCAATATTATCCAATCAAACACGATCAAACTGCACCTATCTTCCCACCACTCTATAGTTAAAACGGATAGAGCATAACTGATCCAATTAAGTGATAAAAGTTAATTTATTTTAATCTGAACAAATTAAACTCTTTAGCACGCGCACTCGCTCTCAGGGACCAACGATAGTTCAAATTTATATTATAATCACGAATGTGAATTAATTTATAAAAATAAAACATTATTTACAGTTTTTAGTCCTTTAACAATTACTGGAATTTATTTTGTCGATAAGGCAATATACCTCATTTTTAATCCGATTGGTCCCACAGACCGGTACGTGCGCTGGTTTGACGAAATTTAATGCGTGTTCTGGAAGGTTAAACAACAATTTTATTATATAAAATATAATACTATAATTAACAAAAACACTTAAAACTATGTAAGAAACAATTGGCCACTGAAATTTCCTAGAGGTGCTGCATATATTTAAGATGGCCGACTTAGTTGGTAATTTGGGTAATTTTCCTGCGGTGTGATTGGCTGCCATTACCAATTCGGAGGGATCGCAAGTTTGCCGCTTGGTGGCTACGGGTTAATTTCAGTTGCGAATAATAGGGTTTTCCAAGCCAACAACTTTTGAAGAAATAAGTATTGTATATAATATAAATTTAAGTATAAAGTATATTAATATAAAATAAAAATAATGATAAATTATATAGTATTTATAAATGAATTTTTAAAATGAAAAATACATATGTTCAAAACGGTCGTCAAATGACGCCACAACCCTAACGAGATCATACAACGAAGTTATTTCATTTGTTGGTGTATGTGTAACTTACAAATTTAATTAAAAATACATACAAATAAAAAGCACACACGTGCTGAATTTGTAACCGCCCAGTTGACGTGGATCACATGTGGATGAAAGTCAATGCAGGTTTGGTGTGGGTTACGTTTAATTTTCCCGCGTTACATTTTGTAGCTAATTTCACTTGACACAACTGTTTCTATCTCATAGTTCATCAAGCTTTCTCTCTTGCTGTGGCTGGCCAAGGTCTTGCTGGGGTTGTGACGTCACCGGATGACGTCATGGCAAATTGCATTTTTTTTTTAATTTTTCTCCCGTACTATAATTTTTTATGCAAAAATGTGGGTCTAATATTTTTATCTCTACATTTAACATATAAAAAAATCGTGGAAAACCCTATTAAGATATTTTCTTTGTACTGTATCCTCTATTTATTTTATATTTTTGTATATTTTGTTGCACTCTATATGTAAGATACCATATAATAACTGCAACCATAAAAATCATTTGTGTATATGTAATCCTTTCTATCCACGATATATTGCTATAAAAAGGATACATCCATTGATTTTTTTCGAAATAAGATGCAAAAAATCTGAAACATAAAATATTTAAAGTTGAAAGAAACTTTCCGAATTCAATACATAAATAAAACAATATTTCAATAAAATTAAGACTACATGGCACCTATTGAGCGTAATCTGTACAAAACTAAAGTTTTACATATCTGTAAATCTCTAAAAATCTGACAAAACACATTTATTTTTGTTGATTAATATAAAATTATGCACAAGAGATTAACGATCAAAGTTTATTGAAACACTACACAATATATTTACAGCCAATGGACCTTTTACATCAAAAGAGAGATAGACAAAAATGACATATATGTAGTGCGCAATAGGTTGTTCGCGCTTTGAGGAGACCAGTTACATTTCAAATAAAATTACAAATGGCGGAAAGTAAAAACTCTGGCAAAAACTTAAATTTCTTAAATAAGTTCACACAAAGCATTTGTGATGAATATTTTAAAACAAGAGGAAGAGGAGATGGAATCAGAAAAAGTGATTTTTTGTTCCACAAGATGCGAAATAAACACCACATAAAGTGACAGATAATTGCGTAGTTGCTAGTTTGATATTAGGAAAGTAATAAACAAGAATAAAATTGTTGTTTTTTCTTTTAAATATATTTTTTTCATTATTAATTATTTCTTTATAGTAAAAGACAAAATTATTTAAGTGTTTGTGTTGTTTAAATAATTTTTTAACGAAAATAAATGCTTATTCTTTCAATCATTTTACTTGACAACATGGTGCCTCCTCATCTCTAATTTCACTACGTGGCGTATTGAAAAATGACGTCAGGGTGCAATAAAAATGTAAAAGTCCATGAGCTCGCGGCATCTTAAACCCCTTATACACGCTCCGGTTTTTATTGCGGCTTGCCTGCGCAGGCCAAATACGTGCGGGTTAGCCTGAACCGGTTGCACGTTCCACACTACACAGGCATTGGTTCAATTTTTTGTTGCAAACAGAATCAACAAAAATATAATTAATTTTTGTTATTTACAATATTCAACCCAAGCATTGCAAACGTCACAGAAAAACATATTTACTTATTTTCACAAACAAGGAGAGTTTTTTTAAATGGTGACTAATTTAGTCAAAAACCCTTTAGAATAATCCCTTTTATCCATTATTATTAACTAATAATAATAATAATAATAATAATAATAATAATACGAAAAATTTTAGTGCCAGTATCAAACACAAACGGAACAAAGAGAAGTAGTGAATTAGACCAAATTGATAAAACTGTGCTATTGGTCTGTGTGCCTCCTATACATGATCAGTCTTTTGACAGAGGCCTGGTTTGTGCAGGCCAAATATTAGAATAATTCAGAAGATGCGCAGGCCGGGCTTAATCACTCAGGCGGCCTGAATGGGGTAGAATAGTGTGACGTCAGAGTATAGCGCGAAATATGAAGCATTGTTCTAAGCAAAAACGATACTTTCAAAGTAGACTCTATTGACAGAACACATAAGGGTCAGAATTTAAAGGCTTGTAATTTGATGCTGATTATTGTTATTATGAAGATTAACTTTGAGATATTAATAACATCAAATTGTAAACATTGTTCTATTACTTCGTAATTCAATATATACACATTAATAAATAACAAAGGTATTATTTCAAATTGAAATCAACTCAGCACATTCTGAACTATAGACTAACGGTTTTGCGCAGCTTCATACAAATCCGAGTTTACCGATATACCGACAGAGATTTTGTTTGTTAGCGTTTTTGAGGATTTTCAAATCAGTTCTTTTCAGAACCTTAGATTTCTTCTTTTTAAGTTTAAGATACGTAAATAACTCTGTCTATCCACATTAATATATTAATAATATGTCGTGTTCTTAGGGTTCTGTAACCTAAAAATGGTTCGCTGTCTTTCAAACGGGCCCTTCCGGCCGCTTCATGCGATGTTTCACGGATATCTTCGAGATTGAACGAACATGTAATTCCATGCAAAGTTTTTTAAAACTTATATAGAATAATTGTTTTTATAAATAAGGGTAATATGTTTTGTTTAATTGAAAGGGTAATATTCAAACTTAACTGAATGATAGCTTAAATAGCTAACTTTTCTTAATTAAGTAAGATATTGGCGACAAAATGAACTTCTTAAAATTATAGTTCTTATTTGCTGTGGCAATAAGGTCCACTTTGAAAGATGTGTTTACCGGTAGGACAGTAGTTTAAATGAAGCGCGCCACATATGACGTAATTACTGAACTACCCTATTGCACACACGCGTTCCGGCTTAACTGCGCAAGCCAGATCCGCGCAGGTAAGCCGGAAAAAAAGTCGGAGCATGTGTAGGGGCCTTTACGGTCAATTGTTATCAATAACAATACTTACACAGTTGTATATATTTGCGAAAGAATACTGAACGCAATGAGTGACTTTTTCATTGGTGGAATATGTAAATTGTGGCACAATAATTCAACAATAGGTAGAAATAAAATGTGTGTATGAATGTTATAGTTTAGCCAATATGGAACAATATCTAAAATTCCATCTGGCATCACAGATTCTCTGTTGTAATAGTATATGAACCAGAAACCTGTTGATACTCCCTGCAAACGAAATAGTTTATTATGATATTCTTATTCCTGTAATATGTACATTTTCCTTTATTTATCTGCAGAATGATTATATACAGCTGATTTTCATATTTTGAGAAATGTTTGAAAAATTAAAAACCTATACGCGAAGACCTCTTAAACAAAAACCCTCAATTGACCATGTCGTTACTCGTATAGCTTTGAAGTTACGAATGAAAAATCAGTAAATTTAATGATCTATATCTCTACCAGTTGAGAATTGGACTTTACGGATTAAGACTTTTTGACTTACTTTTAGCTGTATCCAGTCAGTTTGACCAAGCAATTCAGATACACCCTGTATAAATTTATGATTACCTAGACATAATTAATCACGAAAAATAATGAAACAGTTTTCGTATTTTTGATTTTTTTTATATATTAAAATATTTATAAATCTAAATCATTTTTACTTTTATATTTTGTCATATTTTAAAAAATATCGGAGAAAAAATATGTTAAACTTATGCAATAGTTTCTTTCCGCCATTATGCCGTACATAACATCAATTAGGCGCGAATTAGGTCTCGACATACGTGCCCAAAACGTGCTTCATAGAAAGAGACAGTAGCAAAACACAGTCATCTGTTTATGTTTACATTTGACAGTTGACAATTTAATATCTGTGTTTAATCAAATAATTTGCTTTTTGCGATTTGACATTGAATTTGACGTTTCAATATCAAATATAGAAGACATACGTTCATGTTTTCATTCTAAACTAGCGCTCATAGCGGACAACTACGGCGAACCAAAGATGCCGTATACGTCATCATATTGCGGGCGATTTAACTAACGATAAATTTAATATCGCTTTTACAAAAAATACGCTATATTTTATTACTTTTATTGCATTAATAGTAATATTGCATGTATAATATTGCAGTAATGTGGAAAAAATCATTACTATATTGACATTAAGTTTATACTACAAACATGATTATAAAATCATGTATTTTGATTAATAAACAATTTTAAATATTTAAACACAAACTTGTACTGATGTCTATTTAAAAAAATAGATTCGGCATAAAAATATGAGTGTAAGATAAATAATTTCTCATATTCTCCATTTACATAGATATTTTTGCGATGTTTGCTGGTAATCACTTCAAAATTAATTAAGTTTTCTACTTATATCTATACAGTAGATCTTATTTTCTACGCGTTTAGAATATAACTCACACCCAAATATTGGTGAAAATTAATACTACATTCTTTCTCTGTACTTACAATTGACAAAGGTAGAACTAATGAATTGAAGACAAATCCTCTTCGTTCCCACCATTTATCGATCTCATGTATATTATTGTTTTCTTTTTTGTATTCTTGTATAAGTGCTAACATAATATATGTTGTTTGTAATATCTGTAAAATAAATTAATTAATAAAAATTTACAATTGTTATTATTTTTATTATACGAAATTCCATGATGTTATGAATCTCAAACTAAATGTTCCGATATTTCGAACAGCCTGTGTTTCGCCTTTGGAGTAATCTACACTCAATCCTATATAAATTGTGAATAAATGATGAATTAAAGCAACTTTATAAAAACCAAGAAGAAATTTGGATTTCATGGTGATCTAAAATTCAATAACAAGAATCAATGAATTTGTATAAGTATTGGTCATGCATGTACGATATGATATATATGTGCCTTGTGCCCAGTGGCGTACCCAGGGGGAGGGCGATCGTTCCCCCCAGACCACCCTAGACCTACACAAACTTTTTTTTATATCAGTGACATTTCGAGTTAGTTATAACATTGCCATAAATAAATTGCTCTAAGTTTTGTTAATTTATCACGAAATTTCTTCTAATAATGACACCTCACTTAAGTGTATCTGACTTAAGTATCGTTCACAATAAAAAAAATATTGTAACGGATCATTGCAACTTGTCATAAAGAAATAAATTACTGTGATGAAAAAATTGCGGTAGATTTTCTAAGGAAGTGGCAGTCATTTTCAAGTATAAATCATGCTATTAGGTGACTGATAGATTTCTTGTTTAATTTTTCTAATATTTTTAATGTAACGTTGCTACCTTAATATCTTGAAGTACATATGCTTTTATTTTATATATGGAAAATAAGTACATGAAATTGTTTAAAATATTGGCAAATATTTATTAAAATACGCCAAAAGTAAATACACAAAAATTATGCGAGTATATAAATATAAATTTCTTCTTTATCGCTCCCCGTAGACCAAAATCCTGGGAACGCCACTGCTCGTGTCTGATCGAATAAATAAAAAAACTGATTACAGACAAAGATATGATAACTACACTTAATGAAAACAAAATAAAGGTCTGTATTTAAAACATATAAAATCGATCGACTTAATAGCAACGTACTTCAATCTTAAGTCAAATAAAAGTTTAGTTCATAGTTCATTAATAACTATTTAATAAACTTCGGATGTAATTTACTTTAATATAACAATTTCTTATTTTATTTATAGTTAATTTAAGTTTCCAATCTGCAAAATACGTAAAAATGATTAAATATTATCTAATTTTAATTATTTAACCTTTGTTTCATTCAAAAATGAGAGATGATAGATTATGCACCAAAAACTTGTAGCATAAAACAAATAAATAAATCACTCCAGGTTCATTCACTTGCACAGTCCACACAGTCACAGTCTTTATCGAAGACTACTTTGGTCAACTTTTTTATTTGTTATAACTAATAAATAAGTTGAAAATATGATTTGTCCTTGAATATCAGAAATATGAATAAAAAAAAACTGTCGTCATCATACAAAACGAATAAACAAGGTTATTTGTGGTATTGGTGATATTTAAATAACTGATTGAATATTTCATTATTACCTATATTATGATTACACTTTCATGATTTATTACCTACTACTGCTTGTCTTAATTTTGTTGTACATTATATAGGCAACCTTGTCCTGTAGTATTTTAGTATATAATATTATGTCTTTATTAATATAGTGTCCCGCAACTTGATTGCCATAGCTGAAGGCTAAAGGCTGGTATTTAGTTACGAACATATGAGTAAAAGATATTTTTGACTTAAAATTATCCAAGAATTACACCCTTAAGCTATGGCAATCGAGTCGTGGGAATTAACAAAAACACTCAAAACTATGTAACAAACAATATATTATAATTATTATTGTTATAATATTATAATTAAGATATTTTCTTTATAACATATCCTCTATTTATTTTATATTTTTGTATATTTTGTTGCACTCTATATACAAGATACCATATAATAACTCCAAAAACAAAAAACAGTTGTGTACATGTAATCCTTGTTATCCAGGATAAATGATTACAAATAGGATACATCCATTGCCCTTTTTCGAAATAGGATTCAAAAAATCTGAAACATTTAAAAAGTGAAAGAACTCCGACTCATACCGGGTGTTTTTTTTTTCAAGGTACAGAAGATTAACATGGGAAATCAGTTTTTTTCAGACTGTTGCCTTCCGTTTTAACTTAGAACGATGGTTGTGGTCTAAATAGAAAGATAAAAATTCTGCGACAAATGACACCAAATACATGTAAATTATGTGATATTTTGGTTAATAGCAATAGCCACGGCATTTTTGAACAAAAAGATAAACAAATTTTTGTTATTTTCTTTTTAATGTTTTATAACAGATTAGAAAATGCTTGACAAAAATTTAATTAATAAAATTATTCTGCATTTCAGAGAAGAATAGACTTGGTGGCGCTGCTGTGCCAGCCTGTTTTATACACATAAAACTTATGAATCAGTTTTGTTTCGTGAATGACATACTTGACAGCTTGAAACGTCAAAATTTGATAATTTTTAATTATTTAGTAAATAAACAGTTATTTAAAGTTGTTAAATAGATTATAAAGTCAAAATGGAATAATAGCTATTAACATACCTAGGAATGTTATGATATCATAACTGCCGAAGATGTCGGTTTGAAATCCGAGCTCGTAGAGCGAGGATTTTAAGACATCTAAGGCTTGTTATGATTAATAACATCCGTGGTTTGTTCAATAGTTTATCGGTTTCAGAAAATTAAGACATTATTGATAAATACCATTTTTTGAAATTCTCTCATTAATGCTACTTTCAGATTACTATGGTTAACAGAACAATTATCTTGAAATATGTCAATATGACAAATACTCAAATTATGTGCTTTGTTCCACATGTTTATTACTTTAGAATAAAGTAGACCGTATTTAGAACGATAGGCTAACGTTATCTGTATGTATTAATGAAGAGCATTATATTTTCATTTTATTTTATTTTCATTTTGTAGACCGTTGTTGACAAGTCAGTATGGTAATAATATTACCATACAGATACAGTTATTACTTAGTTACCAGCCTACTTTTGTACATGTAAACAATGGAATAATATCCTGAAACCGGTAAATAATATAACTGCTTAACGTATTGCTATTGTAAACTTGGTTTGCGTTTCGACCAATCAGAAAGCTGGAATTGTAAGCTCTATCTTACTCCTATGTCTATTCCTATCTGAAATACAGTATAGTTTTGTACAGAATACAGTCAAATCTAATTGTGTACCCTGTACATACGTATAAATTCCATTGTAAGTCATGAATTAGTTATTTATTAATGATGAAAAATTATTATTTTATTTATTAAACAATATATATTTACAGGACAATTAATTTGTTTTGAAAAACCCACTCTTACTCCTATTGATAGCCAAACAGCGCGCGGTATCTTACAGTTAATTGTTATCAATAACAATACTTACGCAGCAACATACACTTGCGAGAAAATACTGAAGACAATCAACGAATTTTTCATAGATGGAATATACAAATTCTGGCACAATATTTCAACAAGTGGTAGAAATAAAATATGTGTATGAATGTTATAGTTCATCCAATATGGAGCAATATCTAAAATTCCTTCTGGCATCACAGCTTCCCGAAAAAAATAGTAAAAGAACCAGAAACTTACTGATACTCCCTACAAACGAAATGGTTTATTATGTGTTACTCTTATTCCAGTAATATGTATGGAATGAAAATCGAAAAGTGTGCCATAGGTGTTTAACATAAGGAATCAGTTTTTCTTTGCGCAAACGTTGCTAATTTATTAAATGTAAAAATACTTCAAATAATAGTTGTAGAGATTTAAATTCTGCATCTAAATCATGTGAAATGATGATGCTAGCTCTTCGTTTAAGCGAAAAAAATAAGTATAAAGTTATTTTGTTTATGTACCAGACAGCTATGGATTTTGTTTAAATATTAGGAAATTTTTCGCAAACTACAAGTGACAGAAGTCGATTAATAATTAGGATGATGTATCATGTCTTTGCAATATGATTGGTTGCCTGATTTTAAAAACGAGATTCGTGCGTCATTTACACACGCGTGAATTCATTAATGAACTAACATTAGCGCCATCCGCCGCCATATTGTCAAACAATGGGCAAACTGTTTGAATTTTCTATAAATTATTAGGGAAAAAATGCTTAATATTTATGTTATTTATGGTTAATAATAATTTCTTCATGAATATAACGTATGTTTAAAATGAAAAATTTGTACCCTTTAGAACTAACAGTTTGTCGACCACCGCCGCCATATTGTCAAACAATGGTCGAACTGTTTGAATTTTCTATAAATTATTAGGGAAAAAATGCTTAATATTTATGTTATTTATAGTTAATAATAATTTTTTCATGAATATAACGTATGTTTGACATGAAAAATTTGTACCCTTTAGAACTAACAGTTTGTCGACCACCGGTCACATCATACGCCAAATTCTGAACTTAAAAATTCATATCTCTGTTATTACATAAAATTTTTAGGTCGCGTTTGCAGTAAAATTCTTATATTTCATTTCACGTAAGAAAATAGCGTTAGTTTAGACAGGGATATAAATTCTGGCCTAGTTTACAAAAACGAAAAAAAATATCACCTGTCAGTTGCCGGTGATCAGACGAAACATACAGAATTAATTGATGTTTAACCATGTTTTGTTGTAATTTTAATATTCAGAACTAGTACATTTTTACAGATAAAAATATTATTGACAAAGTTAAAACGGTCGGTTCTCAAGCGCCATCTCCTATTTTCTTACGTGAAATGGAGTATAGTTCATCCTGTACGTTCAGAAAAAATAATTTAAAAATTGATATGACCCCATTGCGTTGTTTTTAAATTGTCAGTTAAAATTAAAAGTTTACTTTTTTTCGGTTTATCTACTCAAATTTATTAAGGTAAACTGGTTTTAATAATTGACAGTTTTAAAAAAACTTTATTTTTTTGTCATAATCCAAGACTGCCTGGACTAAAATTCTTTATTTTTTTGTCATAATCCAAGACCGCCTGGACTAAAACTCATAGACACAGTAGGTGTACGTTCTAAAACTTTACTTTGGAGTGTGGTGTACAGAGTACAGAGTAAGATCACGTGATTAAGAGTATCCCTTTATTTTGGAACTTGTCAAATTGATTAATTTAAATTTTCTTTTGTTATTGTAAAGATGGGGTCTCGTGGCCGCGTGCCTGAGTGTCTTGTAAATTTTGGGAACCGGGTTCGATGCCGACCGACGCCAAATATTTCGTCGCCAGCATTGAGTGTCTGTTAGGTGACGCCTGGTAAATGCCCGCACGGTACAAATATGTCATCATCAATACCGAAATCTGTGTATAAAGCAGTTTGGCACATCCAGAAATGGATAATATGCCATGATGGTATATTTTTTTATTGTAAAGATGGCAAATAAAAGCTCTTTGCTAAGTATTATATGTACAAGTATTACTATTATCTTTTAGTCTTCTAGGGCGCCAACGTATTTATACTCTTCTAAATTAATATCCATTTTATTAGTTACTTTTTATACAAAATATATGTCATTCACGTACTATACGTCAAACGTAAACAAATAATTGGCACCAAACATTTTCATGTTGAAGTACGTTCGTACCTACCCTCGTATATAAGTAGGATACGTAAACTCTGGAGTGTACACTTTTAGTTTTGGGACGTCTCGGGAGTATGTTAAAAGAGTATGCTCTTGGTTTTTGGAACGATATTGTGCGTAATCTATACTCCAGAGTAAAGTTTTGGAACGTACCCTAGATGGTAGCATGCATAGTGATCAGGGTAAGTGGATCCCCTACCATATTTGTCGGAGTATTTAGGAACGGCTATGAGTAAATAAAATAACATAACCTTAAAAATAAGAAAATATCTTTTTGATACGACATTTTGACTTCCAAAAATTATTTATTGTGTGCACTTCTTGTTTTATCAAGACATTTTTTACAATTAATACGGGTTTTACTATTGTTTTTCAAATTACTTTTTTATAAGATAAATAATCATCAATTACTCCAATGTATTGATAATTTTCAAGATTTATTTTTATTTCAAATTCGATTTCTGTATGTTTCGTTGTAAAAATTTGCGCAAGACACGCAAATTCTCATTGGAGTATTTTGTACCCTACTAGCGTAGCAGAGTACGAAGAGTATGCTCTTGAGTGCGTACTTCGAATTTTGGAACGTTTATCACATAAACTCTAAGAGTAAGCGCAATAGTTTTGGAACGGATTTTACCATACTCGATACTCCAGAGTAAGGTTTTGGAACGCACCCTAGGAGTTTACAAGAGAGGAGATGATTAGCAGTGTTTTAACTGTAAATCGTTTATGGTTTATTTTAAAGAAAAATACTTCAAATAAAAGTTGTGTTCAATTAATTTTTCTATAACTATTATTTTCTGTACATAAACCATAAACGATTGACAGAGTTGAAACACTGCTAACCATCTCCTCCTTAGTTATCTCCTAATCACCATTCATGCTACCACCCAGTACTTTATAATTATTTTTTCACTTACATAAAACGCTAGAATAATCGTTTCACATAATTTAGATACAGAATTAGGAGTATTTTTGCATAACATAATTTGGTAATGTTTGCGCAAAAAATTGAATCCCTATGTACTCGCTTATGTCCCACTTTTCGATTTACACCCTGTAAAGTACATTTTTAATATTTATCTACGCCTATATTATAATCAATCATCAATCAGGCAAAATGTTAAACTGCTTTAGAAAGCAATTATGTTTGTTTAAAACTATCCGTTAATCAATAGATGTTCTGTTTTCTGTGGTCTTCTAAAAATAATAATTATAAATATTTTATCGGCTTTTCAACTCATATGAGTTATAGCCCTATATTAATTACTTTATTGTTATTAAAAATTATTATTATAAAATCATACTTATTATGTATAATTTTAAATATTTAGGTACATACTTGCAATTTTGTTACAAAAACATTCCATTTTATAATTGTTACTCTTGAGATATTAGCTATACTTCATTTCACGTAAGAAAATGAAAATGATGGGAAGATAGATGCAGTTTGATCTTGTTTTTCGATTGAATAATACTCCGGTATTATCCAATCAAACAACAAGTGCAAACTGCACCTATCTTCCCACCACTATTTTCTTACGTGAAATGAAGTATAGTAGATCTTCTAATATATTTTCTTTGCGTTTAGGATAGAACTCACACCCAAATATGGATGAAAAGTACTATATTCTTTCTCTGTACTTACTGTTGTCCAAGGTAGAACTATTGAATTGAAGAAAACTCCTCTTCGTTTCCACCATTTATCGTTTTCATGTACATTATTGTTTTCTTTTTTATATTCTTGTGTAAGTGCTAAAATAATATATATTGTTTGTAATATCTGTAAAATAAATTAATTAATAAAAATGTACAATTGTTATTATTATTCTTATTATACGAAATTCCATGCTGTTATAAATCTCATTGTAAATGTTCCGACATTTCGAACAGCCTGTGTTTTGCTTTTGGAGTAATCTATTACACACAATGCTATATACATTGTGAATAAATGATGAATTAAAGCAACTATATAGAATCCAAGAAGAAATTTGGATTTCATGGTGATCTACAATTCAATAACGACAATCAATGAATAAGTCAAGTACACAATCTAAAGATGAAAAAACATTTTTTTTAATAAAAGAAAAATTCAATAAGTGTTATAATTTTACAAACAAAAATAAGTTATAGAAATAAAATTTAGTTACATGAAATAAAAGTATTTATTTAATACATATAGGCACGAGAAAAATTCAAATTCACATTCTTAGTAAAGTAAAATACGTAATAATGTTTTAATTTTATTTAGTTTTAACTATTCAACCTTTCTTGAATATGTTTAATACAAAAACGAGAGATTATTTAACAAAGATCTGATTTTGTACTAAAAACTTATAGCGTAAAACAAATATTCTTACACTTTTAGTTCACTCACTTGGACAGTCTGGAAAATGATTGTTTTGCAATGGTTGCAGACAATTTATATCATTTAATTAAGAAAAAAATTGACCAAAGTAGCAAATATAATTTGCATTTTAATTTGATCACAAATTACTTCGGCTGGTAGCATGAACAACTGATGAAGAGTGATTAGCAAGCAGTTGACTAGCAGTGTTTATTCTCTGTCAATCGTTTATGGATTATTTTTGAGAAAAATACTTCAAATAAAAGATGCCTAAAATTATTTTTTTATAACTGTTATTTAAAGTATTTTTCTCTAAAATAATATATGTATAAACGATTGATAGTGATAAAACAACTGCTAGCTTATCACCCTTAATCAGTTGTTCGTGCTACGAGCTCCAGCCTTTGTTTTTAGCGTCAGTTACCTGATGATGATATTTAAATAACTGTGACTGAATATTGCATTATAATAATAGTGATTACACTTTCATTATTTATAACCTACTACTGCTTATCTTAATTTTGTTGTAATTATATTGGCAAATTTGTCCTAGTCCCCCTTTTTAATTTCCAATCTAAATAAATTAATTCCTGTTAAATAATTTTAATATTGTAGCAATAATTTGCAAACGACGGATATACTACTAAATTTTTTTGTAATTTTTTGTCTCATCGTAACGTCCGGGAAATTAAAGGAGCTTTTTCTAAAATATATAACGTAATATACTATATTTAATTAGCTCTACATAAATAAACTAATTTTGTATGCTAATGCTCTTTATACATATATCTGCTAAATATTAATATACAGGGTGTCCGGATTTCGAAGGCCACCAATGGGATCTCGGAAACTATAAGAGATACGATTTCGGTAAATGGGACATGTGGTGCGCCATTGGCGGGCCATCTTAGATGTGCTTTTGTTTCGACAAAAATTCTCATAGGTTAACAGAAAATTGGATTTGGTCGATATTTACATTTTGAAATTACTGCTAAACTATCAGTAATCGAGAAAAATGTTTCAAATAAAAAGTTAGATATTTTTATTGTCTATCCAGTGGCGTACGAAAATGATTTTTCTATTGGTAAATTTTCAAGATATCACAAACTTGCATTTTTTAAATGCTACCCATATTTCATTTTTACTTTAAAACATACTTATTTTTCTCTCTTTCGATTGATATAAGGGTTATTGTGTTTTAAATTTGTTTTACACTCAAAATCTTAGATTTTTCATGATATTTCTTATTTTTTTCCAGTAATTTCATTTTTTTAATATTTTATTTTACTTAAATAACTTATTTCTCACTACCCTGTTTCATAATTTAATTTAATTTTATATTTTCAAATTCACGTAAGTACATATACCAGGTTTGATTTGAAAAATTATTTAAAACAAAAACCCTCACACCAACCGAAAGAGAAAAATAAGCATTTTTTTAGGCAAAAATCAAATATGGGTTCCATTTAAGAAAATGTAATTTTGTGTTTTATCTCGAAAATTTACCAAAAGAAAAACTATTTTCGTACGCCACTGGGTAGATAAAAAATATCTAACTTTTTTATTTTAAACATTTTTCTCGATTAATGATAGTTTAGAAGTAATTTCAAAATGAAAATATCGACAATTCAGTTTTCCGCCATTTTCTAGTAACCTATGAGAATTTTTGTCAAAACAAAAGCACATCTAAGATGGCCCCCCAAAGGCGCACCACATGTCCCATTTAACCGAAGTCGTATCTCTTATAGTTTCCGAGATCCCAATGGTGGCCTTCGAAATCCGGACACTCTGTATAATACTAAAAATATCATGTATTCTCCAGTGGCGGATTTAGAAAATTATAATAGGGGGGGCACTAAATTCGGAAAAACAAATTTTAAATATATAGAGTGAGCCTCCCCCCACCTCGTTAACTTTTGTGTTGTATTGTAATAAATTGCTCATATAAAAGTATTATTATTTTAAATATGCTATTTGATGGCAGATGTATTTTTTTTTATAAAGTCAGAACTTTTATTTTAAAATAGCAACGTATAATTATTTTACTAAAATATAAACCCTCATTTTTTGTCTTTTTAATGATCTATTTGGGGTCCTGCACCATAACAAAAAATAATAAAATGTACACATTATACTTAAAGTAATAAATGGGGATTAAGGTGAAGAATACAATTTTTTAATAATTATTTGGAGATATTTGAGGTTTGTTGTCAGTGTCACTGTGACGTCACATTAGTGCTACCTTTCTATCGCTGCCTACTATAGAACTTGTGCGAGAGAAAGATAGCAATAGGTGTCGCCGTGACGTCACATTAACTTTAAAAATCAAATTCAGTTAAACCAAAAACAAGTAAGAGTTTTTAATACTACGTATTGCTTCAAAATTAAAAGAACTTTCATTTAAAATAATAAAAAAATCGGAGTGCAGGACCCCAAACAAGTAAATGAGTTTGAGAAATATGAGAAATAATGTTTATTCAAATATTCTAAGTAGCCATGTGAAAATAAATAAAATGCAACAATGTTATACAAAACAAGTTAAAACATCAAATTAAGTTACCTAATAAGAATAACTTAAGACAAAAAATGGCGGTTTATATTTTAGTGAAATAATTATTGTTTGCTATTTAAAAAATAAAAGTTGATAGTCGTATCGTTTAAACGTGACTATAAAAAATATCTACATCTGCCATCAAATAGTATAATTAAAATAGTAAAACTTTTATATGAACCATTTGTTCCATAAATTATAAAAAAATTAGGGGGGGGGGGCATTTCCAAAATAAACAATTTGAAAATAAATAGAAATTCTGTATTTTTATTAGTATGTTTATTCTTTTATTTATCTATGATATGTGTAATACGTAAATAATGTGATAATTAAATTTTTAAAAATAACAGGGGGGGCACGTGCCCGAGTGCCCCCCCTCTAAATCCGCCACTGGTATTCTCCTATTACAATCGGAAATTAAAAGTTCTATGCTTAAACAAATTAAATGACCCTCAGTTTTATCAATAACATATATTTTAATTATTCAAGTAACAAAAATTAGCATATAAAGTTAATTTAAAATAATTAACCAACAATCTTAGAAAATATATAAAAACGCATAATAATAAATATTATTAATATATAATTAACAAATCAGCCACACTCAAAAATCTGTTAATATAATAAATTTGTACATATACAATTTTAAACCATAAAAAAACAATAATTAAGCTATTTTCTTTGTAACATATCCTTTATTTATTTTATATTTTTGAATATTTTGTTGTACTGTATATCCAAAATACCAATGAGCAACTCCGAAAACAAAAATCATTTGTGTATATGAAATCCTTTCTATCCAAGATAAATTGTTATAAATAGGATACATCCATATCCCCTTTTCGAAATATGATGCAAAAAATCTGAAACAAAATATTTATAGTTGTCATCAAGGTTTAATTTTAAATTTAAATATAATTCTGTACATGTAAACAACATTGTAAGTCATGGATTATATATTTATTACCGATTAAACTTTATTCAAACAAATACATATTTACTGTACAATTAATTTGATTTATAAATCCACTCCTACAATGAAGACAAAAGTTTGTATTGGTTAGTTGGCGAAGCTATAATATATATCACCGAAAATTATAAGTCTAGATCAAAAGTATAATTGGAAAATTATGATTGGTTGAATGTGTGAGACGCCCAATATATTTGTTGTACGGACGAAAATTATTAATGTAATATATTTTAGATTTTAAGTTAGTACCTAATTAGTAATGACTTAATTCTATTCAATACGCTTAAGTTCAGTTACAGATACATTTAGTGGGCTAGAAACGATAATCACTACTATCAAAAATCGTAAGATATGAAGAATATTAGACCAAATATTAGGTATTTTACTCAAATATACGTTTGACTGAATGCTAGACACCCAAATTAATGTTGCGGGAAAGACATATTTATAGTATAGGGGAGTTTAGTCATGTTAAAATATAATGATTTTTCCACATTACTACAATACTATACATGCAATATTACTATTAATGCAATGAAAGTAATAAAATATAGCGTATTTTTTTCTACAAACAATATTAAATTTATCGTTAGTTAAATCGCCCGCAATACGATGTCGTATGCGGCATCTTTGGTTCGCCCTAGTTATCCGCTACGAACGCTAGGTTAGAATAAAAACATGAACGTATGTCTTCTATATTTGATATTGAAACGTCAAATTCAATGTCAAATCGCAAAAAGCAAATTATTTTATTTTAAATATATGCATGTAAAACCAAGTAAATACGATAAATACAGAAATTAAATTGTCAAGTTTCAAATGTAAACATAAACAGGTGGCTGTATTTTGATTCTGTCTCTTTCTATGAAGTACGTTTTGGGCACGTATGTCGAGATCTAATTCGCACATAGTTGGTGTTATGTACGCCGTAATGGCGGGAAGAAAATATTGCCAAATTTAACATTATTTTTTCTCCGGTATTTTTTAAAATTTTACAAAATATAAAAGTAAAAACGCGATTGATTTAAAAATTGCAAAAATCAAAAATTCGACCCCCCCCCCCTATATTCAATTATAATTTCTTTTGTTCGTGTTCTGTTAATGTGCTTTGCTTCTTTCAAAACCTGGCAGATGAAGAAAAGTCAGAGACCAACCTACGACTATAACTCAAAGAATCAACATCTGTAAATTTAGCCATACATTCATACATATTATAAATATGTAATTAATTTGTTCGAAGTAATGTAACTTATTATTATATAAAAAAATTGTAAATGATTTTGAGTTAAAATTACATTAAATATTTTACGACTCGATTGCCATAGCTAAAGGGTGTTACTTAGGTCATTTTAAGTCGAAATTACCTAATACACTTATGTCTGAAACTCGATATTAGAGAATGTTATGAGCGATTCTAAATTTAACAGAGCAGGGCCTCGATTTTGTAACTTTAAATTCTATTGGATTTGAATTGGGTTAAGGATAATTATACAGGATGTATACTTCGCGAAAAAATGTAAGGGCATAAAGTATTGACCAAAATGAGTAAAAAAGGCTTAATCAACAAGGGTCCGATCTTAAATAGTTTCCAAGCTATAAGGCAGTGAAAAATGAGTTAGGTATTGAAAAAAGCAGAATAGATTTTTTAATATTTATTCGATTAGCGATCGATTTCGGCTAGTTGCCATCATCAGGCTAAGCTAAAAATACACAAATGTTGTAATTACAATATAAATGTAAATCAGTTATGTAAAATTTATAAGAATGTTGAAACATGTTGTAATCATGATATAATTGTTAATTTTTATATGAAATTTAAAAATTTAAAAAAATAACTGTTGAAGAGAGATGGATGTTTTTCAAATTTCATAGGTTAAGCACATGTGCCGGCTAGGTAAAAATGTTTATATTGAATATATATATATATATATATATATATATATATATATATATATATATATATATATATATATATATATATATATAAGTATTTACGGGGTTTACCTCTGCTATCTCGAAAACTATGAGTTACGACTTCGATTAAATAAGACTTTTGTTTATCTTTCAGAGGTCAACTTAGATTTTGTTTTTTTTTAAAAAAAATCAAATCACTAAATTCAATGTTGTGGCAACCTTGGCCAATTATTTTAAATGGCCTCTTTATCGGAAACAATTGAAGATCAGACTTATGTTGAATAAGCTTTTTTACTCATTTTGGTCTGTACTATATGCCTTTAAAGTTTTTACCTGAAAACACCCTGCATAAATAACACAGTTTTTGAAACCAGACGTAAATAAAGAAATGTCAAGCATAAATGATAGAAGCGAATTTTACTGCTCCGGACAAGTAGAATTTGAAATCTACTTTGAGAATGAGTGAATAAAAATCTCATTTCTGATCGAACATGAAATCCAGTAGAATTAGTTAACAAAGCGGAGGTAAGAGGTCCAGTTTTCAGTCCACACATTCCACCAAACCTTACGCCTCTTGACTTGACAATTTTCTTTGGGCACACGTGAAGAGTTTATGCCGAAAACTCCCAAACCCGAGATGAATTAATTCAGAAAATTATGGCTGCAGCTACATCCATGCGGGCCGACTCTAATACTTTTGACTTTTCAGAGATCTGCCACACATAGTTAATAGGTATATGGTCAGTGCACAAAATTCGCACTGAGCCAGTGCACGGTGCATCTTTTTCTTAAGCTGACAACGCATCAGCTGACTAAATTTTGCACTCATGACAAGTTGAAAACGTTCAGTGCAAAACAGTGCGCATTCAAGTTGCAAACTGAAAACACTGAAAACGCTAATAGGAATAGAAAGGGCTAGAATGTGTATTTACGCAACCCGGCAACCGGGAGGACATTTGAAAAAATTAATGTAATTTGTGTTAAACATATTTTTTTATCAATAAAATATTACCTTATATTATCAATTTGTTCGGCTTGCTCTGTTAAATTAAATATTGCTCATAAATCTCTTAATATTGGTTTCGAACATAAGTGTATATTCGAACTGAAATTATCTGCTAATGCAATGAAATCGCGGGACTCAGAAAACTTTTTACCATAAAGTGTAGGGTGTCGATAATATTATAAATATTTAATAGTAATTAGTAGTGTTATATTATAATTTTAATTCATACTTACATAATTATATATATTTGTGAGAAAATAGTGTACGCAATCAACGACTTTTTCAAAGGTGGAATATGTAAATTATGGCACAATAATTCAATAATAGGTAGAAGTAAAATATGTGTATGAACGTTATAGTTGACCCAATAAGGAACAATATCAAAAAGTCCTTCTGGCACCACAGCTTCTCGGTGGTAAAAGTATATAAACCAGAAACCTAATGATACTAGCTGAAAATGAAAAAAAAAATTATATGTTAATCTTATTATGTTAAACTTCTTTCAAAGACAATTGCGTTCTACAAACTTTTTCAAAAACTATAGTTTGATATATCATACCTTCGTAGAAGATATTTTGTTTTCTGTGTTGTTCCGTATATAACAATGTGTCTATATTTAAACACACGTTTCCAACGATATCTACTTTTTCTACATACAAATATAGATTTAAGAAAATAAGATACTCAATAGGTCCATTCATTTGTCTTACTCTAAACATGCAGGATTATTGTGATATTTTTCACTTATTCGCTTAGATCAGATTTGAGCAATTGCTCGGAGCGTTATACAAACGAACATAGATTTAAGGAGCTTGTCAAAACTTAGAGTTTAGAGCTGTCAAACAAGTGCTGGTTTTTTGTTGTTTGGTAAACTTGACTTGGTAAACATGGATCTTTTAATACAAAATGAAATTCTTTTAATTTCTTCGGCAGTGCCTTCAATATCACAAATTTTACACTTCATATTTCTTGTGGACTTACGCCAACCACGTGTATGACATGACGGGGACTGATGTAAATAAGCCAAACTCTACAAAACAGAACACAGCTGTTAAAGTTAACCACAATTCTTACTTGCTTTTTCTTACTCCTCCTCGCGACTCGGAGTAGGAAAACATGATCTAAGTCCTAAGCAGATACGAGCAATTGCTCGATTTAAACCGAACAAAGTTCAAGTAATGATCTGTGACAAACGAACGCGGATTTCTGCATTCTGCTTCTGCATAGTAGTAATGAGCAGTACTGAGTAAGACAAACGAACAGACCTAATATGTTTTATTGCATTTTTCATTGTACATAGATATTTTTGAGATATCTGTTGTACTGTTAATCACTTCAATTTTCAATATATTTATATATAGGTACTCGTACATATACGACCCCAAGTACATATTAGTTCAGCCGATTAGCATTTTCAACAAACATAAAACCTGCTCAAATTGTGAGAAATTTCTGCAAATTTCTTTCGACTAGTTTTAAATATAGATTATAAACTGACAAAAACTGAATATATTATTCAAGTATTCCACCGTTTAATATTGGGTTACATCGCCTTTATTAGTAATACCGGCTTTAGGCATTGTATCTCTAAACCCTATAAATTTTCCTCAGAGTATTGTCCCATATGTCTTGCAAGGTAGGTTTTACTTTACGCACTAGATTTTTACGAAAGTTATTTTTCACTGTGCTAAAAGTAACGTGTCTCCGTAAAAGCTAAATCTGGACTAGAAGATAACCCTTAAAATGCTGGTTGAACTATTAACACAAGTAATTTGGTCCACATTTTTTTTTAAGTTTTAAATCTATATTAAAAATAACCGAAAAAATTTTGTAGAAATTTGTAAACATTTGTGTAGATTTTATAATTATTATGAATTTAGGCTCGTATATCTTATTTATTCATGAGTTTAAGATAGAGCTTGTACACCCAAATACGAGTGTGAAATACGATATTCTTTTTCGGTACTTACTAATGTCATAGGTTGAATTATTGCATTGAAGAAAAATCCTCTTCGCTTCCACCATTCATCGTTGTCATATACATTATTGTTTTCCTTTTTATATTCTTGTCTAAGTGCTAAGATTATATATATTGTTTGTAAGGCCTGCAAAATAAATAAATTAATAAAAATTTACAGTTATTATCATTATTTTACAAAATTCCATCCTGTTAAAAATCTAAAAATAAATTGTCCCAGATTTCGAATAGTCTGTGTTTTGCCTTTTTCATAATCTATCACACACAATCCTACATAAAATGAGAATAAATGATGAATTAAAGCAACTGTATAGAAACCAAGAAGAAATTTGGAACTCATGTTAAGCTACAAGACAACGCCTGTGTCTACAACACAACTCACAACCCAAGTATATGATACGATTCAGATAAAAATGGATCAAAGGTTTATTTAGAGATATATGTCTTTGATTGGTCAAAATATTATCCAAATTTTCATGATTAATCACTATTTCGATGTTATCTTCGTAATTACATATTAATATTCAGATAATGTATATTTTACAGATAAATATTGCTACAATGTAATGTAAGCAAAATTTAATTCCACTTAAATTCTTATCAATAATTCTTTACTGAAAGAAAATATATTTTATAAACATTATTAGGATGCTAATTATTTAAATATTTATATCAATAAATAGAATAAATAGAATAAGAGTAGATAAATAGAAAATCTTATACAGGGTGTTAATACTAAGTCGTTACACCCGAAAATGGTAGATAGAACTCATTAAAACAAACAACTTTTCTTAGCTCAAATTTTTGATTTGGAGCCCCAGTTCATAGTTATTGGCGTTCTCCTGTTTTTCGAAAAATCGTCATAACTCCCTTATTGTAAGGAATATTTAAAAAATACAAAAACTTTCAGCATTTGCTTTCGGTTCTCTAAAACACTTGTATTTACAATTATTTTCTATTTCATCAAATAACAAAATGGCGACAAATCAAAAATTTCAAAACAAGATATTTTGAAAACCACCCCATCGATTTTCGAAAATAAAACATTTTTAAAATCCATAAACTTTCTATTACAATATTTGTCTGAAACATTTTTTTCTATCTGTCCAAAAAAAAAGTTTTATTCACTTACTTGGCTTGCATAAGTATTAACACTTGTTCAGAGACCGCCCGCCAAATCGGTCATAGGCGCCTTATTGAAAAGGCGCGAAAATGGATTAAATTGCGATTGATATTTTTGATTGAATGTTGAATTAAATATCATACTTTCTCTATCGACTGCACTCAACATAGTTTCCCGCATAATGTAAATAATAAATAAATTCTCCATAGGTAACCTATTTATATTAACTTTTTTTAGTTGTAGGAGTTTATAATAATTGTTATGTTGTTAAGTAGTTCTTACAAATATAGCAGTTATGTACAGGATGTCTCATTTTCGATGTTTTTTTAAGGTATCTCTGGTAATATTAACGATAGATCAAAACCGTTTGCACATTGCAGGGTCAACTTTTTGAGAAAAGTTTAATAGTCACCACAGGAATTTTCGATCTTCTTTTGTTTCTGAGCTACAGGCAAAAACTCGTTTTTCGCTTATTTTGAAAATGTATCATATCTTATTTATTATGATAGCTAGAGAAAAATTGTTTTTACAAAAAATTTACCGTTTTTTAAATAGAATAAAATGGCATAATTAGATTTTTTGAAAATTTAATATTTCTCGAGATATAATACAAACTTATGATTTTTAAATGGGAACCTATGTTGAAAATAGTCTCGTCTTTTTGCTTAATTTATAAGCTTTTCAATGATATATAACAAGTCTACATTCTTTTGTTTTAAACATAAATAAAAGACGAATTATTAATTTATTGGGGTGAAAATATTGGAAATTATTAAGAAACAAATGAAAAAAATCTCTAACATACCATCATTTGCATATTTCTAATAGTATTTGTTTCAGTGTTACTAATTTTTTGAATTTATTTACTTCAAAGGCATATTAAACGGTTTTTTCCGGATTGTGTCAAAGCCAACTATAACGTAGATAAATAGTAATTTAACTAACCCGAAAATAATTAGATAAGAATAATTTTGAGAACACAATTCATACATATAGAATCAAAATAAACAAATGATGATCTGTAATAAATTTTTTCATTTGTTTCTTAATAATTTCCAATATTTTCACCCTAATAAATTAATATTTCGTCTTTTATTATTGTTTAAAACAAAAGAATGTAGACTTGTTATATATCATTGAAAAGCTTATAAATTAAGCAAAAAGATGAGACTATTTTCAACATAGGTTCCCATTTAAAAAATCATAAGTTTGTGTTATATCTCGAGAATTATAAAGTTTTCAAAAAATATAATTACGCCATTTTATTCTATCTAAAAAACAGTAAAAATTTTGTAAAAACAATTTTTCTCTAACTATCATAATAAATAAGATATGATATATTTTCAAAATGAACGAAAAACGAGTTTTTGCCTGTAGTTCAGAAACAAAAGAAGATCGAAAATTCCTGTGGCGGCTATTAAACTTTTCTGGAAAAGTTGACCCTGGAATGTGCAAACGGTTTTGATCTACCATTAATATTACCCGAGATACCTTAAAAAAACATCGAAAATGAGACACCTGTACATTGTGAATTATGACAAACAGAAATTCTAAACTGACTTAAGACTTCTGAATTATATTTTATTGTGACTTCTAAATTTATTCCATCTATATATATAACAAATAAATAATTCTGATACCAATATTTTTTTATATCACACTGTATATAAATATATTTATTTTCCAGTTCCTATATTTTTATAAAAAATATTTGCAATATCAGTCTACAATCTACATACATAAATAATAATCTAAATAAAATATATAATACAATCTACAGTTAAAAAAAATTACAATAGTTTCTTGGCAATGTTTAAGGCACGTGTTTTGAGGTCTGCTTTAGTAATATCGCTTTTTTCCGTTTTCATTCTTTGGAAGAAATGACTAATTACACAGACGACGAATCCAGTTAAAAACATGACTTCCATCAATAAAATTCTTTGGGCCCATGATAACTGGTTGCAGACAGGGTACATCCATTTTCCCGTCTCGAAATAAGTGGCTACAAGACTGTAAAAAAAGAAGTGTATTAATAGTCACTATCATTCGTTTTATATGAATTATTTTTCATTTGATAAGGAGTTAAGAGATTATATATATATATATATATATATATATATATATATATATATATATATATATATATATATACAGGGTGATTCATCGGTCTGTCCTCTCTTTATAACTCTTTTATTTTAAGTCAGATAGAAAAACTCTTCAAATATAATTTATATGATATATTATTGTCTATCTAAGTACCATATGCATTTGTATACAGGGTTCTCCGTTTAAGCGCAACAATATGTAACTTTATATTTCTTAATGGAACACTCTATATTTATTTATTTATTTATTTTGATAGTAAATTAGATTCCCCTTAAAAAAGTATTAAGTGATAAGGGGTCTAAAATTATAAATTAAGAAGTTATTTACGTTCATAAAAAATAGTATTTCAGAGTGGAAAAAACCATAATATAATACAAAATTTTGATCTTTTTTTATTAATACTTATTTTAAACATTACACTAATTCCAAAGAAGCTTTTAAAATTTAGTGACAGACTAAATAATGCTCGAAAACTTCTCTTTCAACTTCAATAAATATTTTAATTTAAAATTTAAAAGTTGTAATTTTTATATGGACGCCATATTGGAAAGTTACGCCATTGAAAAGAGTATTTTTTTAGCTTTGCAATGATATAAAATAGTAATAATTTATTTTTATAATTAACAGAGAAATTAACAAAAAATGTTATTAATACTAAAATTTACAGTACAATACTTAAAAAATATACTTTTTATTCGGAAATAGAAGGAAAATGAATTAAGAAATGCCACAGTAAGAATTCTAAATCAAATTAGGCGAAGAATGCTGAGAAAAGTTATAGAAGGAACAGAACGAAGGGCGCAGAAGTGCGTAGAACGAAATGGTGGGTTAATAGAAAATTTATTGGAAAGTTTTGTAAATGATTGGTGTATTTTTAACATTATTTGTTTATTAAATAGTTATTTTCTTAAACAGCAGCCTTCGATTTACTTTTTTCAATTAAATTTTAGTATTAATAACATTTTTTGTTAATTTCTCTGTTAATTATAAAAATAAATTATTACTATTTTATATCATTGTAAAGCTAAAAAAATACTCTTTTCAATGGCGTAACTTTCCAATATGGCGTCCATATAAAAATTAAAACTTAGACATCAATCCTCGAAAACCAACATTGATAAAAAAAAATTGAGCATCGCCAGTCGAAAGAACATAAAAAAGTGCCCTAAAGATGTGCAAACCAAAATCCGGTATAATTTCACACTTCGAAGTTATTCGCAAAAATAAAAAACTGCTAAATTTACATTTTCGCCTATATCTAGTGACCTATGCATTTTTTCGCAAATAACAAAATATCATTGAAATGGTCTCCTAATGGGGCAACTTTTGTCTAATTTAACCAACCTCGTAGCTCTTACGGTTCTCGAGATCCCAATACATTCGTACCTTAAATGGACACTCTGGATATATATATATATATATATATATATATATATATATATATATATATATATATATATATATATATATATATATATATGAGCCCTGCGCCGAAAGAATTCGCCTACATTACATCTACGTATTATATTTTTTTGTATAAAATTACTAAATTTAGTCGCGAATCTGAGGGCCCGGTTTCGATTCCGACCGACGCCAAAACTTATATTGAATTTTAATGGGTACAAAGTGACCCCTGTGATGTAGTCTCCACGCCGTGAGGTGAAGCCTGATAAACGCCCACAAGTCACCAAAATTATTACCTATATCTGCGGCCAAAGCAGATTGGCACAACCAACAATGAGTAATATGCGCTAATGATATATTTTTATTTATTATATAATTTAATGTTTACACTTATTCAATTATTATTTCTAAACTAATTTTTGTGTTATTAGAATTAATTTATTGCTTAAATGAAACGCGATATTATCATTAATAAATGTATAGTTGATTTGAAAGTTAAGAAAAAGGATGTAGGCGAATTCTTTTGGCGCAGGGCTCGCCTACTATTTCTTTCTTTCGTTCTTTCTGATAACTACTTATAAATTATTTGGTGGAATATTCATCAGTTTTGGTTCCTTAGGCCCGATAATCTTCGAACAAAGTTCCTTATAAAATTATCTGTCTAGTAAACTAAAAAGTGTGCATCGAAATTTTTTTCAAATAGGCTATTTGCGACCCATTGCAATCATTTCACGTTATGACATTTTTCGATGCGCAATTTTTTATTTGTTAGGAAGTTACTTATTAGCCACCTTGTTAGGAAATTGAAACACCGGGCCTTAATGTATCGTATGAATAACTTTAAGGCTAAATTATATAATTTACTGATTTACTGTTTCTATCTATATCAGATCTTTTTTTAGTAACATCAAATAGAATTTATTATGTAATTATATTCTTTGTTACAACCTAATTATTTCCTTAACTTAATTTAAAAATTATAGTTGTATGTACAAAAAAAAAAACAGGCAAACAAAACAATAATTATAACATTTATCATGACGCATTTTCCTCTAAACTGGTTTGGTTTACATATTTATACTTACATAACATTATAGAATTGTGAATAGACGGTCAGTGCAATCAAAGACATCCAAAATGAAGGAATGTACAAAGTCTGCAGAGCTAACTCTACAATAGGCAAAAAGAGAATGTTTGTGTGGATGCTGTGGTTTATCCAATCCGGAAATACTTCTTCAACTCCAACAGGAATCATAAAGTGTCTGTCAATATGATACATAGACCAGAAAAACAAGGAAACAACCTAAAATAAATAAGATTTGGTTATTATTTTTCACCATAATTAATCAGTATAGGTGTCAAGCATTTTATTTTATAGGAAAACCGAGTTAATGGTTTCTTTTTTGTATTTTTTGTATAGCAGATTCTAAAAAATAAGAAAAATCAATCATATATATATATATATATATATATATATATATATATATATATATATATATATATATATATATATATATATATAAGAAATATCTTGCTGATAATATTATTTACCCAATTGAAGTTGTTATTAAAACAAATCATCAAAGTTTATAACGTATTTATTTTGATTAAATAAAAATTAAAGTTCTTCATTATTATTTATTATTTCGAATTTTAAATGGCACTAAAATTGACCCCTGTGATGCACTCTCCACGCCAGCAATGAGGGCCCGTGAGGTGACGCCTGGTAAGCGCCCGCACGGTGCAAATATTTCATCATTACTGATATCAATGTACAAAACAGATTGGCACACCCAACAATGGGTAATAAGCTGTGATGATGTGATGATATATTTATTTTATTATTATTTAAAGTATTATTTAATCTACCCTTGCAGTTAATGAGCTACTTGATCCATTATATTAAGCAGACAAAAGAAGCACACTTTAAAATCTGCTATAGAAAAAATTAAATTTTAGTATATACGAGTAAATCTCAATATCAACCCATTTTTTCATACAAATAGTTTTTTGCCCACTTGCCCAGAAAGTGACTTTTTTCGTGGCTATTTTGCGAGCGCAACGTGGTTCATTTCTTAAAAGTTCGACAGATCGTGCGCAAAGTATAAGAACCTTGTGCACTAGTGCGCAAAGTAAAAGAACCTTGTGCACTAGTGCGCAAAGTGTGATCTTGCGCACGGCTCTTTTACTTTGCGCACAGACTGTTCGCATTGTTAAGTATAATGACCCACACGCAAAACAGGTACTCAAAAGGTCACTTGTTGGGCAAACTTGACGCAAAATATTGTGTGTACCACGGGTGCAAAAAGACATTGTCGCTCTCAATGTAGCATTTTGCACCCTTAGTACACAAAAGTTATTTGTTTATTTTTTAAGAAATATCAAATTTCATTATTTAATAATAATAAAAAATAATAAATAATATCAGACTATAATTTTAAAGCAGATCATAGTTTGTAACCAAATTTTTTTAATCTTTCTTTTAACATAAGGTTGAAATTAAATATTGAAATTTAAATTTGACATTTCTTGAAACAGCGTTTTAGTTAAAACAAGGCTTGTGGTACCAGTCATATAAATTCTGGTATTTGTAAGAAGTTTCGAAATTTTATTTCCGCATATGTTGTAAACAATTTTTTTTCTGCTATCGTCAACAGAAATAAGAAAAATGATGTAATGCGTTCTAAATTTTTCACATATCATCTATTACCTGAGTGGCTATGCATCGAATATTTAATCAATCACGACAAGAAAACAAAAATCTTTTTTTTGAGTTTGAAGACACTTATTTTATACTAGACGGTTATTGAAAAAAATACTTACTACTGTGGAAGGCAGGATGAAGGTAGTGAACATGAATCCTCGAATTTTATTCAATTTTTCCATGACATTTGGAATGGTTTTGTGTTGATTTAAAAGTAGAATTTCGGAAGTTAAAGCCAGCATAAAGTAGATAATTTGTAGACCCTAAACAAATAAATAGTTTTATTAGTATTTGTTCATATTATGTTAAATATTTTAACCTACCAAATTCCACGAAGTTAAAAATCTGTTAAAAAAGAGTTGCATATCAAGTACTTCTTGTTTAGTTGTTTTGCTGAAGTCTAATCCATGGTGAGTATAGTAGCAAGTGTAAAGATGGTGAAACAGGCCCACAGTGTAAAAAGAAGTGATCAATATTGTCTTCATTGTTGTAAATCTTCAAGAAAATATTTAAATATAATATGTGGTATAAACACGCTTTTTGTACATAATATGTTTTCATTAAATCTAAATTAATTCATTCATTTCTCATTCTACGTTTGATATGTGTATCGAAATGTTTTATTTTCACCTCATCTGTATTCAGAACTTAATTTTCACAAACTCTATCTGCAATCTCTATCTGCAAATGATGTAAGTTTGGATTATAAGAGCTAAATATACAAATTTCTAGTATTTGTACTTCAGTCGATAAGCTGATTATACAACAGAATAAATAGTATAAGAAAATTTGAACAATGTATTTACAAAATATTTGTAATACATAGAATATTTTAATGTACACTCTATATCTCCGAGTTGACCACCACGTCATCAATTTCTTATGCAAGAATTACTAAACTTTTATCTAGTATTTTTGTCGTACTCACTTGTCATAAACGAGACTTTTATTCGCTATCTCTGTCCAACCAACGGCACAAAATGAAATAGAAACGGTATTGTAACCGCAGTAATGAGTGTCATTTCCTAATATTTGAATTATTTGAATATTCATGTCATTCTGTCAATAATGTGATTTTGGAGTCGATAATTTGTGTTTTATTGTGTGTTGGTAGTTTTGTTAATTCTTGATATTATATATTGTGCATTTTGCTATTGTATAGACGGTGTTTCTACGATTACCGACAATTATTACAGCATATTGCTTCTGGACAATAAAAAGAGTTATATTTCATCCATTATACTTATATCATAATTATTCAATTTGTTTGCTAAATAACAATTTATACCGGGTGGAACATCATACCTGTGTACATAGGCGATTCATATGAGAAAAACAGTTTTTTCGTGCGCATTGCTCCCCAAATTATTTTAGACAAAAATGCTTCAAATAAATGTTGTAGAGCATAAAATTCTGCATCTAAATCAATAAACAGAATTACTTTTACATGCTTTGTAACGACAGAAATTAAATTAGAAAATATTGAAAATTACGTTGAAAATATCAAATAGCCATGGAATTGAAACAAAAATAGAAACAAATAAATGTCTGACGTTTGACAGATCAAGCAGATAAATAACTAATTTGACGGTAAAATATCAAAATGAATTCAGTTTATTCTAACGAAGAAAGGGAGGAGGAGAGCGCCTTAATCACAAATAGGCAGCTCGCTAATGTAAGAAATTCATTCTACAATAGACTTGGTTATTGCTTGGCTGAAAACGGAGGATTATTCGAATATTTGTTATAATAATAAATTATAGTGATTATTTTATTCAGAGAATTACTGTTTGAAATTTGAATTGTAGTAGATAGGTCTTAATGTTTACATGAATTATTTCCAATTTAAAAAGATTTTCAATAAAAATCCTATAAAAAATAAATATTTCATTGAAATGTACAATTGTCGTAATAATAGGTATGGAGATTTTTGTATGAATTTAATTTACCTATTTATTTGTTTCTATTTTTGTTTCAATTCCATGGCTATTTGATATTTTCAATATTTTCTTATTTAATTTGTGTCGTTACAAAGCATGTAAAAGTAATTCTGTTTATTGATTTAGATGCAGAATTTTATGCTCTACAACATTTATTTGAAGCATTTTTGTCTAAAATAATTTGGGGAGCAATGGGCACGAAAAAACTGTTTTTCTCATATGAATCGCCTATGTACACAGGTATGATGTTCCACCCGGTATAGTGTGTTAAAAAAAAAATCCTAACTCGGAGGAGGCTATGAACAAAGAAACGTAAGTCAATTTTTTTTTTTACGTAAATGTCAATTTGACACGAGGTGTTGTCAAAAATGTATCTAAAGAAATCAGAGCTTTTCTTCTTGAATCTTGTTTAAAAATGGAAACAAATTAGGAAACGGCTATCGGCAATGGGCAATACACTGTATCCTTCCTTATTTTTTTTTTAAATTACATATCAAGAACAAATTTGACAACTTGGCTTTTGAATTGAATAATGATCAGACATACGTTTCTCTGATCATAGTCTACTCCGAGTTAGGATTCGAATTTGTATTACGTACCGCCAGTTTTCAGTTTTGATTTGAATGAATACATTAGAAATCACATGATTTCGCCCGATAACATGTTATCAATTCCCTCCTCCCGCTAGCGATTTGAACCATATGCTTACGTTTGATGACGTAGAGATCAAGTCGTAGAAATGGACTTTATACATAATGTATACATAAGTTCCACGAAGTGTGTTGCATAAACTCAAAAGTAGGCATCCATGCTTCGTCATATATTTCAATTCAAGCATGCGTCTTTCGCCTCTTCCACATTCATACATGATCTTTTCTGTTACCACTGGCAAACTTTCTCTCCTTTAGCACACTACCAATCACATTCACTTACACACTGGACGTCCACGCGATCAGGTACCCTCAGCTTCATTAGATAAAAGATATATTTTTTATTTCTAGTAAATTTAAAAAAAATCATGTCATAAATTTCTACATTCTAAAAAAATTCATGTAATTTTTTTTTGTTTTTTATGTTTAAAATATAATTCTTGATTTAATTTATATAAATTAAATATATAAATACATATAATAGGGTCTCGTGGCTGCGTGCCTGAGTGTCAGGTCGCGAATTTGAGGAACCGGGTTGGATTCCAACCCACGCCATATATTTCGAATTTTAAATGGTACAAAATTGACCCCTGTGGTGCACTCTCCAAGCCAGGAATGAGTGCCCGTGAGGTGACGCCTGGCAAGCGCCCGCACTGTGCAAATAATTCATCATTACCGATATGTGTGTACAAAGCAGATTGGCACACCCAGCAATTATTTTATTTATTTATATAAATTCTTTACTTTCCAAATTTTAAACCGCAGTTCTAGAACTCATTCCGTTCCCGAGATATCAGGGTTCAAACTTTAATATAACCATTTCCCATCAAAACACCCATATCCCAGAAATGGATATAGACAGAGCTAGAGCATAAACCTATAAACAATCATCCTTCGCCACATATTCTTATCCAACCATACGTCTTTCGCCTCTTCCACATTCATATTCGCATTCATACATGCTCTATTTCTCTTTCCAGTCTGAAATTTTCTCTCTTTCAGCACACTACCAATCACGTTCACTTACACACTGGACGTTCACGCAATCGGGCACCTTCAACTTAACATAAACACCTATATTTTTTAATCCTTGTAAATAGTCTCAATTATAAAAATATTTTAAAAATACGAAATGAAAAAATAGCTACTATATATTAATGTAAACTTACATTAAGTATGAATAAAATTAACTAATCCCTATAAGGTGTAACTAAAACTGAGAAATAGCCTTCGCGTTCAAGAGCGAAACTATCTCAGATTCTTTAATTTGGGATTATATACCCGAGCTTTGATCCACTATCTCATCCTTTACGGATATCACCCCAAAGATAACCCCGTGTCTAGACAAGATAAAAAGAAGAATAAGAAAATAATTCTTATCGTGTTTTTATCAAGGAGAATACTTAAAAATTAGCTTATTGAAACGAGCCCACTTTTTTATCACATATTATTCGCAAATGGCGGTAAACTTACAGGAAATGTTTTTGTTTACTGCGAGAGTGATACAGCAAAACTATAGTCAGTATTTTAGATATAGGTCATAGATAGGTAATGTATAATATTATCGATAAAGAAGTATTAATTGCTTTATTAATTTAATATCGTATCGTCCATGTGAATGGTATACAAACATCGTAAAATAATTATTAACATAAGAGTCAGTAAAATGGTACATTACTGACGAGGAGTCATATTTTACGCCTCCAAATGAAGTACAGACATTTTACTTTACCTTTAATTATAATAAAAATTAATTTTAAATTTCATGATTAATCTGATTTTTTATAAGTACTTAATAGTGCGCTTTTCTCGTTTCTAAGATGACAGAAAAAATTTAGTAAATAAATGAAAACCAATAAATTACTGTTAGTTTTGCATTTTTACTTCCCGTTACCCTTGGTAAAGGAGATATAGGGATCGTGCTAAAAATCGCATATAGAGATTTTGGTAAATGACCTCGTTTTAAGATCCCTAGAATCGAATTTTAATATTTTCATGATGATGTCTGTGTGAATGTGTGGATCCTCCGCTCTAACTCAAATACTATCATTCATATTCATATTTCTAATATGCAAAGAGCCCATTAGATTTTGGTGTAAATCGGATAACCGAAAATGGCACTTTACTTGAAACTCAAAATGGTTTTTCTTGGAAAAATACCTTTAAATATTTTTTCGAGATTTATATTATTATCAAAATTAAATATTATTAAATTTACTACAGATTTGCATTAATACTTTTTCTACTTATTTTATAGATAAATTCCAATGACTAGTTTTTAACCAATCATGATGCAAAATGCTTGAAAATTCAACCAATGGGAACAATAATATACTGATAAAACTCCGTAACCCCGATAAATTTCCCCTGGCAAGTAAATAAACAGTTATTGTTTATAACTGTCGGTAATATTTCAAGTTAAAAAATAAAATAATAATAATTTAAATTGATTAATTTTGCGTTGTCTTTGGAATTTATCTCACCAAATACCACACGACTTCTCTGATTTTCTCAGATAAACTTTTATTTTTAAGTAATCATTCTTTTTGCTTTTAAGCAAACTGACATTAAATAAAACCACTCCTCCTTCGGAGTCGGAATTTACCATGCATGTTTCTTTTCGAGTTTGCTGCTAAGCAAAAAAAAATTGTACAAATTAAAAATTTATCGATAAAATCAGGAGGTCTTGTGATATTACTTCTGATAAATTTATAAAATTATCTATTATTTAAATCCCGGAGCCTACGCTTTGAACAAACAAAACTCCTTGGTTACGCAGTTATTCATATGTATGTAACTGACATAAATGTCACTGTCAAAGAACTAATCATTACAAATTAATTTAAAAAGAAAAAAGTAAATAGAACAATAGGAAAGGAATTCAATACAGTTTCCAGCATAAATAAATATGTATTTAGATTAATAAAAATTAACGATTCACAGAAAAGTTTAAGCTAATCCTCAATGTAGATTAGTGAATTCTATTCTATCCCAGTATTTAAAATTTAATCTTCATTTTATTATCAAAAAAGGTAGTTACTTAGATTAGATTAGACTATATTTTATGAGCTGTCAAAATTAGAGTAAAATACGTTAATCCAAAAATAAGGTAGTTTAATCTTTTTTGTGACTCGGGCTGTAAATGGCGGGAGCTATTGTGTTGGCCACACCAGATTTTTGGTGCGTGCGTTTCTGTTCATTTGCAATGTCTTGCGACGCAAATAATTGCGACGAGGTTCCTTTAAATATTCTGGGATTAACATATCCAAAACACAACATACAACTATAAATATTAGGTCATATTCAATGAAATTTTAAATAAAACGTCTAAATGTTTCCACAAACACATCTGTTTATTTGTTGTTTATATCAATTTATATTGTTATGAACAATTTTACAGCCAACTCCACTTTTTAGCGAAATTGAGTTTCTTGTATAAATATGTTTCTAATACCATGCTCCATCATTTGGTGGAAGAATCACAGTTCTCTGTTATGCATCCTTATAGTGTTAACAAAAATGAAGCTGCCTGTTTGAAAATTTTTGTGGTTTATATATTCATTTAACATTTTGCGTCAAAAATGTATAATTGTAAACAGTATTTGTATTTCTTTGGTAGTTATAAATATTCTATAAAGTAAAAATATAATGAAAAAAAAAGATGATTATTCAATGTCCAATTTTTATTGAGTTCCGTATATCTCATTAAAATTATCTCTTAGCAGCTATTTCTCAATATTTTGACTTCCTATCAAATTTTTTTCTAACAATTTTTTAATTTTATTTAATTATTAGTAAACAATTTATCATTAACCATTCTCATCAGCCATTTCTATACACAAAAGTGAGAAATTATTGAACTCAAAGATGTTTTTAATTCAAATACATATTAATATCTGCATTTTAATATTTTTTTATATCACTTACCATGCGTAAATATATTCCTTTTTCCAGTTCCTATAAGTGTAGGAAGAATAAAATTTAAAAATCATTATGATTATTTAATACACACTATATTTTTATAAAAAATATTTGCAATATCAGTCTACATAAATAAATAATAACCTAAATAAAATAAATAATACAATCTACAGATATAAAGAGTTACAATAGTTTCTTGGCGATGTTTAAGGCACGTGTTTTGAGGTCTGCTTTAGTAATATCGCTTTTTTCCGTTTTCATTCTTTGGATGAAATGACCAATTACACAGACGATGAGACCAGTTGTAAACATGACTTTCATTAATAAAATTCTTTGGGGCCATGATAAGTGGTTGAAGACAGGATACATCCATTTTCCCGTCTCGAAATATGTGGCGAGATAACTAGAAGAAAAAAGAAGTATATAGTCCTTATCATTCGTTATATAAGAATCGTTTTTCTGTTTTTCATTCAACAAGAAGTTGGAGGATAAAATATATATCTAATGAACTCGAAACATGAGTATGCGTAATAAATAGTGGACGAGCAAATATTTTGAATAATAAGTAAGATAAAATTTCATACACTTTTTGATAACTATTTTCCAAATTACTTTTCTAAATTGTGTGGAGGGAGGTCCGCCACCGATCCGCCGCGGGTGACGTCAAAATTGTAAGCCCCCGTTCGCAATCGTAGATAAAATTTTCCCTCTAGTGGCGCAAATCGGTACTACGGACAGCAATCGTACAAGCGCCATATTGAATAAGTGGCAGCTGAATGAGTATATAAGTTATTCAACTCGGTTTGTATACACAGTCAACGAAACAGTGAACAATGTGAACTGTCATATATCAAACCCAGCGTATGGCGGCCATTTTGTTTCGAAAATCAGCGCCTCTATCGTTAATTTCGATTGCGAATAGATATATTTTTTCTAGATCTACACTCTATCCGTTTTAACTATGGAGTGGTGTGAAAATAGGAGCAGTTTGATTGGGCGAATGGGGTGTGGGTGTTATCCAATCGCAAAACAATATCAAACTGCTCCTATCTTCGCACCACTCTATAGTTAAAACGGATACAAATACGGAGTAACTTATTATATAATTATATACTTTATACTTACATAACATTGTAGAAGAGTGAATAAATGGTCAGTGCAATCAAAGACATCCAGAATGATGGAATGTACAAATTCTGCAGAGCTAATTCTACAATGGGCAAAAAGAGAATGTTGGTGTGGATGCTGTGATTTATCCAATCCGGAAATACTTCTTCAACGCCATTAGGAAGCACGAAGTTTCTGTCAAGATGATAGAAAACCCAGAAAAAGAAGGCCACCACCTAAAATTCAATATTTGATTATAATTATTATTAATGGAAATAGTTTTTTGTAACAAGTGAGGGAATCAAGTGTCGGAATTTTGTTTTCCGCATGTATTGTGAACAATTTTTTTTCTGCAATCGTCAACAGAAATAAGAAAAATTACGTAATGTGTTCTTAATTTTTCACATATCATCTATTATCTGAGCGGCTATGCATGGAATTTTTAAACGATCATTACAACAAAACAAAAAACTTATGTTGTAATTTCCCAAACTTTTTTTGAGTTTGAAGCACTTATATTGCGCACGGTTATAGAAAAAAAAATACTTACTGCTGTGAAAGGTAGAATGAAGGTAGTGAACATGAATCCACGGATTTTATTCAATTTTTCTATGACATTTTCAGTGGTTTTGTGTTGATTTAAAAGTAGAATTTCGAAGGTTAAAGCCAACATAAAGTAGACAGTTTGTAGACCCTAAACAAATAAATATTTTTATTAGTATTTGTTCATATTATGTTAAATATTTTGACGTACCATATTCCATGAAGTTAAAAATCTGTTGGTAAAGAGTTGAATATCAAGTACTTCTTGTTTAGTTGTTTTGCTGAAGTCTACTTCATGGCGAGAATAATAGTAAGTGTAAAGATGGTGAAGCAGGCCCACAGCGTAAAAGGAAATGAATAATGTTGCCTTCATTGTTGTAGTTCTTCAAGAAAATATTTAAATATAATATGTGGTATAAACACGATTTTTTGTACAACATTTGTTCATTCATTCAGTAATCATTCTATGCTAGATAATTGTACCGAAACGTTTCATTTTCACCTCATCTACATTCACAACTAAATTTTCACAAACTCTTCAATTCCTTACTTGAAATAAAGTAAAAACACTACAAATCTCTGTTTTCAAATGAAGTAATTTCGGCTTATAAGACATAAATATACGAATTTCTACAGATTCTATTATTTATTATTTGTACTTCAATCGATAAGCTGATTACACAGCAAAATATTACTATAGGAAAATTTGAACAACGTATTTATAAAATATATGTAATAGAGTATTGTAATGTATAAACAAAAATGCAATCATAAGAAATATTGAAGAATATTTTATATTTCAATAAAAATTAGTCTATACTTACAATAATTAAATACATACATACAAAAATAAATACAGGCTTATTCCACATGGTGGGTTAGAGCATAAACCCTAAAGTATGCATTCATAAAAATTCTACATTCCTTCTAAAAAAATGCATGTCATTTTTTTTATTCTTATGACTAAAATATAATTTTAGATTTTATTTATATAAATTTTTCTTGGTTTATATACTTTCCAAATTTTTACCACAGTTCGATAACTCATTCCATTCCCGAGATATCCGGGTTCAAAGTTTATTATTATTTCTCATAAAAATAGCCACAGTCCAGAAATGGGATAGATAAAGCTAGAGCATAAACCTAAGCAATCATCCTTCGCCACATATTCCTATCCAAGCACATGTCTTTCGCCTCTTCCACATTCATAATCGCATTCATACATATATGTTCTATTTCTCTTTCCACTCAAAAACTTCACATTCATTTACACACTGGACGTCCACGCAAACGGACACCCTCAACTTAACATAGATCCTTTTAAATCGTTTAAATTTTTAAAAAATATTTATAAAATACGGATCAGAAATGTTCAACATGCAAAAAATTTGAGAAAATAACTACCACAAAATTATTTTGAACTTACATTAAATTTGAACAAAAATAATTAATCCCTTTAAAGGTGTAACTAAAACTGAGACGTATCTTTCGCGTCCAAGAATGAAACTAACTCAAATTTTTTAATTTGGGATTATATACCCCACCCGATGAGTTTTGACCCGCTATCACATCCTTTACGGATATGCCCCGAAAGATAACCCCTTGTCTAGACAAGACAAGAAAAGGAATAAGAAAAATATTTTTATCGCGTTTTTATCATGGAGTTTGCTTAAAAATTGGCAAATTGAAAACGAGCCTCCTTTTATCACATACCATTCGCAGAAAACGGAAAACTTGCACAAAATATTTTTGTTTATTGCGAAAGTGATTCAGCAAAACTGGTCAACTTTTTTTAAATATAGGTCAAGAATAATTTATAATATAATCGATAAAGAAGAATGAATTTCTATATTAATTTAATATCGTATCGTCCTTGCGAAGGGTATAAGAAACGTCGTAGAAAATATATTTTTTTAAATTTGTTGATTGAATTGTGTTTATTATAAAGCAGCTATATTCAGATAAATGTACAAAAATTCCACCCACAAACACATTTGTTTGTTTGTTATTTACATATATCAATTTGTATTGTTGTGAACAATTTTTAAAATGCAATCAATGTAAATAACATTATCTGTATGTGTATTTCATTGGTAATTATAAATATTCCAGAAATGTAAGTTATATAATGTAAAAAATAAATGATTAATTACATAATATCCAATTTTTATTGAGTTCCGTATATCTAATTAAAATTATCTTCCTTATCATCTATTTCTCAATATTTTGACTTCTATCAAATATTTTTCTAACAACAATTTTATTTATTTTAATTAATAAGTAAACATTAACTTTGGTTACCTACCACAAAACAAATACATAATCTATTTGTGATATAATTAAACCCGGATTTACATTAGTGTAGTTAATTAGAAGATATGATTATTAAAAAAGTTTAATGTAGTTATAAGCTAAACATATGTTATCATATCAGTAGCCTTATTTTGTTTTATATAAAAAAGAACAGAGGTTTTCTCCGTAGATATTTCGAACTTATTATAAAAATTTAAAGATAATTTCCGTTATTCCTGGAAATGTTGATAAATTAATACTAATTTTATCTAAAACGTGTATGGCAAAAATTGTTACACATTATCACTTAATTTTTTTAAAAAAATAAAGATAAATGCATATTATACAGTTTTATTTTATTTTTAGATATTTTTAATTATAATCTTATATAAAAAATGAGAAATATTTTTTTATAAAATGTATATAATGTATGGAAACTTTGTATATTAAATATATCAGGATATTTCCCTCATAATTATTTATTACAATGCTCTAAATTAAATAGCTCAACAATTATTTAAAGATTAATTTATACTCACTTCAACAATATGTTGTTCGCCTGTAGATTAGCAAATAAATGACTATCAAACTAAACGTGTTGCATCATGTTAGGCGCGATTTGTTACATTTTGCGCAAGTCTAATCTACATTATTCTCTAGCGCAACACCTCTGTTGTGACAGTTGTTAACCTCCAATTTTTGTAAAACCATTTATTAACAATTAATCAAGAAACAATTATTTATAATACTAGTGTGAAATGGATCCAGCATTATTGAGAGAAAGAGAATTATTTAAGAAGAAAGCTTTAAGTACACCTTCGTAAGTTTTGCACAAAAATATAACCCTTACATCATGTTTTTCAACAAATATTTTATATGTATTTAGAGTTGAGAAAAAGAAAGAAAGTAAATCAGATGCAACACCGAGAGATGAGTCAAAGAAAAAGTCAAAACCACCGTCCATTAGTGCACCAAAAATATCCGACCTAAATCCGTATGTAATTTCTAAATATGTCATATATTGTTGAAATTACATGTACTAATTAATTATAAAGATTCAAAGCATCAACTGGCAGTTCCCAATATCGATTTGGAGTACTTGCAAAAATAGTAAAACACATGAAAACCAGACACCAAGAAGGTGATATGCATCCCTTAACTTTGGAGGAAATTTTGGATGAAACTAATCAACTTGATGTTGGTGTTAAAGTTAAACAAGTTAGTTTTAACTATTTCTAAGTTATATGTTTGTATTTTACGGATATTCCTGTTATAGTGGCTTGCTACAGAAGCTCTTATTAATAATCCAAAAATTGAAGTAACTCCTGACAACAAATTTTTGTTCAAAGCTTTGTACAAAATAAGAGATCGCAAAAGTTTGCTGAGATTATTGAAACAGCAAGATTTAAAAGGATTAGGAGGAATTCTTTTAGAAGACATTCAAGAATCCTTGCCACATTCTGAAAAAGCATTGAAGGTACACATTACTTATTTACGCAACCATCATTCTAATTTTCTTATTTTAAGACTTTGCAAAATCAAAACGAAATTATTTACATCCAACGGCCAGTAGACAAAAAGAAAATAGTTTTCTACAATGATAGAACAGCTTCTTTACCTGTAGACGACGAATTCCAGAAGTTATGGAGGTCAGTAGCGGTAGATGCAATGGATGACGCTAAAATCGATGAATATTTGGAGAAACAAGGTATATTTCTTAAAATTTCCATATTGTCTGAAATGAATTATATTTTCTTCTTAGGTATTCGGTCAATGCAAGACCATGGTCCAAAGAAACCTATAGCACCAATAAAGCGTAAGAAATCTGCACCAAGAAAGAAAACTTTCAAGAAGCCAAGAGATAATGAACATTTAGCAGACGTTTTGGAAATTTATGAAGACAATACTTTGACCACAAAAGGGCAGTTTGCCCAAAAACAATCATCAGCTTAGTTTATAAACTATACTTATTATTGTCATTATATATTAACAATTAAATGCTTTTTATTCTTCAAATAAATCTTTTCTGATCAAATAATAGGGTTCCAACCAAAATAGGGTAAAATAAAAAATGTGAAATTATTTTAAGTTCTTTTTGGGTTTTAATAAAATTCATATAATTTTTTTTTTAAATAGTTGTATTGTAATTTTTAGAATATTTTTTTCTCATTTTAAAATTGCAACAGAAGTCTTGTTTCTTATTTACAGTAGGTGACACGAAAGAAAATCGGTCTGAGGAATGTTAAATGCTATCTGAATTTCTGTAAAGCGGCACTACGATTTTATATTACGTTTAATACGTAATAGATGAACCGCTCCAACCACTAGTCGTAGATTGCACCTAAGTGATGCCCATGGTTAGCTAGATAAAAACACGATTACGCGGAATACTCTCCCTTACCGCACCAGTTTTCTTTCTAACAGATCAACTTTTCATAATAAATTCAAATAAAACCATAAAGTTAGAATTAATTTTAAAGGGGGGATCTTCTTGATTTTTTTATATTTTTTTAGGGCAGATTCTGAATTAGTCGATGTGCACACTTTTTTGTCTTAACAAATGAAAAATTTTCACTTTTTTCTAAAAGAGTATTTTTTATAATATTTTTTAAGGCAGACCGATATAGTTATTAACGTCATAAGGCTGATATGTAGCAAATAACAGATGAGGTTGAATGTTGTAAAATCGAGACGATAGCCGAGATTTTATAATCAAACGTGTCTGTTATTTGTATATCAGTCGTGTGACGTTCAGTATTTTTAATAATAATATAAAATATCTCATTAAAATTCTATTTTCTATGGCATGTTGACAGGTGACAGCTCTTCATGACAATTTCATGACGCTGCGATTTTTTTTGGAACACATGATTTTTAATAATTGTACTGTTATAAAAAAATAACGGCCGTGGCTGTTTTGATGCATATATCGGTTGAGCATACAGTACTGTTAAAGCACATTTAACAGTATGGTATTATGAAAACTACTTATTTGGGGAAAATTCTAAATATGTATTCAACTAAAAATACAAAATCTGAATAAATTTTTTATTTTCTCTCTTCAAAAATATTATACTTCACAAAATTAAGTTTTGTCTAAACTATTTTGCCTAAGATGCTCGTTTAGAACTAAGAAGCAATTTTTGAAAAACCTATTAAATTAATGTACAGATTATGAACCACAATTAGAATTTATAATAAAAATATTTTGTGTAAATCAGTGTTTCTTTTCACTTCCTTGATAATTTTTTATTGTGGGAGTTATTGATAAAAAGATAGATATATCTGTGTACATTTTTTGTTCGTCAGTTTCTGTTTAATTGCAAAAATGATTAAACTTATACTGCTATTATTTTGTGCTGTGTCTATAATTGAATCTAAATCTAGAGTAAAAAGAATTGTAGGTGGTGTACCTGCAGAAATTCCTCCTCCAGATGACCCCGTAGTTTTCGTCAAACATAATGGAAAATTTGCCAGAATCGAAGGGACGCGTAATCCAAATGAATACCATTATCATTTTAGGGGCATTAGATTTGGACAGCCTCCCACTGGAAAGCTGCGTTTTCACGTAAGTTTAGAAATAATTATAAAATGAAATATTACTTACTATGTTGAACATTAGCGACCAAAACCGTATACTCTGGAAGGAGAAGTTAATGCTACAAGATATCCGCCGCCTTGTCCACAACCAATTCCTGGAACAAACAGAGTTGTTGGAAATGAAGACTGTTTGTTTTTAAATGTTTTTACACCTGATTTACCTGATGGCACAGAAGGTAGGACACGTTATTTGCTTTTATGCACATAAACTTGCTCATTTTACGCTGCAAGTAGTCAAACTTTTGTGCAAGTTCATACTTCAGAAAATTGCAACAGATGACACTACTTAGCACGTTTCAAGAAAGGTTTAAAGATTTTTTGACTTATAATACAAAATTTAGGTTTATTTTGTAATGTAACGCACGGAAACAGTGTTCCCGCATCTATTTTCGATTGTATTTCCGGTTTTATCAATGTTTATTTGAAATTTATTTATTATTTGATTTATTTTGATATTTTTTTTTAATTATGAAAATTTAAATTACGCCAACGATATATTTACACATAACATATGTGTATGTTCTGTTCTTTTTTATCTACTTCCAACATACATACAAGGTAAGGGAGGTAATAATGTTTTCGGTACAAAAATTCGATAGTGAGTTTTCAGTGAATAAGCACAAGCACGAATTAGGGTCCCCTCCAACAACACGTTTTTACTATTTTTACAATGATGTCTGTGTGTAATTGAAGATTGTTTTTAAATGTTTTTACACCTGATTTAGCTGATGGCACAGAAGATAGGACACGTTATTTGCTTTTATGCACATAAACTTGCTCATTTTTCGTTGCAAGCAGTCAAACTTTTGTGCAAGTATATACTTCAGCTAATTGCAATAGATGACACTACTTAGCGCATTTCAAATTTTTAGATTCAAGAATTTATGTTGTCTTACAAAATTTAGGGCTTTTTATAATGTAACGCATCGGAACTGCGTTCCGGCACCTATTTTTGGTGATATTTCCGGTTTTATCAATGTTTTTTTTTTTTAAAACTTATTTACTATTTTAAAATTACGCCAACGATATATTTACACATTACATATGTGTTGTTCTGTTCTATTTTTACCTACCGCCAACATACATACAAGGTAAGGGAGGTAATGTTTTCAGTCCAAAAATTCGATATTGAGTTTTCAGTGAGTAAGTACGAATTATGATCCCACAATACTTTTTTACAATTATGTATGTCTGTCTGTGAGTGTGTGTGTGCGTCGATTTTTTCATCCACGATAACTCTATATCAAACTTCCAAAAAATTCTATATTCCGCATTTAAGATTATTGCATTCATATAAAGAGTTGATTAGATTTTGGGTAAGATTGGAGAACCGGAAGTGGTACCTTTATTAAGGCCCATAACAGATTTTCTTGAAAAAATATATTAAAATATGATTGGAAATAACATATTAGATTTTGACTTGTAGTACTTAATTTGGAGCTCTTAACAGATTTTCGAGCAAAACATAACAAAATATAATCCAAAATTTCGTATTACAGACTTTTCTATTTATTGGAACAACAAATTATATTTAGTTTACAAACGATCAACCGGAAGTGATACTTTACTGAAAGCTCATTGCTATTTTAAACATGGAATTGGCGGGAAATCATGTGCTGACCACATCCGATTTTTTCAATAAGAAAGTTAACACCGGCGCCTTTTTTCTACAAAGAAAAGCACTGACAAAATTTATTTATTTTATATAGGTCTTCCTGTAATAGTATGGATTCATGGAGGCGGCTACAGATATGGTTCAGCTTCTCAGTACAATGTATGCCATATCTTTATATAACACAAAAAATATACTAAAATTGTGAATAATAGGTCCAAAATTTGGTCAACAAAAGAGTTGTCCTTGTTACTATTCATTATCGCCTTGGTTCTCTGGGATTTCTAAGTACTGGAGACAGAGATCTACCTGGAAATGCTGGCCTATTCGATATGGCCCTTGCAGTTCAATGGACAAGAAACTATATAGGATTTTTCGGGGGCAATCCGTACCAGATAGTTATTATGGGACAAGGTACTGGTGCAAGTAGTGGCCTTTTAATGTGTTTGTCCAATATAGCCAAAGGTAGAGATATTTCGTATATAAATAGTCCTATGGGGACGGGGACTATATTTTTATATTTGTAGGAATGACGACTGCTGTAGTAGCAATGTCGGGTACAGCAGTGTCAAATTGGGCTGTAGACAATGAACCCAGGAACATGGCTGCAGATGTAGCTAATTTTCATGGTTGCCCAATGACGAAAGTTACGATTATGATTAGTTGCCTTCGCAGATTGAAAGTCGAGAACATTATCCGAGTAAGTGACACTACTTTTCCGTTAAACTTCTGGAAAGTCTTCTTACAGTCCGTGACACCAAAGAAAATCAGTCTGAGTAATTTTAAATGCTAGCAGGATTTCTGGCAAAGCGGCACTACGTTTAGAATTACGAAGCATGTCTAAAAAGAATCCAACATTCGCCTGGGAAAAAAATATTGCGTACCTGGGGCTGTGAAAAAGATCGATTGATTTTTTTTGTGATAATCGGATTGATCTTTTATTTTGAAAAGATCGATCAATCGAAAAAATCGATTTATCGAAAATATCAATTAATTGAAAAATCGATTTATTTCCAAAAGATCGATCAATTAAAAAATATTTATCCGAATCCCGGAAAATCGTTTTTTTTTTGAATATTTATTCCAAGATAGATGAAAAAATCTCATGATTTCACCAGCCAGCATTTGGTGTTTCACGCGCGTTAGTTGATATTCGTGAATTTTTTCGTAATTTTATGTGCGTGTGCGTAGTAGAAATTTCATATCAATGAAAATCGATCTTACGATTTTTTTTATTAAAATCGATTTTTTATCTATTATTAAAATCGAAGTTTTGATTCTTTATTAAAATCGATTTTTGATCATTTGTTAAAATCGATTTTTTGATATAGTATTTCGAATTCATATTAAAAAATATCGATTTTTTGTTATTGATCGATCAATCGCGACAAATCGATTTTAGCAAAAGATCGAAAATCGATTTCAAATTTCTAAGATCGCACAGCCCTAGTTGGGGCTCTATTCCGAAAATTCAGGCATGTGCATCATGAAGATGTCCCCCTCCACTGTGGAAAGTGACGCCATCCTACCATCATTATTTTGCGCGGGAAAATTGAAGGTCGGATTCTTTTTAGACTGGCCTAATTTTTTAATATGATTAGTTATACGCATTACATGAACCGCTTTGTCGAAACTGCAATATGAACACTATTTCACAGTGATGTTATTTCGAGACTACAGTTGGCCGATTGTTCCCCACTTCTCTTGTAAACCTTGGTGATTGATGCTCTCCCTTACTGCACCAGCTTTCTTTGGTGTTGTGACTGTAAATAATTTCTGTTTTTTTAAGGGAGATTCATCCATAGAAAAATCTCGATTGATGCAACGTGGTTTCGTTTCTGGAATGTCCGGTCTTCTGTCTCCATCTCCAGTTTCTGAAGGACGAAATGATGGAAGATCATTGCCTGGATTTGTAGAAAGTAAACCTTTGGATGCATTAAAAGAAGAAGATATACCGAATATTCCGTTGTTAACTGGAGTTACTAAAGACGAAACTGGACGAGCTGTTAATGGCAAGAAATAATTACAAATTTATTATTTGTTACTTTATGGCTGGATTTTTTTTATAGAACAATTTCACACCGAAATTTTGCAAAAATTGGGAACCGTTCCGCATTTCTTAGACGAAGTATTGTTGGGCGGGCTGCAAGAAAAAACTGGATTGTCTAAAAACAATACAAACACTAAAAACAATATTTGGTCCTTGTTGAGTCCGGTAGATTTCCGTAAATATTTATCTGTTGGTAAAAATAATGTCAAAGATGCCTTCTCCAAAATCAGTGAAGCGACAGGTATTACACACTTCACTTGAGTTATATTTATATACATTCTCAACTCATTTGCTGAGATGCTGAGTGACATTCAGGTTGCGGCAGAGTGACCTCCCTAGTTCTAGTAAAGCGAGTAGATGACGTACAAGGTGGTGTCTATGCAGGCAGGTGGATGGGAAGTTTCTGTTACAAAAAAATTCAATCGTAAACATAATGTGGCCGAACGAAGAACGCGATTTTTTCGTTGAAGCTTACATCCTCGAAAACGGATCTGTAGCCGCATTCCTGGTCGGAAAATCGATTACGTTTTGGTAAAAAAAAATTAGGAAAACAGTATATGTTATCTGGAAAGGTCATGGACAACTATGGACTGCTCGAACACGTGAAAACATCGACGCAGGGAATTAAAGCAGTTACCATAATTTCTGACGGTATGTGAGCCTGTTCCAGAATTTTTGCCCCAGTTCTTGAAGAACTTGGCTTGGAGAATGTCTGGTTTCAGCAAGATGGGACCATGGACCACACAGCGCGAGCATCAATACTAGTTTCGAGAAAATTTTTTTGGGCGCTTGATTTCCCTGATAGGCTATATTCCTTAGCCCGCGCACTCGCCAGATTTAACACCGTGCGTCTTTTTTCTGTGGGGTCATCTCAAAGCCGTACAGAAATCCGCCGTATATTCCAAGTTATGCGAAACTTCATGTCGCTTGCATCTCAACAGTTTTTGGACAATGACGGACACCCTAGGCCGATATTATTTTTAAAACCACATTAGATAAAACATTCCATGTTGTAAATAGGCTACTTGCGTGGTACTGAAAATCTGATATCTATCAATAAATACCTAAAGTAAAGTTGAAAACTTACGTAAAAATATAAATTTTATTTTAAAAATATTATATGTTTTTTAATAAATTAAGAAGATTTTTTTTGACGTCATTATTTTGAACTGGAGAAAGGAATGCATATTTAAGAATGTAACCTGTAGATGGCGAGCGAGTGCAAGTTTTAATTTGATTTTGACATTAGTTCATTTTTCTGTTACTGTCTTTATTCTTTATTATTTATAATTTGCGTGGTTTCTTTTATTCTTATTATGTATTTCGATTTGTTAAGCAGGATTTTGAAGGATTTTAACTTAGCTTATCGTGCCATAACTATTATGCAAACGTCAAACAGATGATCTGTCATGTTTAAATTACCCGCACATGCCGTTGCTATAGGACGTACCGATGTTATTGCTTTACGGCCATTCATTGGTTCGGCGTAATTCTACGTCATACAAGGCGGTAATTTAAATATTAAAATTTCATTAATTTTTTTCTGGTCAATTAATGAAAATTTTGCCAAAAGAAAAAAATGTGGGGAGCAAGTTTTTATCGTCTCTTCAAATATATTAAATAAAAAAATGACACGCAAGTAGCCCATTCAGGATGTGAAAATATTTATTTTTATTTCGAGGATTTATTTTTTAATTCACCTTCAAATCTAGGGAGGTTGTTTTGCCGCATTCTGTATTTCAAGTAGATTTGTAAATTCGGCTATTTATTTGTTTTTATTTTCAGCTGATGCTCTATTTAATTTGCCGGCATTTCTCACTGCAAATTTATGGTCTAAGAAAAATAATAATACATTTTTATATAGATTTGAACATTTGGGACAATCGTACAAAGGATATCACTTTTTACAGGGGGTGCCGTTTATTGGAAATGCATCTAAAGGTAATATAAATCGCATTTTTAGAAAAATATGCAAATAATTTTATTTCAGGTGTTAATGACGATTTAATAGGCCACGGAGATGAACTAGCTTACCTATTTAAGCCACAAAACTTGGATGGATCTCCAATGACTTTACATATCAACGAAACTGCAGATGACAAAAAAGTTCGGACAATTTTCACAGACATGATTTACAATTTCGTCAAATATGGTCGAATTGAAATAGACAAAAAACCTGTCCCTAAATTTTCAGATTCTGATAGTTATATTGGAATATCGTCCAAACCACAAATTTTGAAAGATTTTAGATTTTGTCAGATTGGTCTTTGGGCTGGAATGACTGAAAGATTAAAAAGTAATAGTTGTAAATTTTTATCTACAATTGGACAAAGTGTACAGGCGGTTGAAAATGTATTGTTCCAAACTGCAAATGCTTCTGGAATAAATACTGCTTTTAGTGGATTGAGGAATAACACTGGAAAATTAACTGAAACTTTGAATCCTGTAAATATTTTTCAAGGCAAGAAACCAGGAAGTCCTCTTGGTATTTTAGGATAAGTTTATATTCGTATACAATATATAATATAAATATATTACAAATAAATATATTTTAGCGAGTAAATAATTTTTTAAAATAACTAACTAACATACTAAATATTAGAATAAAACCGGTTAAAAGTTGCAGTATACACATAATTCTGAAACAGTTCTTGTACGTTTCATCTGTAAACATAAAAATAGTTAATATACGTTACTTGCAAAATCAATACATTGTAAATTGTATCCAAAAATAACTGATATTTCATCCCACCACACAATATTTTGTAGATACCCGAAAACTGTTTTGATTCTTGGAAAATATGTTGTATATTTTGAAATATACACGATTTTTTTATCAAATTTGTTATTATTATTTCTTTTCCCAAAATAACTCATCTCATTACGCAACAGATTTCTCTAAGAGCCCAAACTCATAATTCGGCCGGTTTACATTTTCAACAAATTATAAAATCTACAAAATGGTTAAATATTTCACCAAAATTGCGTGCCAAATGACAGTTCGACCGTATTTTAAGGGCTATCTTCTAATCCAGATTTAGCTTCTACCGAGATCCTTTATTTTTGGCACAATGAAAACAACTTCGTAAATATTCTGTGCGTAGAGTATAACTTACCTTGTAAGACATTCGAGATAATACTCACAGAGAAATTTGTGCAAGACATAAGGGATAATACAGAGAAATTTGTGCAGGGCTTAGGGATACAATGCGTAATAGAATTAAGTTGGTACTGCTAATAAAGACAATGGCCACGTGCAGTATGGACCTTTTACATTTTTATTGCACCCTGACGTCATTTTTCAATGTGTCACGTAGTGAAATTCTTAAGAACTAGAGACGAGGGGGCACCATGTTGTCAAGTAAAATGATTAAAAAGATAACCATTTATTTTCGATAAAAAATTATTTAAACAACACAAAAACTTAAATAATTTTGTCTTTAATTATAAAGAAATATTTAATAATGGAAAAATATATATTTAAAAGAAAAAACAACAATTTTATTCTTGTTTATTACTTTCCTAATATCAAACTGGCAATATTTCGCATCTTGTAGAACAAATAACCACTTTTTCATTTCCCATCTCCTCTTCCTCTTGTTTTAAAATATTTATTACAAACGCTTTGTGTGAATTTATTTAATAAAGTTAAGTTTTTGCCAGAGTTTTTACTTTCCGCCATTTATAATTTTATTTGAAATGTAACTGGCCTCCTCAATGTGCAAACATCCTACTGCGCACTACATATATGTCATTTTTGTCTATCTCTCTCTTTTGATGCAAAAGGTCCATGGCCACTCCATGGCACAGCCGCGCTGAGTGCCGAAGTTTGCCGAACGCAATGAATGGACGAATGTGATTGGTCCAGCAACTGTATTCGGCAAATTTCGGTGCTCAGCGCTGCCAGCGCTATGCCATGCTGAACGCGGCCAATGTAACCCAATATAAAATGGCGGAATATTTGAATAACATATTCAGTTTTTGAAAGTTTAACTATATTTGAAACTAGTTCAAAGAAATTTGTTGTAATTACTTGTTGCCAGTGTTATTATTTATTTATGTATTTTCCCTGAAGAAGGTTGTATTATTCTTACTGTATTATGAGTTCTGAAAGATTTTTTAATAATTTAAATTTGTAGATTTTCTAACCATTTACGTGCGTTTTATAATATATTTATTTAAAATGTAAACCGGACGAATTATTATGAATTGGGGCACGTATTTTATATTTTGAAAAAATCAACATAATTATTTTCCCAAAATAAGGTCCGGTTTCATAAAAAATTGTTTTACCTCTGTTAGAAGAGTACATGTTTTTTAAAATGGATGCACTTTTTTAACGCTGCGGAGTGATATAATAAAACGCCATGGCACTTTTTTTTCACACAAATTTTGTATGCAACTCGTGAGTAAATTATGTCTTTTTTTCACTTGACGGATTTGCGCACTCGCCTTATTTTCCTTTTCGTGAAAAAAGATATACTTTGCTCACTTGTTACATAAATAACTATTAATCTATAATTAAATTTTACTTCCAAAGTAAATTTAATTGCATGAAGAAATTCGAATTATTTCCATGTTATTATGACATTAAATTCATTGCCGTCAAAAAATCGCATTGCATTTGTTCAATTTTTTAAATTTACTTTGAAAAATAAAAATTGAATCATTGATTAATTTTTTTTTATGAAACTGGGCCAAAGTTTAATATATTTCATTTTACATCATTTTTTTTTTTGTATTTCTATTCCAAATTTGCTTTTAATGTTGTTACAAGAGATTTGTCCCGAAATTTCGATTTATATTTTCCAAAATCTATCAATTATTTTCTCTTTTAACACTATTTTCATCTATTTTACCTCTTACGAGCAAAAGTAAGATGCATACACCCGTTAAAGTGTGCAACAATGTGTGTGATTTCTCAGCATCTTCCTTCAAAATATATTTGATGACAGAAGGATTGAGTGAATGCAATGCCGTTATGCTTGTTGTAATGTCTAGGGCTCCGAACAGCATCCAACCTTCGCTCCCGGCATCCGACAGGACTGCAACGAGATAATTCTCAGAAATGCATTAAAATCAATAGTTCATAGCGGATATTGCAATTTGTTGTGTGGGACAAGTTGCAGAATTTGAAGCTAATTTTAGCAACAAAATCGTAAGTAGAGCATGAATATTGTTAATTAACGTATCAGACAGTGTTTACTATTTGATATTTTGTCTAGTATATTTGTGTAAATGAAGTTCCAAAGTTTGAATTCGAATTAATGTTTACATGTTAGCTGCAACTTGTTGCAGGCGTGGGATGACTATATTTTTAGAATCAAAGTTTAGCTGCATAGATCTTTCAATTATTGTCCAATAATAAATTACAAATAAATAAAATAATTAAATTGTGTGTTCAATACGAAATTATTATAATTATTGTTAGCTGTAAAGGAATTTGTAAATATTTTTAAAATACTCATCGTTTGTCAAACAAAATAATACCGACTGATATGTTTTTAAATTAAATATATGAATTAAAAACAACTGTAACAATATGTGACAAATTTTGCTTTATTTATCAAAACAACTGTTGTTGTGTATATTGTCATGATACCTTTTTTATTTTTTTAACTTGTGACGGAATACTAGATCGTAGACGTCACATTGCTCACATATTTACGGCTTATAAACCAATTTTGAGTGAGTCAATCTACTTTTATTCGCAGATTTCGATAATGAAATACCGGATGTTCGGCCAAATCCGACACCAAGAATATTTCATTTATTTTGAGATACAAAAAAATATTAATAAGCATACTTAAACTAGAGAAAGGGGCTCATAAGACAATAATAGTGGGAATTTTGTATCACTTCCGGTTTTAGCGGAAATGGGTAGAACTATATCTAAATAGGGAATCTGTATTTTTTTTAGAATGTACATAAAATTAGCTTTGTAATGAGACCAAAATATCATAGTTTTACTTCAACTATTTATTTTTAAAATATGTATTTAATAAAATTCATATCATATACAATACAAAATAAAACATAGCAAGCTATGAAAACAATTTCATTATTACCTTAAAACAAATAATATCTCATTTGACTTACTTTTTTATTTTTTCTTTTCTTTTGTTACAAGATAATAAAATTGTTTTCATAGCTTGCTATGTTTTATTTTGTATGGAATTTTATTAATATATATATTTTCAAAATAAATGGTCACTATAATATTTTGGTGTCATTGTGAAGCTATTTTTTTGTACATCCCTAAAAAATATAAAAATGCATACTCCCTATGCTAGATTTGAAGTTGTATCCATTTCCGCTAAAACCGGAAGTGATTCAAAATAATCAAAATTCCTACTATGATCATGTTATGAGCCCCTTTGTGTCTAGCTTAAGTTTGCTCATTAGCATTTTCTTGTATCTTGCCAAATAAACGAAATATTATTGGTGCCAGACTTAAGCCAAACACCCTGTATCTATTCCGTTAGGCGTTTAACTGACGTCACCTCACGGGTATTTAAAACTATCGTGGAGATTCCACCACAGGGGTAATTTTTGTGCTATTGGAAATAATTTTCAACTTAGCCGTTAGTTGAATTCATATCCGGGCCCGTCCGAAGCAAAACCGGTTTTTTTTAACCTACTTATCCTTGAGTTTCCTGCTTTTAAATTAAAATCTATAGAAATATATTCAAAGTTTGTGTTTGGTTAAAAAGAGTTCACCATTTACAGAAATTAACTTATGCGCATATTAAAATCTGGTGTTGAGCAAAATATCAACAGGTTTACAATGAATCTTCCTACCTTACCCTGTTGCTAAGGGCTTTAGCTAGGTCCAAATAATTTTATTTCGCGGGTGATTCCATATACGGAGCAGACAGGTGGCAAACGGGGAATAGTCTTCTGGCAGGGGAGGGGGTATTTACTTTTATTGTGGAGAAAGGAGAAGAGAAAGAGCAAGAAAGACATAACACAGACCCCTCCTGCAAAACCAATTAATATTTACACTTACTCTTCTATAAAATCAGAACGGGATAATAAAAAAAGATGAAATTTGGTATATATACCAAATAAACTATGAGGAATTTAGTGGTATATGAATTTTTTCGATATGTCGAACAATTTTTGCATTGTTTCAATGTAAAATATAGTAGCTAATTGTATGTTATTGCACGTGCAGTTGGGTTGTTTTATGACCTGGGTTGTTTCCGAGAATTGTTTTGTTGTATCGAACGAATGTTATTTCAACAGAAACCGAAGAAAAGGATTTAGATTTTGATCATTTAATCTCAATTGTTCCGTGTTACCTGTTATTGTTTGAACAGATGCACAAATTAAAATTATAAACAATACTTACTGAAATATCCTACAGATCCCAAAAAGCAAAACATTGATGTTAAGATCTGTTTATTTTTTCCAAACATAGGAAAAACAAATAAAAAGAAACCAATTAATAAACTGCCTAGTCCCATAGCTCCAACAATAAACGTTGTTTGTTGTAACTTCAATGTATCCATTTCTACATATAAATATGTTGGAAATAACATCCAAAATACTAGAGAAGAATATTTGATTGTTGTTAAAAAGAATAGAGACTTGTAAAAAGGCAGTTTTGTTAGAAATTTTAGCTCTTCCTTCCACGTTGTTGTAGGAATTCTTTCTGGAGTTATTATTGTTATACTGTCATCATTTACAATAGCTATATTGTTATCAAAAGCATAAGTGTTGCTTTGATTCATATCAACTTCAGAAAAAATCGGCCGTGGTTCATTTTGATTGTTGTGATCAACTTGTTGAGTAGTTTGTTCCTCAAATGTGTTGATTAATAAAGATCTACGTCTTTCTTGTTGATTATTAGTGTTGATTGTTGATGCTGCATTACTTGCTGGTTGATTTACTATTTCATCTGTAGCAAAAATCATTTCATCGTCTTCCGAAGTTTGCTAAACGAAGAATTCTTTATCATACTTCATAATTGTAATTTGATTATGAAATTTACCTGTATTAATTCATAACGTCTTCTTTGTGCTTTTAAGTATAACGGTTTTTTAAAAACGGATATAATTACTACACATTGTAAAAGTATGGCTTGGTATATGAGCATACTATGAAATATACCTCTATGTAAAATCATAAATCCTAATATAATAGGCATTATAATAAATCCAAGAGAATAGCCACATATCAGAATATTTGTAACTGTTAATAATTTTAATCTAAAGTATTGACTGATTAATATTTCTGATTGTGTTAAAGCTAAAGATGTACCGAAGCCTGAAAATTATTTTTATAAGTAGAATATTATCTTGATTATATGTTTATAAACAAAAAAACTATATATAATATAGATGAAGATGACATTAGTAAAAACAAACACAAATATATCCTTAGTAATTGAGTTCGTATAGAACTAATTTCTATTTGAATATGAACATAAAAAATAGAACCTGACAAAACTCCGGCAATCATATAAAGGGCAACTCCTAGCATATCTCTCATAGCAACCCATTGAATGAGGAAACCGGCACATGTTAAAAAAATTCCAGAAGTTGCAACAAGTCGTGGCCACGTGCTATTTAAAACAATGGTTCGACTCCAAGGGTCTGAACAAAAAAAGTCTATATAAACATAAATATTGTGAAGTAGGGCAAGGCCAATAAGTTTTAAACTTGAATAAATTACAATATTTTTTTAATCAATTGTAATCGATTTTACACCATTTATAAAATATTGATAAAAAAATAATTGTATCATATTAAAATGACCTGGGGTTATCATTTTGAGGCTTAAATGTATACGAAAAACCAACAACAACCGTATGAAATAAAATAAGTATTCAATCTATTCTGTACCTGTTAAAACAAAAAAAGCCATAAATGTGATAGGAGTGGGTAATAAAGTTGTGTCCCACAATTTCGGATCATCGGATAATCCCGAATTTTCGACCCGATAATACATCATAATTATGCCATAACTGGACAAAATACTTGGAAGGAGAACCTATTTAAATAAAGAAAATATAAATAAATCTTTATTAATAATAATTATGCATAAATTTCCCGATTCGTAGCAACAATTAAAACATCGATTTTCATTTGTCGCGTTGTTAACAAATGGTTCTATTTTTGTAAACAGTCAAACGTCTTAAAAAGGTGCAAAAGGTGAAAGAAGTGAAAGAGAAGAACTGGCACATTTGAGGGCGAGTTCTGATAAGAAGCAGCGTTGTTGTAAAAAAAGTAAAAGGTCAGCAAGTTACATGCAAACTGCGTTCTGAAACTGTCAGATATATTAATCGCGTGTGGCTAGGAAACAGATACATCGCTTTAAAATTTGGTAAGAAAATAATATGTTTTTTACCTGTAAACATAAACTGGCTACCAATATAATCCATCCATAGCCTCCATCAGGCACAGAAGGGCCTAGCTCTGGTTGAGAAGTAACAACTCGGTCTAGTCTTAATTCACTTCTTTGCGACATATTTGTTATTGTTTAATATCTACGTTTTCCTTAAAGCAACATATTTAAACGCAATTTTAAAGTGAAATCATTCGAAAACTATAAAGTACGTAACTAAAATTTTATGGAGAGAGAGTCAGGTGTAAAGTATACATTTATCAACTAAATTTTATCTTATCTTAATAATTATAAATGTAGTAAAAGTTCAATATTTTCATAATGTATCATGAATCATTGAAGAACAAATATAGGCGGAAAAGTAGATAAATATTGCGAGGTTTAAAGAGTTAAAAGCAGCGGCATAACAAATTTCATTTTTCCTGGATCTGCGATACAAAAAATGCATTTTCTGGTCCATTGTTAATTTGAGCAAATTTTCTGTAATTGAGTAGTATTTTATAAAGTGCAGCAGGCTACCGAATATTTTTAACTTATATAATATAATTCGGCGGGTAAATTATCCAATCAGATACGACGTCGTTCGTTGTTTCTCTGCTCGGTGCTCTACTGCGCAGGAAAAAGTGGGGAGAAATTGGCTCGGGGCTCCACAACACAAGCAAGAAGCAAGCTAGTCTCATTTTCTATTTAGTTTTTCGCGTGTGCGCGTGTATATATATATCACTCCGTTCGTGATTATATTTACCATTGTATCAAGACTTTTTATTTTAAGGTATAACATTTTCTCTATTATTACTTTAATTTAAGCAATTGTATATGTTACATTTAATATAATTCGTAAAATTGTCGTGTGTGCGATTCAGTAACTATAAAATGGCCGCTGTTGCTGTTGTTTGTTGATCATTTTAACTTGTTTTTGCTTTTAGTTTCGTTGAAGTAAACACTATATTCAGTCGCGTTGTATTGAAGATTTGCTTAGGTTATTTGTCGTCTAATATTATTTGTAAATAAGATTGTGAAGAGTTTGTTATTAAGGTTAGAGTTTTTTTTATTTTATGTTCGCACAGACACCTGTAGATTTGTTTACATAGCCTAAAATGCAAAATTTTAGTGTTGTTACTTAGATATTTATTCATAGTGAGTTAATTTTTGCAGACGTGGCTAAAATTAATCTCCTCTCTGTAAATAAAGCGTGCTTGTACTTGTCGAAGGATACTCGAGTGATTTTTTTAAATTTTACAGATTGAATTAAGTTAGAGTAATGGCAGACTCTGCAGGAAGATCCAGAGGCCGTGCTCGTGGACGAGCTCGTTCTGTGGATCCCAACCAGGGAGGCGGAGCTGGTGGAGCCTGGCAGCAAAGACCTGGCGGAGCTGCTCGAGGTCCTGGCCCTGCTCCCGCTGGGCCCAGCCAGCCCCAAGGCGCATGGGGACCACGCCCTGGTGCTGGGCCCCGTCCTCAAGTAAGAATATTTCACATTTTCCGCGGAGAATAGAAACTTACATAATACGTAAAGCAATTCTTTTGAATGGATGATTGGTTTGTTGATAAATATGAGAAAGAATTGTATTTTTACCGCGTTAATAAAGAATTGTTAGTTTTTAAGTGTATTTATATTCATATATATTCGAATAAAGTTTATGTATAGTTTTGCATGTCCTCTGCATTAGGACGAATTATTGATTTGGAACATGTACGCAGTACTTAATATTCGCGTATTTTAAAGGTTCTGGGTTCGAATCCTGATTAGTTTTTGTTCGATTTTTGCCATTTAATTTCTATCGATAATTTTAACAAATACAATAAATTTATATTTAATTTTCTTAAACATCTCTTCTAAGAATGACGTTTTTATGCTCTGCTTAAGTATTACATTTCTATTTTTTGTAGCCCCAACAGGCTCCACCAGCATGGGGACCTCGGGCTACTGCTCCGACTCCGCAACAAACTCAAGCATATGCTCAGAGAACTCCTGCTCCGCAAGCTCAATCGGGACAAGTAAGTTTTATATCATTTCATTTTTGGTCGTTATTTGTTATACCTTCATATTTCTTTTTTGCATTTTGTTTTATCTTATTTTCCAATATTTAGGCTGGCCGCGCTACTATTAGGCAAGGTGACGTGGGGACTGTTCAGGACCCTCAAAGAGTAGTAGTTGGTAAGTAAATTTCTTTCTACATAACTAAAAGAAATCTTTTTTTACCTATGAACAAAAATCTTTGATATAAACTTCTCTTTACTTAGATAAATATCTCTCTTTATGAATGGAAAAATAGGTAATGGTACATTCTCTTCAGGTCCCGGGGGAGACGCAGGGAACTCCGCTGGACGTGGTTCAGTTCGTGGACGCCGTCAACTAGGTAGTGAGACTACGTCTCTTTTGACTCGCCCTGCTGGCATGGGTTCGAAACAAGGAAAATCCGGAACTCCAATTCGCTTGCAGGCAAATTATTTTGAATTATTGACACAAACTGATTGGTGTCTCTACCAATATCGGGTTGACTTTGCACCCGATCAAGATCTGACCAAAACCAGGAAGCAGCTCCTGGGAACAGCCTGCAAAGATAAATTAGCTGGGTAAGAGATTTTTCTGTATTTGATAACGCTTTTCATACATACAATACCCTGTGCTACTCTTTCCATAAGAGTTTTGAAAGCCCTTCAGAAAGCGCTTCCTACATTACTGATATATCGTTAAAATAATATATTGACACACTTATATTTGGACTGAAGATAAAGGGATAAACATATAAGCCGCCAGTATGAACGGTGATTAGCGAGCATTTGACTAGCATTGTTTTATCTCTGTCAATCGTTTAGAGATTATTTTAGAGAAAAATTCTTCAAATAAAAGATGCGGGCAATTAATTTTCTATAACTATTATTTGAAGTATTTTCCTCTAAAAGGATCCATAAACGAATGACAGAGATAAAACAATGCTAGTCAAATGCTCGATAATCACCCTTAATTAGTTGTTCATACTAACGGTTATAGTCTATATTACATTAGTCGCCCTTGGTAGATAGCAACCGAGAACTTCGGTTGATTAAGGTAATTTAGTAGTTGCCAGTTGATAAGAAACTAACAAAACAACAATTAACTGTAGTTACACGTTGATTTCGGTTTTTTGCAACTATTTGTGGCCGAGTGTCTAGTCGCAAATTTGGGGAACCGGGTTCGATCCCGACCGACGCCAAATCTTTCGAATTTTAAATGGCACAAAATTGACCCCTGTGGTTTACTCTCCACACCAGCATTGAGTGCCAGTGTGGTGACGCCTGGTAAACGCCCGCACGGTACAAATATGTCATCATCAATACCGGAATCTGTGTACAAAGCAGATTGGCACATCCATTAATTGGTAAATATGCCGTGACGATTTTTTTTTTCTTATTGCAACCACAGTATTTTAATCCGTGAGTTATTCACATCTTTAGACGGTATGACTTTTAAAATTAAATATGGCAAAGTGGAACGCGGGCGTTATAAGTCAATTTCTGATTATTTATGAGAAATATGATATTTTGTGGATTAAACTAGCAAGCAAGTTGCTTCATCCAAGGTTGCCAGTTTCCATCAACCAAAATTGACTAATGTAATACCGGCTCATGGAATAATTGCCGAGAATTAGGTCGAATTTTCTTTATACTTTCTAACTTTATTAAAGTCGGTTATATTAAATATCATTGAAAAACTAGAAGATTTCTTTAGGAAACTAAATAAAACTAATAGACAATCCATAGCATGACTTCATGAAAAGAAACCACATCTTTGAAGCAAGTTAGAAGGATTTTGAATGAATTTTTATTGCTTTGTCCAACGTTAGAACAATATTTACATTTTCACTTTAAACAATAATATTTGGAATCTAAATATAACATTATTTCGTAATATAATTAGTCAAACAGAACAAGTACCACTTAATATTTCTTGTAATATTCTTTCAGATTTGCGACAAAATTCTATTGTTATAATTTCTAAGCAGCTCAAACATATATATGTACCACTTAATATTTCTTGTAATATTCTTCAATAATTATTATTTCTGTTCATTAACTTATAATGTAAGATGCAAATTGCAAATACATTTAAACTTTTCATTCATATATCGAAGGACAATAAGGAGGGGGCGTGTAACAATCATCACTATCAGACATTTTGATTAATGTGTTGTTTAATAAACTAAAATACTTGGTACAATGATTATAATTTAACGTGGAATACGAAACTAATGGATAGTTCCTAAGCATGCTTCTCTTCTCACAATCTCAATCACAATGATCAACCCTTCATCTTCCGCTCTTGAGATTGTAGATCCTTCCCCGCCTAGACTCCATCCCAAGCGTGTCGAATAGTATAAACAATAATATTTGGGTGTTTATTTGTTCGGCACGCTCGCGTCTCGTTCGATGCGTAACTCTCAAGATCTCCGACACATGTAACATTGGATTGGGCGTCCTTACATTCATTCAAACATACACTTACATCACATATTTCCTTCCTGCACAGTTCTCAATTCTTACGATATAGTATTGTAACGTTCTTATCTAATTATTTATGATAACTTCCTTTCAAACATTGAATATTGCGGTAGTAAGCAGTAACAACAAACGGATAATGTAAATACTATGGCAATTAAGTTTAAAAAATCACTCTCGGTAGGTTTCACAAAAATAATTGTATTACCACAACGATCGTTTGTGAGTCATCATGATGATAATCGATAAATTTGAACGATCGTGGTGATAATAAAATTATTGGCCCGTATTCCGTGCGCGCTTTATGAAGCACACTCCTCATAAGAATAAACTAAAAGCATTTAATAAAAGGAGGACCATGTAAAATACTTTGTAGCTTCAAATGTAATTTTTACGTAAAATGGCCGCAAATGCTTGCTGAATCAATTTTTATAAGTTACAATGTTGATATACATTTCACGCATTATTTTAAAAAAATATTCACAAACAACACCAGACATGTTTTTTGCTGTCCCTTTGTTTATAAAATTAAAATTTGACTGTGCGCTCTGATTGGCTGAACGTTTGGCGTGGAGTTTTGAAATAAACTAAAATAATAGTTTTCAAAATTGTTTCTGACAATAAGTTATTGTTTTATGTTTTAAATACAATACGTATTATAAGTTAATTATTTCAGATTAAAAAAATTATGGCGATTTACGTGAAATTATTGACTAATGTATTAATTGTTTTTAATGAAAATTATATAGCCGAAAATTAAAATAAATGTATGAAACTTACAAAAATTCTTACTTTTTTAGATTTTTGTTCGATGGATCTATGTTGTTTACACCGCGTCGTATCCAACCTGATCCGATGGAACTCTTTGTAACTCCTCCTGGAGAAACTGGCGAACCAGTGCGTATTACAATTCGTTTAGTCGGAGATGTCGCTGTTGGTGACTATCACCTAATCCAGTTTTTTAATTTAATTGTGCGCAAATGCCTTAGCCACATGAAACTGCAAATGGTTGGCCGCAATTACTACGACGCTAAGGCTAAGGTAAGTAAGAAAATACTTATTTCTTTCAAAGATAATATATTTCTTTCTATCTAGATTCAAATTCCCCAATATGACATCGAACTCTGGCCCGGTTATGTGACCAGTATTCGCCAACACGAAACTAAAATTCTTTTGTGCTGCGAAATCGCGCATAAATTCATGCGTAAAGAAAACGTGTTGAAAGTTTTGATGGACTGCGCCAATCAAGACCGCGCTAACTATAAGCGCAACTTTACTCAACAAATTGTCGGTTGTGTTGTTTTAACTGATTACAACAATCGCACCTACCGCGTAGATGATGTGGATTGGAGCGTGAATCCCAAGTCCACGTTTGGAAAAAGCGACGGCACAAATATCTCCTACGTTGATTATTATAAACAGCGTTATCAAATTAAGGTTCGCGAAGGAGATCAACCTATGTTGGTGTCACGTGCTAAGGTAAGATATATTTTTAAAATTTGAATTGGAGATTCTATTCTACATAAACCTTGCTGCTTAGTTGTAAATAACTATGCCAGTCTTGTTTAATTTATAGTTTTAGTAGCTTGATCATTTATCCGATACAATTTTGGTTAGGCGATGATGATGATAATAATAATAATAAAAACGTATGCATTAGGTTGGACGTTTATTTTTATTTGAGGCGCGGATCTATTCACTTTTCTCTCGTACAGGGTACGGCAAAACAACCTTAGTTTTGAAATTGAAAAAAAAAAACGAAATACAAAAAAATCTGATGTGGGCACCACACGACTTCCTTGTACACAAGACCAATATGACGTATAGACCCAAGTATAAAATTGCACGTATTTGACGTAATTTGACATTAGCATCTATTTTTTATTTTTTTGTTATTTTTTGTCCTAATCCATAGCAAGCTTCATTACAAAAACCAAAAAGTATATGTTTTAAATTTACATATCTCGCTTATACAAAGGGCTAATTTAATAATACTTGTGTTAGACGCAGAATTTAATTCTCTAAAACTTTTATTTGAAGCATTTATTTCTAAAATCAAAATGAAACCATTTTATTGAAGAAAAACTGTAAACAACTCCAGGTAATATGTCACTTCCGGTAAGCCTGTTTTAACCAAAATCTACTATGTTATTCCAATTGACATAAAAGTCTTATATACCGAATTTGAAAAGTTTTAGATTATATTTTAAAATAGTTTTTCATTAAAATCTATCATAGGCTTCAAATAAAGTACCATTTCTAAAAATTATGTAATGACCAAAAAGGGAGGTGCACAACTAGATGTTAGAGCAGTCCTAAATACAAAATTTCAACCTTCTACGGCTTACCGTTTTTGAGTTATGCGAGATACTTATGCACGTACAGACGTCACGACGAATTAGTCAAAATGAATTCAGGGATGGATGGATATTTCCGTTGAAATCTGAAAACCGAAATTTTTCGCGATTACAATACTTCCTTTACTTCGTACAAGGAAATAAAAAATCACATCATCTCATGTGGTTTTAAAAGTAGTATCGGCCAAGTGGTGTCCGTCATTGTCCAAAAAATCGATTTTTGGTCCGAAACTGCTTGGCGCGGAGAATTTGAAACTAAGTTTGGAACCCGCGGTGATCGGCGGCTACAGACCCGTTTTGGCGGATGTAGGCTTCCACGGCAAAACCGCACTCGTTCGTCCACATTACGTTTACGACAAGTTTTTTTGTAACTTTCCATCCACCTGCCTCCTCAGACACCATCCCTACCCTTTACGACCTCCGCTCTCTTCACAATGCCCTATTAAAACTAAGGAGGCTGTTTTGCTGCATCTTGTATTTTAAACACAGTGCGAAAAAATATTAATAAAATAAGAATTTGTAGCTATCTTCATTGTTTAGAACAATATAGTTTTTTAGAATAACTAATCATTGTTCTATTGTGGAAAATAGTAAAAATTTCTTTTCCAGGCCCGTGAATTGCGTGCAGGCATGGCCGAAATCATCTACCTCGTCCCGGAGCTGTGCCGCATGACAGGCCTCACCGACGTTGAACGAGGCAACATGCAAATGATGCGTACATTGGCCGACCATACCCGCTTATCACCCGAAGGCCGTACAAAACGTCTCGAACAATATGCTCACCGTATGAACAACACTCCCGAAATCGTCGCTGAGCTTAACCGTTGGGACATGAGACTCTCCCACAAGCTCATCGAAGTCGCTGGCAGAGTTCTGCCATCTGAAATCATCGTGCAAGGCCCACGAGCTGACATTAAGTATCCGGCTGGACAGGATACTGATTGGACTAGGAATCTAAGAGCCAATCCCATGGCCGTTCTGGGAACCGTGAATTCTTGGGTGGTGGTTTGTGCCTCCCAATTGAAAAGAGATGCGTATGGATTTGTACAAGCTTTGCAGAAATGCGCGGCGGGAATGTCACTGCAACTCCCTTCGCCCAAGCTGTAAGTGTATTTTTATTGTTATTTTTTTGAAAATACACCGGATCTGTAAACAAATTAGTTCATTAATTCTTGAGAAGTATTATTCGATCTTTTTAATGAAAATATAATAACGAAAACGCGACATTTCGTTTTCACTTGTTTATTACTATTATTTATAGCAAATATAAAACTTATTAGTACATATTTTAAATAAATTGTTGATTAATAAAACAATTGCGCACATATTTATAGTTATATTATAGTAGAAAATAATTTTTTATCGTTTATAAGTACTTAACGTAACTAATAAAAGAGATACCGTCAGTGTGTGCAAATAAAAATTAAGGCATTCATTGTTCAATAGATGAAACTTCCTGTATATCGCAGGTACATATTATGATCTGTGAATATTTGCGTGTAAAACTATAAATAAAATAAATTATTAAGTAAAATAACTATTAAAACCGATAACCAACATTAATTATTTTGTTATCAATCATCAAATTTCGGTTTATTTCGTTTTAGTCCCCATTTCGTTTCTTTTTAGTCTTTCATCTCTAGCGTAAATTTATATAAAAAAATTTCTTTTAATACTCGGTTCTATTAAAGAATTTACAAATCTTTGCCTTACAATACAAAACTATTTTTGATTGCGGTTTATTAAATATCCCAGAATAAATTCACATGTCTCTTGAAAAATAAAAGTAAACAAATATATACACAAGGCAAGAAACTGAAAAAATAACGATGAATCGATATGGAGAACATAATTTTTAAAACTGGTTTATTCTATACTTGATCGACTTTTAAATTAGTTAAGCCTGGAATACATCTGAAAAACGTTGCCATTCGTTCGCATTGTCGAAGGTTTATTTATATGCGTTCGTTAAGCATCGGCTGTCGGTAAAAATTAAAGGCATTTTCGTGAAGTCAAAGTGATTGATCCGATCTAATCTGAAACGTTCGCAAAGTCAATCGGGTTAATCTGACGCATTCGTAAACTCACTCCGATCAGTCAGACAGAGCGATCCGATCAAATATTGTCAACCCTGATCCATGTGCAAGATTAGTACGGATTGCGCAAGCAAATTTAAAATTGTAAACATTTGTGTTTCAGAAACTATTTATTTAAATGTTTCTGAAAATGAACATTGCAGAACTATATCAATAAAAAAAAGAGTTATTTCGAACCAATAAATAACTACATGAAATAATTCATGATCGAAATAATCCAAAAAGTCATTCAAGTAGCCTTTCAGTCTTACTTGAGTCGTCATATATAAAATTTTATACAATTATAGAAACAAGCTCTATTTTCTTATCCATTTTAACAAGTTAAACTTCTATAACTTCTGATTTAAACGTCAAAATCATATATAGATCTGAAGTGTTCGTAAAAGCTTCGATATCCAGATGGATCTGATACATCCCTGAAGTCATCGAACTGATCCGTCGGATAGCTTCGACTGACTTTACGAAAACTCTTAAAAAGATCAAAAGAAAATGTTTGCCACGAATGTCTGCAAAAGTTGCTATAGTTCAGTAGTTCACTACCATTTGAAATACTGGGAATGTTAGCGAATGTAAATATTGTGTCAGTCGTTCAAATGTGGCATGTACGAGAAGCAATGCGAACGAATGGCAACGTTTGTCAGATGTATTCCCGGCTTACATAAATCATACGGGATACAGAAATTATTTTATGAAAAGTAGTTACTTTTATTACAATAAAAAGGCACTTTCTCCTTCTTTTTAGTAACAGTTTAATAGACCGGTTTTAATTTGTATCGGTTAATAGTTCGTAAATAAAAATATCAGTTTGGGTTAAAAATCACGGTTAGATTTTAAATATCGGTAAATTATGTACTGTGAAAATAATGTGGTTACTAATTAAGTTCTGGAACAAAATTCCAAATACATTTATAATTCTTGTATTTCAAAATACTGTACCATCGCATTTGGATCTGATAGTTTGGTCTTTAAAATTATTAATTGTGTTGTATCTTATCTTTATAGACAAGAAATTGCTGACGATAGGCCCTCCAATTTCTTAGAAGGTTTGGAATTGGCTATGAATAATTTCAATCCAAGCATTATTTTATGTGTTGCTAGCAACAATAAAGCTGACAGATACGCAGCTATTAAAAAGAAATGTTGCGTAGATCGCGCAGTTCCTACTCAAGTTATATTAAAAAAGAACATTCTCAGTAAAGGGATGATGTCCATTGCAACCAAAGTTGCTATTCAAATGAACTGTAAATTAGGAGGTGCCCCTTGGACCGTAGAGATGCCTCTTTCTGTAAGATATTTCACTCTGAATTATATTTGTTGTTATTAATTTGTTTTATTTGATAGAATTTGATGGTAATTGGTTTTGATGTCTGCCACGATACTATGAACAAAGGCAAATCTTATGGAGGCATGGTTGCATCTTTGGATCGTCAAGTTACTCGCTATTTTTCCTCCGTCACTGCTCACACAAATGGCGAAGAACTTTCCAACGATTTCTCCCTCAACATTTTAAGTAAGTAATAATAATTTGGTTTGCAGAAACTTTTTATTATCTTGACCAAAAAATATGCTTACATATTACTATTTTTTCTCTACTTTGCAGAAGCAATCAAGCAATACCAAGAAACCAACAATGGCTCTATCCCAGAGAGGATTATAATATACCGCGACGGAGTTGGTGATGGCCAACTTCCTTATGTATTTACTCACGAAGTCAAGCGTATTGAGGAACAACTCAAACAGTATTATAAAGAAAAGCCGTTGAAGATGGCTTTCGTGGTAGTTACCAAAAGAATTAATACTAGGTTATTCGCTGGAGACAAAAATCCACAACCGGGAACAGTTGTAGATGATGTTGTTACCCTTCCTCAGAGGTGAGTGAAAGAAAAGTTTTATTAATGTTGGGTATGTTTCATATTATACAGTACCGTTCAAAAATATGGATACACTTGATAATTGTCGGAAAGTCAAAAGATTTTATCAATATGTATTTGATGTTTGAAAATCAAGGCCCGTTTGATACAGTCTACAGATTTCGCTAAGGCCTGCGGCACAATGAATTGAATTATTATTTTACATAAATTTTCACGAAACTAACGACAGCTGCATGCAACTTCTTTTATTAATATTCTTATCTATCAGTAATAAGAATAGAATTCTATGAAATGAGTAATTTGTTTTCACTTTTCGCTGCGAAGCGGAAATTTGGTAGTATGCGCGTCTCAAAATATTCACCGGCGAGCGTACGATTCGAGGAGAGAGGATTAAGCTAAATTCAATTTTTTGTCAATTTATATTCTACTATACACTGTTCCATTTAAGCCATTCAGTATTGCAGCGAATAGGGAATAGTTTTGACTTCTCTGATTGGCTGAAATTGGAGACAAGAGACAAGTTTACCCAATGTAATTTCGGCTACTTAAAACTGGCGTTGATGCGAGCGCCATCTGTTAAATGGCTTCAATGGAAATAGAGTATAATTATATACGATATAGCGACTATATTGAGAAAAACGAGCATCGCTTTAAACTGAGATGTCGTAACTTAGTCAAGTTTTGAAAGACATGTGTTTTATGTCCGTCCTTTTCGCGCGTATATCTTTTCAGTGCAAATATGAGAGATAAATATATGCCAACTTGTTAATTCGTACTTGATACAGATGACCTCGATCAGACACCTTTAAAAAAATTGCAGTAAAACTATTTTTTATTCTAATTATTTAGGCCCGTACTCTAACCTCTTGAAATAGCGCTACTTCCGAAAATTCGCTTCTTCAACTGTCAAATCTCAGTTTAATATTAAAAATTAGAGAAATAAAAATAAATTAAAGTGTAGATAGCATTTATTTTAAATATTATAGGTTTCATTTGCAAAAATATAAAACTATAAAAATTTAAAAAAATCAAAATAGCGTTACTTCAAGAGGTGATAATACAGGTCATAGAATCTTAATGTGCATGCTACCGAGATTTTTAAAAGTAGAATCGCATTCGCCTGTTTTCTAAAATAGAATTCTAAAATCTGCAGATGATTTAATTTTCGTATTGTTTACTTAATTCATAAAATTAGTTACTATTTTGGTTTTACATTTTGAGCACGTCTAAAATTTTGTGACACTTGTTTTATGCCTAAAACATTGAACTGTGCCCAAAGAACGTTTTCATGAAAATATTCAATATTTTTTTTTTTACTTTATTTTAATTATAGAATAAATATAGAACATCAAAGTAATAAATTTAGTTTTATTAAACTTAAACTTGAATGACATCACTAATTAGAATAGAAAACCACAACCAGTATTCGTAATCCTATCCTAGTTACAGCCCCACCAAAATAAATAAGATATTAATTAAATCGTTTTCTCCAGGTATGACTTCTTTATTGTAAGTCAATGTGTTCGCCAAGGAACCGTCTCCCCTACGAGTTACAACGTCATCTACGACACCCTGGGTTTGGATGCAGACAAGCTACAACGACTAACTTATAAATTCACACATATGTATTATAACTGGTCCGGCACTGTTCGTGTACCGGCCCCTTGCCAATACGCACATAAATTGGCTTTCTTGGTGTCTCAGTCACTCCACAGAAATCCTAATCCGCAACTGTGCAACTCTCTCTATTTCCTGTAAATGAGTAAATGTATTAATCATTCTCATCGTTCGTTCTCATTCCGAACGCTGATTGACTAGTGTCGGTGCTTCGGATCATTGATGTATTCTTATGACATTTGTTAATCATCGTGATGATGTTTATGTTATTTTTTTAAAGAATGTCTGCATTATTTTATTTACTGATTTGAATGAGATGATTGTCGCGTGCCATTTAAGTTACCGCTTTTTGTTTCTCTTGGCATTGATACTTAGGAAATAAGTAAGTCGTTATTTTTTTAAGAGTTTTCATTTTTATGGAATCGTTATTTTTTGATAAATATAGACAGTTTATTAAGAATTAGTAATTATTATTTCATACTGTAAGGTGCCTTATGAATTAATTAAATGATTAAATCTGTAAACGTAGGATTAAGATTTGACGAAAAAATCCAATTTATTATTATATAATTTACACCAAAGCAGATGTAAATTCTAGTGTTACTATTCCCTAAACACTGCTTTATCCTCAAAGTGAATTTATTACAGTTTTTAAAATAAAAATTGTTAAATTCCACTTATTGTTGTTTTTAATTGATTTTTGAGGGTTTCCAGTCCAAAATCTTTGAAAATTCTTCTTCTGATATTTGGATTAATTTGGCTGACTCCAGGTACATCTACAACAAATTACAATTAAAATAAAATTACCTGTATATCAATTAAATTAGAGCTTACTTTTTGCTTTTTTAAATTGTCTACTAATAACATTTGCTTACGAAATCCATTTGTTAGATCTGTTATTTGTTTGTCTAATCTTTTATTTTGGCACATCAGGTCGCTTATTTGCTTCTTGTAAGAATCTTTCAGATCCTGCAACAGTTATAACAATGGATAAATTAATTGAGTGTATTCTCAAATATTCATACCTTTTCGTCGTGCTTGGCGTTAACCAAATCCGTTTTGGACTTTTCATGTTCTTTCAGCAATTTAGTAACTTTAGCTTCATTATTTAAATTAGCCATTGATACAGCTTTTAAATCTTTTCTTAAAGTTTCGTTTTCTTTTCGAAAACCTATTATCTCCAAGTCTTTTGTTTGCAGTTTATTATTTAATGCTGTTAACTACAAATTAATACTTAATATATTGAAATATTATAAAAAAGTACTCACCTGACTCATGTATTTCTCGTTCTTCTCTTTGTAAGACTGAGCTAACATTTGAAACTTAGTTTTTTCTTCTTCTAGTTTCGTGCAGGTAGCTTGTAATTGTTTAAGTTCACTGGACTTGAAGAAAGTTTTACGAAAAACGGTGAAAGTAAAGAAAAATTTCATACATATTGCAAATTATATAGTTTACCTTTTCTTTATATTCTGCTTTTACAATATCGAGTTCATTTTGAAGGACAGTAATTTTTGCTTTGAAACATTTATCATAGACTGTGGGTCCTATATGTTTGCTTTCTTCATAAGTTTCCCATCTATCTCCTGAATTAAGACTGTAGGTTTCTTTTGAAGGCGATGATACTCTATGAGTTGCAGGTTTATGTTGCTTTGCTTCATGCAGTAGGCTGCTCTGCATTCTCTATACATTTTATTAAACTAATATTCAAATTAATAATTATAAATTAAATACTGTACCATAACAGAATCTACTTCATGCATCAATGCTTTCGTTCGAATTTCTAGTTCCGCATTTAATTTATGAAATTCTTTCTCTTTTTCAAGTAAGGTAGAGGTAGAAGTCATATTGAAATTATTTGAAAAGAATTACGTTAAATAATACACTATTGTGTTGACAGGTACTATTCGACATAAGTGTTTTTTAATTAAAGCCGAAAACGTTGCTATGGATATTATATTTCAATGTCCCGTATGCAACAGGTAAATGAGTCACAAATATCCAATAAGCGCGGTTGAGCGAATTCGGTTTAGTTTCAGGTAAAAATAAGTTTGTTAATAGTTAAAATCATGTCTTGATACACATCAGAAAGGTAGTTGAGATTTTAAGAATACAATAATGTAAAAATCATACCGAAAATATAAGTAGAAGCAATAAAAAACAATGTTCTGCGAACGCAAAAAAAGCTGACGATTAGAGGGTTGTTTTGTTATTTTTGGCATTCGATGCTAAAAAACAATTTTCTGCGAAGGCAAAAAGCTGAGGATCAGGGGTTGGATTGATTTTTTTTGTTTTATAATTATGAATAGACCAGTAATCAGTTTATTCAATGCTAAAAATAACAAAAAAAGGTTATAGTCGGTTATAGTATTTCATTTTTACTTACCACTTATCTTTTAAGCCGATGTTTTACAATCACATTGTTTAAACAATTGATAGTAAACAATGCCTTTTAATTGGCTGATCATTTGGGGTGGCTTTTTCAAATAATAAAATATTAAAAATTGATTTGAAAATATGTATTTCTTAATATTTATTCTGAATACAAATGGTAATCTCAATATTAAACATAAAATTATTCTCTAATTATCACATTTGTTCCAGTATAAAACAAAAACAATTATTGTTATCTTATAAAATATAACTATCTAACAACATAGATATTTAAACAATCAAAAATACACAACGTACTCAATATAAAATTCAGAATCTCTACTGCACTCATTATTATTACCATAACTGTGTTCGTCTTCATGTTCACTATCCTCGGTAAAATTGTAATTATCACTTTGATAATTCTCTTCATTGTTATTAGTTTTAACAGTTAATACCTGAACAACGATTAAAGCAAAATAATTCCAGATTTCTGGAATCTGATCGTAAAAGCGATAATCAGCTTCTGGTCGTCCAAATCTTCGCGCATCACAATTATATTTTAAGGCCAGATAGACGTATTTTTCGGGAATTACTTTAAATCTGCGTACCTAGAACAAATAATGATTTTTTCTTTAAAAGGTTCTACCCAAACGTAATCTGGATCTCTGTTGTCTCACCTGTTCGACTGCCTCCGTTCCGTACCTCAAAATTAAGTGCTTTTTACGAAGTACAAATCTGCCGTAAGTATACGGATTTTGTATTCGATCAACGTGTGTTATGTTATCGTAATATTCCACTCCAAAATTGTCTTGTGCCTCCCTTATACTGTGCCGTAATTCCAAATATTCACTACTACTACTGTATTTGTTTACTTCAAATTCATAATATTGGCTAAATCCATAATTCATTTTCTTCCAGTTTTTTGGACCTAAGGTATTAGCTATTTCTATAGCTAAATTTTTACCACTAACTGCTAAAGAAGCTTCCATTTTAACCAAAACATAAGCTGAAGCTGCAACAGCTGACGACTTCAAAACAAACGGAAAGCGATGCACTGAGCAATAAACATGAGCATAAATTGGCATAAATGATACTGCGCATCTGTGTCACTGACCTACATCTGAAAAGCTTTTTTTCTTTTGTAAAATTAATACAAAGTTTAGCGGAAAATATATTAAAACAAAAAATACAATAAATAAAATATTACTATTAGTGTAAAATTCCTTTATATGTATTCATCAACGGACACTTTTCTGGGAGGTCTACAATATAAATTTTAAAATACCATTTTATATATTTGAGCAAAATTACTGTAAATGTATAAATACTCACTCAAACCAAGAAGCATTAGGATTTCTTTGCGTTAATCGTTTCATAGATTTAATACAAGTATCTATAGCAGTTTGTTGTACATTATTTTTCCTTTTCCAAATCTGGATATTATTTTTCACGCGGTATATATCACTTTTCAGTCTGAGATAGTCAACTAAATCAGGAACCTTTAAAAAAATATATGTTAAAAAGTGATACGAGTTTATTATAATTCGAATTACTGTGTATTTTTCATCTAGTTTTACAAGTTTGTTTAGATTTTCTTCCGAAACTTCAACTTCCTGTTTAACTTTTTCAATTTCTTTATTCAATTCTGCGGTTTTCTTCTGTTTTACTGCGATATCATTTGAAACATTTTTCAAAATTTTTGTTTGTTCTAATAAAAATCTTTTAGTTTTATTTAGAATAAGATTTGCTTCTCCACTTCTCTTTTTTAAGTCTAGAAGATCTATATTTTTCTCCTCTAGTTTTTTAATTAGAACTCTATTATCAATTTTTAATTGGTCTAAATCAACAGGATGTAAGGATTCCCCTAGTTCTTCTTTCTGTTTTAGTTGATTTTGTAGAAATACTCTTTTATATTTTAAAGTTCCAGTTCGTAATCGTAGTTTTTCAATTGTGCTATCTGCACATTTCAGCCATTCTTCCATATATCTATTTGTACAATAAAATTATTATTCTTTTAGGTAAAATTTGATGTAAAAACAATACCTGACGAATTTTTCGGCGGGTATTCTTTGTGTTATAGGATCTACAGCATCTTTTACTACAGATTGTTCAAATATTTCTCTCGCATCATTTATTTCTGATATTCTTGTATTTATTTCCTCTAATTCTGCTCTTAAATTATTTCTTTTCTTTCGTACATTATCATAATGTTGTTCCAAATCGGCCATGTAAGTATCTCGTTCTCTAGTCAGAAGCTCTAGTTTTGTACTGATATTAATTCTGAAAAGACCGCCAGTAATATTATTGAATGAAGATAAATAAGAAGAAAAGTGTAATATAACCTGTTGTTTGGTAAGTTTAAAGTGCATATCATTCAACAATTATGCATAATAAACAAAAGATATTATAATAGTAAACAATCTAAATTAAATAGACCAAGTATGAGTACTAAACAGTCTTATTTTAGGGTCATTGATTCCGAAAAACCAACTTTAATGGATAGTCAGGTGACTATAGACGGATATCTGCTCGATTTAGTAGACGATGCTTGGAGAGAAGACGTCCTACCAAACGATGATATTGCAGTTCCTCTAAACGAGTTGCCTGATCTTGAAGCTGACACAGGAGACGTTCATCTTACCCTCAAAGAACAAGAACAAAAGTGGTCTGACATTGCTCTAAACCTTATAAGCGAACAATAATGGAACATCCTCAAATCGGTAAACAGTGTGCGAACCCAGACTGTAAACAATTAGATTTTCTACCTTTAGAATGTAGTTGTAAATTAGTGTTTTGTCGAGAACATTTTCTCATACATGTAGAAGAATGCAGAGCGAGAAAACAAGATGAAAATTTGTTAGATAAATCTGGGGATAAGTATTATCAGTGCTCTGAAGAAGGGTGCAAAGATAGAAGTATAGTTCCGCTTATTTGTGAAAAATGTGGGCAGCATTTTTGTGTAGTTCATCGGCATATTACTTCTTGCACAAAAGTAGATGAAAAGACTTTACAAGAAGCTAGAGATAGAGTAAATGCTCCGAAAATTCAGTTTCAAGAAGCTAAAGCTGCTGCTGACAAAGAAGTATAATATATATTTCGTATTATTAATAAGTATTCTCAATTATAATTGTTTTCAGGTGGAGTCTAGTCTAAATAATGCTAAGAGGAAAGGTAAAAATGCCGAAACTGCAAATAAAGTCCAACTCATGCGTTTAAAAGCAAAAGCAACCGGCCTGAAATCAATTCCTACAGTCGACCGATTGTATTTTTTAATTTTCAATAATAAATTTTGCTCCGATGGTCGCCCCATATTCATTTCTCGAGACTGGACTATAGGAAGAAGTATCGACGCCATTGCAGAAGAATGTAAGATACCCAATAACAACAATAAGTTATCTGCCCCCAAACTACGATTGTTTAAAAAAGATAATAATGAAATTATTTCCAATGATATGTCTGATAAAATTAATAGTTTTATACAAGATTCCTCATTAATAAATGGTGAATCTTTGGTACTTGATTATCTTGAATAAAGTGTTTATCATAATTTTGTGTTTATTTACCGTTTATTTGAGTCAGACCCAGAAAAGAGGGATAATTTACTATGCGAGCTACCCAATGATTTTAGAGATCCCATACTTTTACTTTTTAATAAACCCCCTTCTAGGGAACCCTTAGAACAGTTTGTGACTTGTTCTAGTTGTCCTTGAATTCTACTAGCCTGGTCTAGAATATTTTGTATGCCGATTAATAGTTTGGGATCTACTTTGTGCAGAAAATTTTCAAAAATGTAGTTTTCCATATCCAGAATTTTATTACTCTTCCTCAAGCCTTCTACAGTTTTCACCAGCTCTTCATCTGACATTTCTGGAAGGGAGATTTTGTATATCGTGCATTGATCTAATTAAAAAATTACCAGATATGGTTGGGACTCCGCTTATAAAGCTTTGACTTGGCATTTTTATATATTTTGATTTAAATCTAATTTATATTCTGTCAAAGTAACGGATTTTATGTGGATTATGTCAGCGTGTTGGTTGCTGTGTATTTGTTTTATCAATACATGCTTTTATGCTTTTTAATGAAATTAAAGTGAAAATGGCGAAAATGAACTTCGTTTGTAACTGCAATTCTTTCGGGCAAATAGATTATGGAGTACCGATTACACTTGATCAATGTGATTATAGAACTTCCACGGAAAGGGCTTTAAAGCATATGCCCATATCTGATATTCAATATTATGTACGTATATTACAGTTGAAGCATTTAAATTCAAAGATATATAATAGATATATCTACGTGTTTGACATATACTTAACAAGTTGCAGCTACTGTTATGATGAATAACTTTAAAATATAGAATAAAAAATTCACAAGATTTCAGTATCTGAATCAACTATACGGTTATTTTTTAGATGCTGGTCGAACCCAGTTAGTAACCACAGACACGTTTTGCTCTTAGTAATTGTCTCTGCAAACAGATGATTGTTACACCACATTGATGAGCTCCATAAGAGCGAAATGCGTCAGTGGTTACTAACAGGCTTCGACTAGCAACTGAAAAATGACCAAATGGTTGATTCAGATGCTGAAATCTTGTGAAACATATGGCGAGTGTTTTTCTAATTCTTTATTAGACATTTGTTTCACCTCGAGTTCGCTATTGTACTTTTGTTATAAATATAGAATTATAAAATGCTTCAATTAATTAAAAAAAAAAACACTTTAACAGGATTTGTTGTAGGGCTTAAAAGATCCTTTCCAAAGTTCTGGAAATCCCTTATTAAAAATTAAAGATGACAGAAATAAAAGCGATTATGGAAAAACGTATACAGATAAGTTTCCAAAATATGCACTCAAATGTCCTCCACCTCCTCTACAATCTAAAATGCATTATATGCGAATTGTTAAAGAACAAGTAATTATTTTATTTATATGTGTACAATTTTATACAAATTATTGTTATGTAGATGTATAAAAATCCTCCAAAACCGAGAAATTTCCCAATACCAGAATATAAAGACAATTATACTCTTCCAAAACCTGAAGTAACAGAACCGTTTTATAATATCGACGAACGAGCTACTTGCCAGGTAAAAATCTGGTTGGAAATTCGTAAAAAATATTAATAAATTCATTTTAAGGTATCTTCTATTGGTAAAGGAGAACAACCAAGAATAAAACTTGAAGAAAGGGGCGTAATGAAACAGCTAGACCCATATATATCCGTAACTCAAATGACGTACATTCCATATAAAAAAGACGAAGTAAATTTTGCGAGGAAACCACCATATACGTTTTACAATACCGCTGAAAACCCTCGACTGAAAATAATTAAAATTAGGAAACCAATAAACGATGAAAGCAAATTCAAACTTGCAATACAATCCAGAATTGTACCGAAATTGGTATTTCGAGTACCATATAGGTTTGTAATGTTTACAGAAATATAATCAGAATCTAATTATTTTCTCTTAGCGGCAAGAAATCAGAGTTTAAAGACAAATTCGTCCCACCGACTGTCGGAAAATTATTGGTGCGATCTATGTTTTCGGATGTATCATTCAAAGACTCATTGTCAGGGCCTCCAAAGCCACAAGTTTTGGCTGCTCCTAATATGTATTGCACAGAATACTGCCATATAGGTACAGGAAGAAATGTTAGAACAGCGATAAATATGGAAAAACAATTAATGGACCACCAATTTGAACATACAGGGTGTAAACATGATGAATAATTGTATTTAGCAAGAATTTTCTCAATATTATCCTTCTCTTTAAAAAAAATTCCTACACCCAAATTTGGTATAAAAGGTGTAAGTTTCAATGAATTTTTTTAATAACGCACCAATCTATTCAACATATTATTAGATGTAAACACAATAAATAAATGTATTTGAAAATGATATTCCTAATATTTTTCCTACTTAAAGCTTTTTACATCCAGAATGGGTATACAGTAGTGGCGGTTCGTGGGTTGAAGGGTGGGTAAATTTGATAAATATTTGCACTTCCTTACGTCCATCTTTTGTAGTCTGTTTTAATTTCTGATTTGGCTTCTATTTCCTAAAGTTTTCATAATTTAATGCATTATTGCTAATTGGTTTTTTAATTTTTTGCACTGCCATGATAAAATACACAACCGAACTTACGCTGCCACTATCCGCTACTATACTGATGCCTTGGTCATTGACCGTGTTTAAATAAATAGGGTGGTGGTTGTCTTCCTCTAACGCAAGGAAAGTTATAATTCGTTTGTTTTTGTCTGACGCACGCAGCATACAAACGTGGTCACAAGTTTAATGTGACCCAAGCAGCTCGCGCCATTCTCTCTTGCTTTCAACAGTGGTGTCGTGAGGAAGCAACGGTACCGACACAATCGACTGACTATTAAAAATTATTAAATTGAAAATATTTTATTATTTTGATTCTTTCGCTTTTTCTTTTCTGCTTTGATAAAACTGGGGGGGTCATTGACCAAATGAGCTAATGTAGGGACCGCCACTGGTATAAAGGGGGTAAGATGTTTACGTTTCTAATGTTTTTGTGTAATTAAAGTTCATTGCCAAAAACAGAGGGCAAAAAACAGCAACTTTATATTGCTTCTAATATGATTGTCCATCGACCTTAGTTAAAAAATATGTTTTTGTTTTGGTCTCAAGAGCACCAATGACAATGTTAGTAAACAAATTCAGGAGATCTCATTCGCTCAGTGCTTATCCTGTAGGCGGTGTTCAGCACTACCTTCACCCATAGAATTCTTTGTAGAGTTTTGCACACCTCGTGCATGTTTTTAGGCTGATTTCAGCTGCCGTGTAAATTGTTTAAATAATTGTTACTATCCATCGTGTTCTTAGATCTGTTATCGATTCGTAGAACATGAATAAACCGAAAAGTGTTGCTTTAAATGTATTGTGAGTGGCCCAGAAAGTGGTACTAACCATTTAGAAAATTTCATGCTTTTGCGAATGTTGTTTGACACTGCTGGTTATTAAACATTTTCGTCGTTTAAAAAAATATTAAGGTGTTAATACTATGAGTTATGCGAGTAGAAACAAATTTGAGGTAGGTCTATGTTTTAATTTAAACGTGTTACTTATTCATTCTGTTGTATTTTATTTAATAGAATTTTGATGGAAAACAGCTGATTTTGCTAAACGTCATGCTCACAAAATGAAAGCTTTTACTCATTTCATCATTGTTGTTTGGGAGAAATAGTATTGTTGGAACATTATATATATCTAGTTACATTGAAATAAGTGGAACATTGGCTGTTTATTTATACAAGTCTTTGGGAATACACATTTCTAAACATCTCTTTGTTGTCTTTGTGTTCATTTACTAGTCGTTTCAAACATTTACGTTCCATATATAAATAATAAATAAACATTTCATTTTTTAAGTGTTTATGGTTCATATAAGTATATACTGTACATAAAACTTATTTATATTGTATATACATACTTTGCAATTGCAAGTCACAAAGGTTGGGGAAAATGGTTGTGTTTTGAAAACAAATATGTATAGCAAATTTTTGTTAATGCACATATTAGTTCATAGTTAACACCGTTTTTATACTTTGACGTGCTATTTACGTAGTAATAGTAGCATGCATAAAAACACATAAATAAATAATTACAACTAAGAAATACATAAACATTAACTAAAACGCAATATGAATAAAACATCCTTTAAATAAACCTGAATAAAAGATACACTAAACACATTTGAACAATGTGTGATTGTATATTTATTTTTATTTATTTGCATGTTCACTGCAGTCTACTCGTTCGAATTATAAAGCTACAAATTTAGAAGAATTTGGGAGGGCCGGCCCTACCCAGCATACTATTTATATAAGGCTTTGGTGGTTTTTGAATTGTAAACACAAATATTCAAAAAGCCTTAATAGTATCGCTGATTGCGACATGAGACATAGTTGTGAGCAGGTAATTGTTGTTGGGCTGTGTAGATAAATACACCTCCCATACACTAGTTTTGTTCACAAATGTAGATTGATACAGTAACAATAACATAGGCGAAGAACCATAGCAACGTTTGATGATTTTTAAGATGATTATCATGTTTTAATGCTATTTTACAGACTATCTTTATTTATTTACTTTACTAAATAAATTTCTAACGTTGGACCAAATATTCAATGGGTTACTTTTGTTTTGGTTGATAAAATAGAAGGACTCAGTGGAAAAATAGTACAAGTCACAAAATTTATATTTTAGAATATGGAAAAATATTGAGTAAATTTTAAAATTATTATGAATATTCTAAACACTGAGGGTTGCCAATATTGTTAGGAAATACTTACACCATTTTTCTCTAAATAAATACGAACCTTAGGTATCGTTTTCTATATTTAATTTTTGTAAAAATGTACTGATACTATATTTCACGAGTCTCAAATATTTTTCTTTTGACTTCGGCTTACTTAATATATGTTTAACTTTCTTCATAGATTGTAACAGTTCATATAATTGTTTTGTGTAGCTTTAATTCATGTAATGGGGCCGTGTATTTTCTGGTGGTCGTGTGCCTACCGCAAATTTGTGGATCTGGGTTTGATTCCGACTGACACCAAAATTATTTCGAATTTTAAATGGCACAAAAGTAACCCCTGTGGTGCACTCTCCACGCCAGCAAGGAGTACGCGTGAGGTGACGCCTAGTAAACGCCCTAACGGTACGAATATGTCAACATTAATACCGATATATGTGTACAATGCTGATTGGCACACCCAGCAATGGGTAATATGCCTTGATGGATGATATATTTTATTTCATTGTATCGTAAACATTTTTAGGCTTACTAAACTACCGATCTCTGCAATGATTGCCACCATTCTGTTTGGCTTTTTCCTCTTCTTGTGATTTTCTTTCATATTACTATCATTTTAAAAATCATAGTTTTCCCTTGAAATAAATGTATTTATTGATTCTTGCATAATTTGTGAACAAAATCTTCGTGTATGTCAGGTTTAAGTGTCGCTTATTTATTGTTCTGTCACCAATCTTGTCACAGTTGATGATGTGATGTTTTTTTTGCAGTTGACACGTGTATTTTCTGATGATGAAGCTCCAATCAATAAGAAACTACCGAAGGAACTATTATTACGAATATTTTCGTATCTAGATGTAGTTTCATTATGCCGATGCGCTCAAGTTTCTAAAGCGTGGAATGTTCTTGCGCTCGATGGCTCCAATTGGCAAAGAATAGATTTGTTTTACTTTCAGAGAGATGTAGAGGTTTCTACAATCGTTCTCATGCCTCTAAACCATACTCACATCGAAAAGGATTTCATATGTTTCAAGAATTTGTCTAATTTGTTCAATAGCAAAGGCTAATTGATTATGAGGCCTGCCTAAAAAGAATCCGACTTTCGGCTGGAAGAAACTATTGCGTATCTGACGGGGTTGGGACCCTACTCCCTTTCAAATCCCCTTGCACCTACACACATTTAGCCCACCAATCTTTCCACTGCTGGAAACACCTCTGGAAGCCTTCTTTTGGCATGACTGCGGCTCCGCCGTCGCGATCCGCATTAACACTTCTCTACTCTCAAAACAGGATCTTTTCAGAGGCTTCTTACATTTCGGAAACAACCAGAAGTCGTAAGGAGACTGGAATTCGATTTTTTTGCCAAGAACGTCTGGATCAGGTGCGATAGATGAACTGGAGCATTGTCATGATGCAACTGTCAGTTCCTCGCTCTCCAGAGGTCTGCGGAAAACATTTTAATAATACTCTTTCGTCTCTGTCCTTTCGGTGCGTTTTCGTGATGCCTAATTCCCATCAGTTGAACCACTCCTTTATTTGTGTTACCCCCATGGCATCGTTTCCAAACATCTGCCGAATTTTACGAATTCTTTCGCTTTGAGAGTCACCAAGCTTTTGACAAAACTTGATGTAGCATCTTTGCTCAACTAGGAAATCCGACGCACACCTCACACATCAGCTACCAAGCAGCGAATGACGCACCCGATGGCGAAGCGAAAATTCAGACATGCGCATGGCGGTGTCCCCCTCCACTGTGGAAAGTGGCTCCGCTCTACCGTGACTATTTTGCGCGGGAAAATACTTTTTAGACAGGCCTCGTATTATCGATGTTATTATTTTTCTGTAATATACGAAATTTTCTTCTTGTGAATATGGTGTAGCGTCCAGAACTGCAAATTATTACAATTATTTCCTTTTAGGGTCCGATAATTGAAAATATATCTCGAAGATGTGGGGGTTTTCTTCGCCAATTGTCCCTCCGCGGTTGCCAGTCGATAGCTGACGGTTCTATGAAAACTCTAGCTCAATTATGTCCAAACATAGAAGATTTAAATTTAAACGGTTGCAAGAAAATCTCAGATAGCACATGCCAATCACTAAGCAAACACTGTTCTAAGCTTCAGAGACTCAACTTAGACTCGTGTCCAGTGATAACAGATCTGTCCCTGAAGGCGTTAAGCGATGGCTGTCCACAACTCACGCACATTAACATATCCTGGTGTAGCAACATCACAGAAAATGGCGTTGAAGCGCTATCTAGAGGGTGTCCAAAGATAAAATCGTTTATAAGTAAAGGATGCCCGCATATAACTACCAAAGCTGTACAATGTTTAGCCCGGTTTTGCTCCGGTTTAGAAGTGTGCAATCTTTTAGGGTGTAATGTAAGTAAAACAGTTATTTATATTATTTTAATCGCATATTTATTGGCATATCCAAATTTTCACGTACAATGATAAAAAATGCACTCTAATTCCATTTTGAAACTGAAATATCTCGAGAATCGTATTCAAAAATGGGTGGGAGTAACAATTTTAACGAATTCTCGATTGAATTTCCCAGACTAAAAAATATAAGTATACCAATTTTCATCAAATTATATTAAAGAATACATTTTTAATTAAATATTTTCTTAAATGAGGAAATGTTTCACTTGAAAGATCAATGACCTATTGATTTAATCCGGAAATGACATCGGAAACTAAGGCAATGACTCCATATTGGAGCATTTCCAGATTTTCGAAAAATCTTGTATAACAAATTTGATAAAACTCCCAAATCCATTATTTGGGTAGATTGGACGTCTTTTAATATATTTAAAAATAATCTAGAAATAATGGTACGACTAAAAATTGGAATTGCATCTGATAAATTATTCCATCATTTTAGAATCTAACAGACGAAGCAGTACAGACCCTCGCAGAACACTGTCCTAGGCTACATTATCTATGTCTGTCTGGGTGTATACACTTGACAGATGCTGCCCTGGTAGCCCTAGCCCAACATTGTCACATGCTTACGACGTTAGAAGTCGCAGGATGTTCCCAGTTTACAGATACAGCGTTTCAGGCTCTCGCTAGAGTATGTATCCAACATTTCAGTGACTTCTTTCTATAGAGATTGGTTTTAGTTTGATTACATTGTGGTAGTTATGTCGTGAATTACAAAAATAAGAGTTTTATCTAAATTTCAAGTTCAAATATTGTGTATTATATTTATAAAATTGAAATAAATTATATATTATTTTTTAATGTATGTTGATTTCTATTTTTAAATAATATATGGATATTATTTTTCTCGTTTCAGAGTTGCAGACTGTTGGAAAAAATGGACTTAGATGAATGTATTTTAATAACAGATTCTACATTAATACATCTCGCTATAGGATGTCCTAGATTAGAAAAATTGGTACGTATAATAATTCTACGCATAATCAAATATATCATCACCTAATTTGTTGGTCGTGGACGTTCAGTGTGTAAAGGAATGGACAGTAGTTTGCTAATAATATAGAAGGAGTTTTTGAGGAATAGAAAAGCTTGTATTTTTGAATAGAAATGTGTGGTGAATTTTGATTGTTTAATGAATTTTAAAATGAAACTTTAATAAATATTTCATCACTGCTTATTACTCATTGCCAAACTACTTTTCTTCGCAAATTACGGTAATGTCGATATATCTGTACCTACTGTAGAGGACGTTACCAGATGTCACCTCATAAGCTCTCAAAGCTGTCGTAGAGATGGCACCACTTTTATGCAATTTACAAAGTTGACTCCGATTTGATTCAAACCCGGCGTCGTCAGAACTACAACCAACCACAAATCGCAATTTATTCTACATTTTCATTAATTTATTGTTTGTTTTATTATTTGTTTTCTCCTTTGCAGACTCTTTCACATTGTGAACTAATCACAGACGAAGGAATCCGACATCTGGCGATGTCTCCTTGTGCCGCAGAAAATCTAACAGTTCTTGAACTGGATAACTGTCCATTGGTGACTGATGCATCGTTGGAGCACCTCATTTCGTGTCACAATTTACAGCGTGTTGAATTATATGACTGCCAGCTCATAACAAGAGTGGGCATTCGCAGATTACGGGTGAGAGAGAGATTTGATTCTTTGTAGCATTAGTTTTGTTTTAATTACTATAATTCAGTTTGAAAAACATATAAATGTTGTTGAAAATATTTGAAATTATTTCTTGGTTTTCTATGTACCAAAAAATGCGAATAATAATTATTCAAAGACAAAAACGGATGTATATCGTGAGATAATACAAGATAATAAGATAATTTTGTAGTTAATTACAAGGTAAATGACTGGATCGTCTATCTAATGGAATAGTTTTTATTGTTTTATCGGTTGTTTACATCGTTTTTTTTTTGCGTCGGAAATATAAATAAAATGTTATAATATATTTCTATTAATGTCGCAATTTTTGTGTTATATTCTATTGTTTCGAGGAATTATTACTCGTTATCTATATTTGAAATAATCATATTTTATATCTAGGAAAGATTACATTTAATAAATACATAGTTAGAATGATAGTAAATGGAATTTATGTTTATATACATAAATCTATTAATAATATTGTTTATCCATTGTTAAAATGCGCGTTTTATAAAGAGGTTTTGAGTTGTTTCAAAAACTCTACGACTAGTACCATAATGATTGACGTTACGATTCTTATAACATAAATAACTGGTATGTATGTATGTATGTATGTATGTATGTATGGATTTTGACCACTATTCAAAACTAACTTATAATTTATAGCCTTGGCCCAAGTATATCAGGCATTCTTAAATAATGCAATTATTTTAAAACATAATATATAACCATTTCATGATTGTAGCGATTGGTACCTAGTTGTAATTAATTTAAGACATACTTTTGCTGTTATTTTCCAATGCAGGGCTTTTTAAAGAAGCTCTTTTGAGTGGAAATTTCGTGTTAGTTGACAGATCACGGTCTCGATCGATCTTAAAGCAGATCACCAACCACAGATTCTATATTTCATTTACGATAGCGAAAGAATTTGTAACTAATTCGCGAACAGAGACAAGTCATTCTATTGGTCGAAAAAGAATAATTTTCTTGCCGAACCTATAGATTGACTTGTCTCTGTCTTCGTGAATTAGTTCCAAATTTTCTCGCTATCGTGAATGGCCTGTAATATAACAAAAAGTTTTAATAAACATATGCCCTATCTCGTCTTCTACGGGAGTCAGGATTACAAACCTTTTGAAGATGACCATAGAGGTGTATATGTATTTTGCTTTTTAATTTGAAAACGGTTATGGATAAAATTATGAAACTTAGTATTTTCAAAATTTACAAAAAATATATTTTAGCCTGCAGCTCAAAAACAAAAGACAATAGACCATTCGTATGGTGATGGCGACTGTTAAATTTATCTAAAAAAATTGACAGTTGAATGTGGAAACGGTTTTGCTCTATCTTTAATATTATCCGAGGTCAAAAACAGAAAATGAGACACTTGTACTTCAAAGTTAGATAATTATTCTAATTTTTACCTATTCTCCATTATTCAGATTTTAATATGCAACATGAAGTATATATAGTGTTATTTCACGAATAGGGAAGTCAAATCATGTTAGTGACACCCGCCACTTTATACTATTTCTTTACGTCTACTCCAAAAGCGTGAAAAAAGTGCCATAACGTTTTATTTTTTCACCTGTTTGCGTTAAAAAATATATTGTTTTTCATCCTTTTATTGTGTAAAAAAATACATATTTATTCATTTAAGTGAAAAACGTGCACTTTTAACGGGCGTAAAATAGTATTTTATATAACATGTGGCCAAACAGTGCTTTTTTACATTTGTGAAATGGCTCACTCATGGAAAAAAGCACCTTTTAGACACGAGTTATATACATAATTTTCTGCAACGTCACAATCTTCAGTTAAACAAATTTAAAAAAAAAAATGTCATTTTGATGAAAATGTCAAGATACTTCAATGTATTCACTATTCACTTTATTCACTATTTACACTTTATTTACTTAATGATACAATAAAACTTTTTAAACTACAACCTTGAAAACATATTGTCTGAAATCACATTGTGACGACAGATGTCACTAGTGATACTATTTCAACACAAAATACAAGATCACGGTTCATCTGTTGTGGTATGTTTTGATCTTTTTTTAGTGGTTATTAACAAAATTTATTTTAATATATTTTGCTATTATTTAGTTCTTCAAAAAGATAGAAAATGAAAGTATTAGTGATATTGGTGATTTTTTTTATTTCATGGTTATTTTTTATTTTACAGTTATTTTTTTATTTCACACTTTTCTATAATGACACATTTTAGCCATTGAAAAGTGTGAAATAAAAACAACTTTATAAGGTGGTGTTGAAAAAAAATATTCAAGGGACGCCTAATACTTTTGGCCAGGATTTTACTTTGTGATGACTTACTGATGTTTTTCTTGGTAGAATCACCTCCCGAACATCAAAGTGCACGCGTACTTCGCCCCGGTGACTCCACCCCCGTCGGCTGGAGGTTCGAGGCAGCGCTACTGTCGCTGCTGCGTTATACTGTGAGTCCCAGTGCCACTTCCGCCGCACCTCCTTCACGTTCTCCAGAGATACTTACACTTTAGGAGCTTCCGTTAATACCGTACAGGCAGAAAGTAAGATTTAACACTCTTTTACATCAAAACAGAGCTTATTTTCATAAAATAATAAATGAAAGGAGTTATAGATAATGGTTTACGTTGAAATTTGTGGATCTAACATTCGTCTACATTAAAACAAACAATAATAAGTTCATTATAGAACTCATACAAATTGGCAGATACAACAATTACATACTATAAATGAAATAAAGGAGATATTGATAATGATTTACATTAAAATTTGATAGGAAAGAGACAGGAAAATTGGAAGAATTCAGAGAAATTACAAGTGTTCACTACCAAGTTTACTAGGAATTAAAGGAGGATATATTTGTAAATATAATATATACTCATAAATTATAATGGTTTAATTTTTTTAGCAATAGTGTGGAATATTTGGACAACTTAATTTCAAAATTTCAGAAATTTGAGGAACAAAATTATGTTGGAATTTTGTATATTTTCTTTAATTATATTTTAGTTAAATGTTTATGTTTGTAGAATTATTTTTTTTGCTTGTGATATATTTGTATAATTTTATTTATTGATATACTTGTTTAAAAATGATTAATTATTGGTTATTTTCTTAATTTTTTCGTGGTACATACATAATACAATATTTTGGATTAAAAAAAAAATACTTTTCTATTTGCCATGCAAATATAACAATTATTAAAAGACAAATATTCGTATTAATTTTGAATAATAATATGTATATGTACATATTTTTATTTATTTTAAAATTTTCATGTGCTATTTGTTTTTATAATATAATGATTGGCATTCTAAGCTCCCGAAAAAACAGGCAACTAATAGGGTATTTCAACAGTTTTTAATTTTTTTAAATTCTTTTTTTAAGGTATTGATCCTAATGGACCAATTGTACGTGACGTCATATTGCCGGTATTTTTCTAAAGCTCATTTTAATATTTTTGCATAATGATATGATTAAAATCATTTAGTAGTACTAAATTTTTAATTCAGATTATTGATGTTAACACGGCATGATTGCTTTTTGCATTAAAACAAAACTATTTCATTTCATCACCTACATATACAACCTAACCTAACCTACATATATGCACAGAATTCATTTTTTTGTTATTAGTGCATTTGATTATCATTTGTGGATTTTGTCTTTGTACTTGTATCGGAATTGCTGCCTCTTTATCAGTCTGTCCTGGGTATCTCTCTTTAGCCCTTCGTAATTCCCTCCATCCTTAATATCTGTCAACATTCCAAATTTTCTTCTTCCTCTTCTTCCATGTATATAACTATCTTTATACAATCCTACTTTCCAAGTACTTTTTCTCCTTCCAACAACATCTCAAAACTTTTCAAGTACTTTTTCTCCTCCTCCCTTAAGGTCCATGTTTTGCAGCCGTACAGTACGTTTCATATAAGACATTTTGCAAGTGCGTCTACTCGTAAGTTTCAATGGACCTCTTTAGTGATGATGTAGGCCAGGTTTCCAAACAATAAAATGGTTGCCGCCTTGGTAACGGTTGCTATGTTATTTATAATTGACTGCGAAACTAGTAGTGAGAGATTTCAGTTTCTTCAAATTTTAGGCTCTTTAAAGGGTGCAGATGAAAAAATATAATTGTTATTAGTAATTGTTACGTCTTGTAAGTTGTACTGTGTATATTTTAAGGTTTTATTTTTAAATTTGTTTCACTATGGTGATCTGTTTCGCAGTTAACTTCAATCATTATAGCGAACGTTGAACTTGTAAGTTTTTTAAATTTCCAAAAGACCCAAATATGAAGTATACGTGGATAAATTTAGTTATGTTAGTATTTATTTACAATACATCAAAACTTTATAATGTGTTTTTGAGCCATTTCAATACTAAATAAACTTATAGGGCGCGAGCAGACACGTGACTCGGGCGTCCTTGACGTACTTGGAATCAGGTGATTTGTGTGCGCATGTCATTTTGACAAGAACAGTGTCACTTTGACAAGGCCAATGTTTTGACTTATTTTGGTTTTGAACTGCTAAAATGTTATTAATGTACAATTTTCAGACAGTAAAACACATGAAATTAAAAATAATAACTTGTCAACAGTTCAAAATTAAAATATATCTAAATATTAGTCTTGTCAAAGTGACATTGTTCTTGTCAAAATGACAAGCGCACACAAATCAGCTGATTCCTAGCACGTCAAGGACGCTCGAGTCACATGTCTGCTCGCGCCCTATAGGTTATGAGCGCCAAACGTCAAATTCTTGTTTATCATAGCAACCGCCTTAGCAACGAAGACGCCATTTTCTTGTTTGGAAACCTTCGTGACGTCACAATAAACGAGTCAATTAATAATATAACAAAAATTATTGTAAAATTTGTTTTATGTGAAATACCCTATTGCCTGACTAAAGAAGCTCAAAAAATCGGCCATTGATGTTTATTTTATATATCTTCATCAAATATTTATTTGAGAATAGTAATTTGTATTTGTATATTTTAAATTTCTAATTTTTCCTTCTTGAGAATGTGAAATCTGCCTGTACACACGCAAAATTCACCCTCCCATGTGTATCATGGTTTTTGCTAAGTTCACTGCTTTGAAAAGCACGTAATATTAGTGTTCAATAAGTATTCGGAATGTATATACCTACTCTCGAAGACTAGCTCCTACGGTGTAAATGATTTCTGTGAAAACGGCAACATAGATTAATGGCAGTTCTTGTCAAATTACATTGTGTGGTTTGTGAATTAAACTTAACAAATAAATCAGGACAATAAAGCATGAATTTTAGTTGTAAACTAAAGTTTGTGGCGACTAAATTATTACTAATTGGCTGAATTAATACGCCTTGCTACAATCAAAAATATAATAACTCTATTTCTTTTTCAGATTTGTATTTATAATTTTGCTGATTCTGAGAAGTTGTGTGTATTTAAACAAAGAAAAATTGTTAAGTTTGAATTCATAAACCGCATAATTTCATCTGAAGTGTGATACTAAGAACATTTTATCGGAAAGACTAAGTCTAAGATTAAAATGTGAGTGATAACATTTAATTTTTTTACTTCAAAAATTGAAATGACCAAATCAACGATGTATGAGTTTTGGCTATTATGTTTATTACGTTTCAAAAATGAAATATTGGTAATGCCTCAATAACGCCTGTGATAATGAAATGAAACTTTTCTCGACTTTTCAATTATTTCGAGATATTTGGAGTACGTAGATTGCACATAGATGTATATTTATAAATGTAATGTAAGGATTGTTAATGTTGTATTTTCGGACATTCAGCAGCTGACAACAAAAGTTACACTTTTATTTTTCTACCAAATTACACGAGAATCATTCAGAGTTATTCACAAAAAATATGAAACAATAGTATAGAAGGCGCGCGAGAATTTGAGACTGATCTTGTATGCGCAAAATTAGTATAAAGGTGAAGGGGATTCATTCATAATCCAAAGAAATTGTAGTCGATGTTTTCAGGTTGGCTAGGATGCGCAGGTCCAGTCTCAAATTAAGCGCTCCAGCTTTAGATTGTTTTACAAGTGAAGAAAAGTGGTAATTTTCTTTACAAGTTGAATATACTACTTTTTCGCGAATTTGATGAAAAAAATATGTACCAGTGCCATCAAATATTTTTAATCAAAGAAGCCATTTTAAGATTCATATGTTGTTAACCTGGTAACAAAGCATCCCAACGGCGAATAAATAAACAATTTTTAATGATTGAATGAATAGTTTGGACGTTACTATGATAAAGCTATGTTCCAAATTTTAAAATCTAATTTCTAATATCCTAAAAAAAATGCACTTTAGTACGTTCAGGTGATAAAAATGCAGCTTTATTGTAACATATTTTGTTTGTAATTAAATTTGAATGTTCTCCCTACAAATTCTTGACAAATTTACCCTATTTTGTTACTGTGATACGAATCAATGCAATTTCGGCACAATTATTTCTATACGCTCCTGAATGTTTGACAGAAGTAAGATTAAGATAGCGACCATATATACTGAAATATTTTGATTGGAATAGTGTATTTCATCTATATTTCTATAGTGATGACAATTTACAAATTTGTTGACTTACTACACATTTTATTTACCAGAGTAGATACATATTTTATCGAGCTGTTGATTGTAGAACCGTTTCTTGAAATAATTATTTCTATTTATTATTTTGTTGTTTGAAGAAACGGGCGTAGTGTAGAAGATTGTATTAGAACGAGAATCTCGAGTAGGATAAGATTTGTAGGCGGTGCTCCGAATATTTATTTGCTAAATTTTTTTCGGATTTGGATTTCATGTTTTACCAGAATACGACCTGTCAGCAAGGGTAGTTTCACAACACTATAAATTTCAAATAACTTATTATTTAAGCATTTATTTTCATACAGAACTTATTTTAAATGAAACTGAACTTTCCCAATGGTCTTATAATTAGGAAAAGTTTAAAAAATATTGGACGGCATAGTCTCAGAATTTAGTAAAATGATTTACCGAGCATGATACCACTTATAGTAAGTACTTATATTGAAAAATATAAAAATTACTGAAATTGTATTTAAATTATTTAAATTCTAAGAATTTAAGTGCCATTTTTATGTTTTAAAGCGATTCAGCAACATTTGTTTTGCACGAAACAAAAATATTTTGGCCATTTTGGCTCATACTGTATATGAGCCAAAATGGCCAAAATATTTTAAGGCCTTTTTTATTCAGACCGAAGTATAGGGTCATCTAACATTTAATTTCCCGGCTCTGTATGTAATATTTTATTATTACTTACAGTCTATTTCTACGTTTATAGTATATTACATCCGAGGTGGGAGATGTTTCATTAGAGCCGAGGGCTTATGTATATTACCGAGAGACGAAGCCTCGAAGTGAGATAAAGCGCGAGGCTGTGATGAAACTCTCATCGAGGTTATGTATACTATTTTATTCACAATCATATCCTTTTTAAATCAATAATTTTCAAAATAAATCAATGAGTTATAACCTTTAACTTTATTAATATTTTTGAAAGCTTTCTTAAAATTTGTTTAGCCTACTTAATTATAGGGATCTATGGTACCGTTGCTAGGCAACCCTTACAGAAACATTTCCAACCCGCGGGGTGGAAGCGTTTTCAGTCATTTTCAATCCAAAAGACTGTTATTGCAGTTAGAAATGGCGTATTTCCCAATCTCTAAAAAATTAGGAATAGATATATTACTATAACGATTGTGAATGAACATTATTACTTATACTTGTTTATCTATCCATACATAACATACCTTTGTTCATAAAATTTAGTTCCATCTTTGATAGAACATTTAAACCACATGTGGAATTCCTTTTCTAAAACATGGGACACGGTTCACAGATTGTCTTCAGATAAAAACATGTTACAAATATTTTTTTAACTTATAGCTTTTTGAAAATTGAAAATATAAGATCCCTTTTGTTTGGAATTCATTGTAAAATAAGTTTGTTTGAACCAAATTGTTTAAAAGTATCTGTATGAAAATGATAGTGTTGTGTCGCTACCCTCAGTTAGTGAGAATAAGTATTTAGTTAGTTTTTTAATGGATAACCGTTTATCCATATATACATATGTTGCTTAGCTTCATAACTGTAGCTTTATAGAATCTGTGTAAGGAGTATGTAGAAAGAGTCAGTGTTTTTGATGCAATAGTATTTACTTATATACTACTCATTCAATATTTTTATATATAACTTAAATTATATGGATGTTATAAAAATCAAATACATGTCATGTTATACACGATTTATTTAACGTTTATGTCTAAGTTATACTATCCTAATGTGGAACGATTAATTTCGTATAATTTAGAGTAAAATTCATTATACAATATCAATATTTTGATAGTATATGGTGGTATTTACTCTATTTTATAATACCTTTTTCTAATTGACGGTATAATGGCGGTTGTATATTAATGTATTTTTGTTAAGACTGAATAAGTAGGGTAATTTGAACACTATAATATGTGTGCATTTTTTAAAGGTACCGTAATAAATATATTAATATTCATATAAAACTATTTTTATATGAATTACTTTTCGTTTTTCTAAATTCCATTTTATGTTGTATCCCTACTTAAAACATTATTTAATTTCAAACTGTTGTTCAATTGTGGTGCACTCTTCATGATAACTTTTGAATACCCGCGAGGTGACGCGTGGTAAGCGCCATCAACGGCATAAATATCATTATCGAAATCTGCGAGTAGAAGCAGATTCGTACACCCAGAAATGGGTAATAAGCCGTGATGGTATATTTTTTATAATTTGAAGTTAATAATTTTCTTTTGAAGCCTTCAAAATTTGGGAAACCATTTTAAACAACTTTGAAATTGTTTAACGCTTAATGGCAGATGACAGCTAAACAAATTTTCGTGTTTCTTTTATTATTGACAGTTTGTGTGTGAATTAAAGTGACTTTATTTGTGTTTCTTTATTCAAAATTAATTTTATTATCAAATTTTATAAGTATAACAACGTTATTTTATGATTATTTTTATTAAAAATCGTACAAGTGTTAATAATTTTAATGTTATAAAGTGTTAACCTTGTTTTCGTAATGTTTTTGTTAAATTTCGTGTGATTGTTTTGGAGAACTTCAGGATTATTCAGCAACAAAAGGTAAGAAGACATATTTTGTTTAATTATTTTATTTATTCTACTGAAACAACATGATTAAACATAAATCGCTTTCCAAGTATGATTTATTTATTTATACATGTGTTAACAAATAAATTAATGAGATGATCAAAATATAATGATAAAATTTGGCACCCTGCAAATGTATACATAGTTTATACATCAAATTTTATACACGTTAACAACACAAGTGTACACAGACTACAAGACTCCTTAAAAAAATTGTTACAAAATATGATGAATTGTGCTATATTGAGAAGAAGTTGAATTTATATGTTAAACTGCGTATAATAGTCGTATTCATTTTTCCATTCGGGCTCGTCTTGCTTAGGATATGATTTCAAGAACATTGCTGGCGCTAGGTAGTTTCTTTTTCCGAACCTGGAACAATAAAAACGTATTAGAACAGAAAAAAGAATATACAGAAGGTTGACGCTAAGGTGGCGCACATATAAATTTATCATGGGATTTGAGTTTTTTGCAGTTTCCTGCTCTCCTGTTCATTTTACGGCAAAGTTATTCAGAATTAAAAGGTGTATACAAAACTGTTTTAACATTTTTTTTTATTGTTACTACTTTCTTCACAATTTTAAAAAGAAATTTTAATATTTAATTAACTTGAGTTATTACCTTCCGCTACCCTTGGTAAGGGAGGTATAGGGATCGTGCTAAAAATCCCATCGAGATTTTGGTAAATGACCACGTTTTAAGGTCCCTAGAATCCAATTTTAACATTTTCACGATGATGTCTGTGTGTATCATTCAGAAAATTTTGAAACCTTGTATTTCGAACTTTTTCTGTAATGGAAAGAGCCCGTTAGAATTTGGTGAAAATCAGATAACTGGAAATGGCACTTTACTAGAAGTTCAAAATAGTTTTTCTTCGAAAAATACCTTTCAATGTTATTTTTTCGAGATTAAAGATTATTAAATTTTCTATAGATTTGCATTAATACTTTTTCTACGTTTTAAACAAACAAAACGCAGTTATTCAAATGTAAGTAACTGACAGATAAATGTCACTATCAAAGAAATAATCATTTCAAAATAATATTAGTAATGTTTTAAAAAGGAAAAAGTAAATAGAATAATAGAAAAGGAATTCAATACAGTTTCCAGCATAAGTAAATATGTAGGTATTTATTTGGATTAATAAAAATTAACGATTCACAAAAATGTTTAAGAGCTAATCCTCATTTTTGGATTAATGAATTCTATTCTATCCCGGTATTTAAAATTTAATCTTCATTTTATTATAGCTCCGGTGGCTCAATGATTAGAGTAACGCCTCATGTCATGTGTGCCCTCGGGGCTCTGGGTTCAAATTCAACTAAGGTATGGATGTCTGTGAATGTGAATCCACTCTGTAACTGGGATTTAATCCTGTTGAGGGGTTTAAAAAAGGTAGTTACTTGGATTAGATTAGACTATATTTTAAGAAATAAACTGTCAAAATTAGTCTTTTGTGACTCGGGCTGTAAATGGCGGGAGGTATTGTGTTGGCCACATCAGATTTTTTTTTTCTGGTTTTCATAAATTATTTACCAAAGTCAATTGTCAAATTGACTTACAAAAAAGAAATAAATTAAATAATGAATGTTTATTCGAATGAGGAACCTATCTAAAGAAATATTATGATGGAACTAATTACAAAAGAATACGGAATTTATTTTCCATATGTCAAAATGACGTTTGACGTTTATAAATAAGTTATGAAAACTAGAAAAAGGAAACAAGTGTCATGGCTATTGCTACTAATAAACCGAAATTTTGAAATTTCTTTTTAAAATTGTGAAGAAACTAGTCGAAAAAAATTAAAAAAAAAAATTGTGTACAACTTTTAATTCTCGACAACTTCCCGCTCCACAGTTTTTGCCGTAAAATGAACAGGGGAGCAGGAAACTGCAAAAAACTAAAATCCCTATGTTTGCATCATAGCGTCAACACCCTGTATGTACCAGCTTTACATTTAGAACTGCCAAAAATGGATTTAAAACAAAAAAATCGGCCCAGTTGTATGTTATTCAGTTTTATCGAACTTAAAAAGAGTATTTTTAAATAATCATATCTTACTGTTTATAAAAAAAATATAAATGAACTAATTTTTTTATAATAAACATTTTTTTAAAAATTTACTGAACTGTAAAGATTTTTTTAAAAGTGTGTTTAAAAAACCCGGGTAGATGTTTTTGCGTTATATGTATACAAATATCTAGGGTTGGGTCTATGAAAATTATTATCTTTTTGACTACACTCCAGCTTTATTTACACACAAATATTATTTTATGTCAATCAGACACATGGACACATCATACCCTGCCATATGGCAAATGGGAACGTACAATCCTGTGTAAACCTTGTGAAACCCACCGTGTTTATATTTTTATTTATATTATTTATCATTATGGCACAAAAAAGGGTCCCTGTGGTGCGCTCTTCATGCCAGCAATGAGTGCCCGTGAGTGACCAAAAAAGGCATGTTAAATTAACGGAAAATTATTTATTTATGTTCGAAATTAATCAAAAATATTAATTTGTATATCAAAATATTTATTTGACAGCTTTGAGTAGAATATATTTTACAAATGAGGAAGTGTACCCATCATACTACTTTCGGACGGTACTGTAGGTGCTGCCACCAAATTGTGCCGTTGAAATAATTACCGCCTGTGCCCTATATCTATCGACATATATTCATCATGCTAACAACATTCCAGTTGATCGGAAAATGAGATGGAAATGCAATGCATTCGAGAAGATGCACGAGGGACAGGGTGGGATCCACTCGACATTCTAAATTCACTGGCAGACGGATGGGCGTGTAATTCTATTACAACTTATCACCACGTCGGATCACACACTCAACTTTCCAAAGAGTAAAAAGGCATTCTTCACAGAGTTCAAAAAGAAGTTTAAAATACATTTGGGGTGTATTTGTTACGCAGTTTGCAGTTATTTATTGATCCAAGGCTATCGGTATTTGAAAGTAACTAATTAAATATTATTTTTAAGTAAATTAGCACACTACATTTTTAATAGTTATTTTGTTATTAAAGTATCAATATGAAAAGGTATTTTTCGATACTGACTTCCAAAATTAATCCCTAGTCAACTTTGAGAGTCCGTGAAATGACGACTTTAAAGGAAGAGATATACAGCATGTCTCACAACTCGCGCCCCAGACGAAACTGACACTTGCCGACGACAATAGGTTGCCAACAAATAGAAGAAAATAATTTGCGGCTGCTTGCATAACGCAGTTACAAGACTTTTTAATCCACCAATCCCGGAAGGATATCTTGAGGTGTGATGATATTATTACAAAATAAAACTGGTTGCTAGGTTTTAAAAATACTACTTACTGTAATTTTGACACTTTAGAGTTGACTTTTCAATGTCAACAAATTTAGGTTAGCGAAGGTGTCATCCGAGATCATAATTTATATCTTACAGTGCAACGTGTTTGCGTTACGTTCACATTCTCCGAAAATTATAATCATTTCTAAGTAATCAGCGGCTGAATACATGGTAAGAATTTGCCTTTTTTTTATTCACCTTGTCAAATTTAATTTGACACTGACATTTTTCGAAAACTACAGTCGCCCACACATTTTAAAGAAGATTTGATTTGTATAAAACCCTAGTAACGGAAAATTACGGCAAACACACGTTAAAGGTGTAGGTATCTGATTGGTCAATTTTAAGACGTCTTTTCTCGAATATCTTTTAAGCTAGATTTTTTCTTCTTCGAAATTACACATCCGAGTGCAGTCTCTCTGTGTGTATGAGCCCAGGCTTACATTTTCAACAATGGGATACTATACCAAAATTAAATTTTAACTTCCTTGATAAGAATGCGAAAATATATGTAAATTGATGAATATTAGAGAAAGAAATTTGTTTGAAGTCGATTAATAATTAGGATCTCCTAAGCAATTTAATTAGTTATCTGATTTTAAAAGCGAGACTCGTGTGCCTTGTACGTCCTCCCACCGTGAAACCATCAATGAACAAACCCTAGTGTCACCTGCCGCCGTAGTTTGTGTCATAATATTTTCAAACAATGATCAAACTGTTTCATGTTCTTTATTTTAAAGTAAAAAATGCATTTTATTTATGTTAATTATGCTTAATAATAATTTCTTCATGAATATAACGTATAAGTTTATACTGCGTGTCTACTTTTTTTGTGGACTATAGAAAATATAATGGTAATATTTTCATATTGCTGTAAATTCTGACCTATTAATTTTAGAACAAATATGTAAATAAAAAAAATGTTCAGAATTAAAAATGCACCTAAGTCCAAAATTATTGTTTGCATGCGTTTCGTTTGCGAAAGAGAGACTAAATAAAAGTAATAATTTTTATCTATTTATAGTTGTATTGCTTGAGTTTGGCAGATAACAGTTTTTATAATTATTGAATTCATTAAATTAAATTTATCATCAAGCAAGGATACATTTACCATCGCAGAAAAAACTCAGTGGAACAATATTAACAATTAAATATAAATTAATAAACTTTTATCTGTGAAAGTCAAATAATACGACTATTTGAATTGCGTATTTTGTCTTTGGCTCTCTATAAAAAGCTTAAAGACGGATATTTTATTTTACGTTTATCTCATGGCAAGAATATATTATATCAATAAATTTAGGCTCATTTGATGCATTCTGAACATTTTTTATATTTACATTTTAGTTCTAAAATTAATAAGGCAGAATTTACAGTCATATGAAAATTTTACCATTAGTAGACACACGATATATAATCGACAATGTCTATTTGCGCTCGAAATATACACAAGATATTTCCTGCAGTCGCCACAATGGGATCCTCCACCATAACAAACATTTATTTGTTTCAAGTACATTAAACTAGTGCAGTGAAAAAGTGGATGTCCATTGGGAGAGTTAACGCCAAACTTTTGCAGGTGGCAGCACAACTGTTCACATAATTTATTTTATATTTAATTTTAATTTATTTCTTCAATCTAATCTCAGCATTTTTACTTTCGTTTTTGTAAATGAATGCCCTATTTTATTTTCACAGCAGTGCTGCATTTTGTTTGGTTATGTAACATACCGACAGAGCAGTTATATGTCAGATTGACTTGTGAAGGTAGTAAATGTGTCATTAGTTCCTGACTAAACGTAGACCAGTGACATTTGTACATTGTATAGTTAAAAATTTGGACAGCGAGCGTTTTTCCTTTGTCGCGCATATGAGCGGCAAAGTAACATTTTGCGTTGACAAAAGAGCGCAAATGGCTAATTTGTATATAAACTGTAGAAAAAATATTTTAGCTTTGCGGACATGAAAAAATTGTACTGTCAGAACTACAGTTTGACGATCACTGGCGAGGACATATGCTACATCACTCGCCAAATTCTTAACTTTAAAAATTCGCATCTCGCTTATTACGTAAAATTTTTAAGTAGCGTTTGCACTAAAATACCTAGCACATTCTGTTTTCTAGAAAAAAAAGAATGATATAGTATCCCATTACGAAACTTAAACAAATGGAGGGAAATTTCTACAAATTCTTTCGAGAACTTGTAATATAAACCTAAAACTTACAAAAACTTTAAAGTGGCATATTTTAGACCTGATTTATCTTTTACCGAGACTCTTTACTTAATTTTAGAAGGCAGAAGGAAGTCAAAGGATAATTAACTAATTAGTGTCTGTTATAAATATTTAATTCATTCTTTTGTGCGTGGAATGTAAATGGTCATTTAACAATTATCTTGATTAACGCGAAGACGATAAATGGTTCAGATTTTGCACAAGAATTTGATTTACTAATTAAGTCAAAAGTATCAGATATCGCGTAGGTACCTTGTACTTTTCCTTTGAACGATTATAAATCAAATGAGATATTAAAGTATGTTTAAAAATATAAAAATTGGGTCTCGTGTCCGCGTGCCTGAGTGCCAGATCGCGAATCTGGGGAACTGGGTTCCCGACCGACGCCAAATATTTTCGAATTTTAAATGGCACAAAATTGACCCCTGTGGTACACTCTATACGCTAGCAATGAGTGCCCGTGAGGTGACGCCTGGTAAGCGCCCGCACGGTGCAAATATTTCATCATTACCGATATCTGTGTACAAAGCAGATTGGCACACCCAGCAATGGGTAATAAGCTGTGATGACATATTTATTATTTGTTTAAAAATATAAATATTATTTAATAACCAAAATTAAATATAATTATGAAAAATGATAAACTGCCATTCCTGAATCCATTCTGACTAATTTCGTCGTGACGTCTGTACGTACGTACGTATCTCGCATAACTCAAAAACGGTAAGCCGTAGAAAGTTGAAAATTTGTATTTAGGACTTCTATAACAGAAATGGTACTTTATTTGAAGCCTATAATAGATTTTAATGAAAAACTATGTTAAAATATAATCCAAAACGTTTCAAATTTGGTATATAAGACTTTTATATCAATTGGAATAATATAGCAGATTTTGGTTAAAACAGGCTAACCGGAAGTGATATATTACCTGAAGTTGTTAACAGTTTTTCTTGAATAAAATGGTTTCATTTTATTTTTAGAAATAAATGCTTCAAATAAAAGTTTTAGAGAATTAAATTCTGCGTCTAGCACATCAAGTATTATTAAATTAGCCCTTTGTATAAGCGAGATATGTAAATTTAAAACTTATATACTTTTTGGTTTTTGTAATGAAGCTTGCTGTGGATTAGGACAAAAAATAACAAAAAAATAAAAAATAGATAATGTCAAATTATGTCAAACACGTGCAATTTTATAATTGGGTCTATACTTCATCCTCACATTGGTCTTGCGTACAAGGAAGTCGTGTGGTGTCCACATCAGATTTTTTTCTGTAGTTACACCTATATCAGGCTGGTTGCCGTTCTTTACGCCGAAACTTTTCCTTTTTATAGTACGTTGATTTCAGTAAAGTTACAGGCTGATTTATTTATTATAACAATGTAAAGTATGTTTTAATTGAAACAAATTCTTGTGCCTTTCTACACATTAGATGTGATATATTAGTTTATAATATAAGATTTGTAGGGATATAATTAGGGTCGAATTAATATCTCATTAGGTCACACACACGTAAATGGCGTTAATAAAATTTAGCTTATTTCATAAAAGAGCGAAGTACATATATAGGATGATTCATAACGGATGTTTCGTTACAGTTACAGCCCTTTGAAGGTGCACCTCACTAGACACATTTTTATTAATAATAGGGGATACCACTATTTTTTTAAAATATAATTTCACCAGAAAGTATAAGTAAAACTAAGACTATTGGTGAAAATCCGGTAAAATAGTTCCTATTAATAAGCGAGTTATGGTCCCCCGAATTTTGAAAATATAGATGTGACGTCACGAATATAAGTTTTTATATAAAACTGTTTTCTTCGTGGATCTAAAATGTTCTTGAAATGTATGCTATTTTTAAATTATATTTATAAAAAAACAAATTAATATTATAACACTGTACAAGTCTACATGCTTTATAATTAATTGCAAGTGCATCAAAATTATTAAGTTTAATGCAAGAAATTTATATTCAAATAAAAAATGTTTGAGAATTACAGTACTGAACTGGTAGCCACGTGTCCGCTATTTGAATTTGTCTACTTCCATTGGTAGTAGACTCCCATCCCCTAACTCGGTATTCGTTATATATTTATGTGGTCTTTGAGTCGTCAATCAAAATAACATATATGGATTTCATATGAGTGACGATCTGCTAAAACAAAAACCCCCTTATTTCCGAAGTATTTCAAATATCATTTTATTTCTTTATTAATATTCATTGTTACGCACCTACTTTCACTATTTTTTTTACTATTTTATCCTCGATTTTATCATAATTTGACTGAGCTGTACTAGTTAAAATTTTGAAACTTGGTATGAGGATACTACTTATTTAGTAGCATGTTTATACATTCTTTTGTTTCTGTACCTCAACCAAAGACGACTCATATGGCCATGTGAGGGAGCCTTGAGCGTTTTTTTTATCTATATTTTTTACTTATTGACATTTTTTCATTTCATGTACACCCGCTATGAATCATCCTGTATAATGTTTTTTTACCTTCCAATGCGGAGGTTCTCCTCGTAGTATTGCTTGAGGTCGCTGAGGTATCTGCGCAGCTGCTCTTCGCTGGTGAACTTGTCTGGACGCTGTGGGTGTCCTGGGTCGGCTACGGAGGAACCCACCAGCAGCACCAACACCAAGCACCAGACCCACACTCGTTGCGAGCACATTCTAACTGGAGATCTACTACACACAAAAAAACATATGTTAGTGTTCAAGAAAAATCACAGAATTAGTGACATTTATAATTAACATAGATAGTGCAGAATGCCAAGTTTCACAGAAAGGTATACTCAGTATTTTTAAGACTGAAAGGTTATTGTTAGAGTAAAAATACAGGGTCCAGAAGAGAGAACGTATTGTATTCAATTAATCGTTACTCAAAAAGGATTTGGTTTTAATATTTATATATTAAGGGCATAATTAAAAGATTGTAGCACGGGGGAATTTTCCCGAGTGCTATAATCTTGATTATGCCCGTGGTATATACAACGTTTTATTTTATTTTGGTTATCGACATTCAAGGATTCAATAAGTATTTGTATATTCGTTATCGTTGTGCTGGTATTATGAATTTTAAGTTTGCTGTGGTTTCTAGGTAATTTGCTGGTGTTGCTATGTTGTTTGTTATAAACAATTTTAATTTAGTGTGAAATGTAAATGACATCGATTCTTCCAAAGAAATATCGAGGCTGCACAGGGCAAGTTACTTCCATAGAAGTCAAAAGACTTATAAGAGAAAGAATACTAAAGTTTTGCGGGTAGAGATATTCAAAAAATCTGATTTATCGAATTTGTTGTGTTGTCTGAATTGCGACCGTTTTTGAGGACGTATAAACAAGTTTTTGATTTCAAAATAAAATAATAGTTATTTATTATATGAGTGTGGAATGTATCATATATTAGTCACGAAAGAAAAAGTTAAGCCACGTAGCCTGCATGGCGAGTGGCTAATTTTCTTTAAAGACTAATATATATTCCACACGAGTGTAATACAACGTTTTATCCAACACATTTTTAAAAACTTCTTAAATCATTTTTGTTTTCATTCATCGTTTGACACTGACAAGTCAATTGATGTAATATTTTAAATTACAAAGTAGCCATTGAATGGTTGTTTAGGTTTTGTCTGTTATTGAAAAAAAAATTGCTGTAATAATTATTGTCTGTCATTGGGGATTATCTGTAAGTAAAATACATTTAAATGGGTGAAAATGAGGACCTTCCTTCAAAACTTAGAAGCACAAGCAGCATCTTTGAATTTAATTCCGAAGCAAAAGCAAGTATCCACTAACTCGTTTCTCGTTATCGTTCATCAGCCATACATGAGAGTTGTCATTGTGTAAAGATAAGTAACCTATTTTAGCATAAAGGTTAATATTTATTTAATAAATAAGTTTCATAATGTTAAATTGCTTCCATAATAAAATAATTTTGCAAAATTGCTTATTTTTATTTAAAAAAATACACAAAAATCAGTAATAATTCTTCCGTGACTTCTAAAATATTCTCTCACGGAGTGACTAATGTTGTACATTAGTTATTTCAAATAACCATAGTAACAAGTATATTATGAGTCGGTGTTGGATAAAAGAAATTATTTATTTAAGTAGAAATGAACCTCATCATTTTTCTGCAATGCATGATTCCAGGATGCAAACTGCGTCAGCTGCTGTACAGCGTATAAATTAATGAAAACGCTAAAATTATCATTTTGTAGAATAACCTTTGTCTGTTATGGGCTGGATTAGAAAGAGAGAATTTACTGTATTTATTTTTTGATGAGTTGGTAAAGTTTCGGAATTTTAGTATTCCCTTGAGTAATATGAGAATTTCTGCTATATGTAAAATTAAAATTCTAAACTTTAATCTCTAAGCGACAGATCGATATCGCACTTAATTTTAAGGGTTGTGGTAATTTGTTTTAGGACGACGGAATAATATGATTAGCGCTTAACCTTTAATCTGATAGAGTTTTACAAGGTGGTGAATCTTAATTTTTTTTAAAGAGAGAAGTACTTCAATACTACTAAACAAATATAGAAATAGAACAAAATAGATTATATCAAAGTTATTAAGAACAAGAAGTAGAAAATTGCGGAATTTAAACTTAAATAATTCTAAATATTTATACGAAATGTAAGGTATATCTTTAATGAATAACTTGAGAAGTGTCTAGTATTTCACAACAATGAAATATAATCTGTCATTATTAACATAGTTAATTTAAATCCCTCATCTCTTGTTGTTATCAGGAAGTGAGATTACGTAAAAAAAAAAACTCGGAGCCATTTGTATCTACAAAAGCGGGAAGTGGCATTTAATACATGCTTTGTAATTACGATATCGAAAAACGATTAAAATGTGTTTTATTTTGCGAATTTGGCACAGAAGTTATTGTGAATACGTGAAAATTTTTACGAATGATGAATGATTAATGAAATTATACTGTAAAGAAGTTTTGAAATTTGTTATTGATATTTTTGAAATATACCTTTTCATATATTGTAATTGTATTATTTACAAATCCGTTGATCTGACCAGCGAAGTATGGGGTGAAATTTCCAAATAATACAATGTCCGTTTTTATTGTAATTGTATTATTTACGAATCCCTTGATCTGACCAGCGAAGAATGGGGTGAAATTTCCAAATAATACAATGTCCGTTTTTACAGTGTACATGAAGGTGCTGTATAAATGATTGCTACTACTATTAGAAGACTCTTCTGTTCTATTGTTAAATTAATTAATGTGAAAAACAGAAAAATTCTTATCAGGTATGAAAAAAATATAAACAAGTGATAATAAAATGGCAGCTCGATAAGACATATGGCTCGTTTTATAGAATTTTATTTCAAATAAATTTGTTAAAAGTAGTTTCCTTCAACAATACACTTTATCATTCTTTCCTTCCACTTTTTAAAAGCTCCCAACCAGTATTGTTTTAGAATGCTTTCAAACTAATTTCTTCTTCTGGTTATATATATATATATATATATATATATATATATATATATATATATATATATATATATATATATATATATATATATTGTTAATTGAAAAGCGGGCCATAGGCGTTTAACATGGGAAATCAGTTTTTCCTTGCGCAAAACTTCCCATTTAATTTTAAACAAATAAATGTTGTAGAGAATTAAATTCTACACCAGCATCACTAAACAGATTTTATTTTGCATGTTTAGTAACCTGTAAAATCCAATTTGAAATTTTATAAATATTACTCATTTGTAGTGATAGCCATGAAATTTAAACAAAATTACAAAGAAATGCATATCGTTTGAATTGTCAGAATTTTGATTTTGCAGGTTACAAAATAAAAATAAATAAAATCTAAGCAATAATTTAGATGTAGATTATAAAAACAAAATATTTTTAAGGATTTACGATAGAATATAATTATCAGGAATTTTTATTTGAAACTCGAATTTCTGACAGTTCAAACGATATGCATGTCTTTGTAATTTTGTTTAAATTCCATGGCTATCACTACATATGAGCAATATTTAATTTCAAGTTGGATTTTATAGATTAGTAACATGCAAAATAAAATCTGTTTAGTGATGCTATGGGGTTCCTGTATGGACATAATTTATTGTTGCTTTAATAAGTTTTTGACGTCGCACTTCTTCATCACTAGACTCAGAGTCACTAGACCACATTATTATATTATTTAAAAAAATATATTAACACTAAACTACGACAGGCACTACATGAATCTGAATTAACATGAACAAAGAACCATTGAATTACATACGAAAAAGAAAAAAAACCACCAATGCTAATAGAATTAAAGCTGGTATTACTAATAAAGGCGATGTAGTAACCCAATATTAAATGGCGGAATACTTAAATAACAAATTCAGTGTTTGTAAGTTTAAAATCTATATTTTAAACTAGTCGAAAGAAATTTATAGAAATTTTTCACCATTTGCGTAGGTTTTGTAACTTGTTTGTTGAAAATGTTAACCGGCCCAACTAATATGAGTTTGGGCACGTATATCTATACCGGTGAGGGATTACCTCAGACTTTTAAAGCTATCGTGGAGAAAGCACCACGGGGATTACATTTGTGCTATTTGAAAAATATAGTGATGCACGCGAGACGAGACGAGAAATATAAAATATCGTTCTCGTCTCGTTTTCGGATCTGCAATCTCGATGTCGCACATTTTTTTGGGTTTCATCTCGTTCTCGCGCGTCTCGCTGTAAAAATAAGCGCTTGCGCAATACGTATTTACCTCGGTATTTACGTTATCAGTTGAACTACAAAAGACAAGTTCGTACCTATCGTTCTGTCTTCCGTGTATTTATTTATATAACTATAATAAGAGACGAAACAGTAAATTCTAGTCACCAAATTATTTAAATACGAACATCTGTTAATACATTCTGTCATCAGTAAAACTAATTAAACATTAAAAAAATAAAAAAATCTTTTTTATAACTAAGAGTTTCTACACTTTATCATTAACTATATGCCACTATTTAAGTAAGATTTACTCATAAAAACGCGCTACACTGGGAACCCGCTGGCAACCAATCACTCCGTTTCAATCCGTGCTGGCTCCTATCGACGCTTAATATAAGATCCTATACTTTTCAGGAATGACAAGAATTTTATTAACCGTAGGTTTAAATGGGATGAATTAGGGGCTGAATTGTTGAAGAAAAACTAGTTATGTTAGATGCATATAATTTTCACATTCACGTGTTCTATGCACGAATTACCGTTGACTCCACTCCCTGTACTGTGCATTTTTCATTGAATTTATGAATCAAAGCTATAAAGTTACAAATACTTTTTATTGCGAGACTTTCGCGAGATTCTCGCGAGAGTCTCGCTTCCCGCAGTTATATCGATCTCGTCTCGAATTTTAAATTACAATCTCGCTCTTGTTCTCGTCTCGCATAATGCAACGAAACGAGACGAGATGCGAGAGTACTATCGCCTCGTCGTGCATCACCAGAAAAATAATAGTTAAAATCGAATATCGGATTTGAATCAGTCATATAGTACTTCCAACTTTCAACCAGGAGTTATAGTTTTTTATTATAAGACGTATGCTTTTGCGATGCGAATGTTGAATTATCTAATTAAGATGAATACATTTTGGTGTTGATAATAATCTTTATGGTAGAGAATAAAACGATGGTGAACATTGGTCCCTTTTATGTGTTCAAGGGCCATATAATGTAAATCCACAACTAAACAAGTAAACAAATATGAATTGTTATCGCAAGGTTGACAGCTCTTGATACTCTACTCGTGTTCGTGTACAGTCAGTCGCGAATATAAAATCGATTGTAAAACTCGATTATCCAGCTATTTTCATTTTTAAAGATAATTTAATTAAATCCCTGCACATGTCATTTTATCATTAATGTCTGATAGAGGGCTTATTAGTTAAACACTTCAAACTTGACATTTTTTTGATTTTACTTATAATATACGGAAGTTTCCTGTTTATTATTTACATTTTTCGTTATTTCCATATGGATATGTTTGATAATGAGGTAAAGTGCGTTTCAGATAAGAAAATTTAAATTCGTGATCAAACTTTGTCAATACATATATTAATATGAGGGATTATGGTAGTCATTATTCACAATGACGACATTTTCGTCCCGAGCCGTAGGCGAATGATGCAAATCATTCGAGTAAAAAATGCCCATAATAATACTATGCTTTTTCTGCGTCAGTAAATTTGGAAATAACAAATAAATATTTTAGAACCAACTTTACAAATTCACAATTTATTGGAACAGTACAACAATATTTATCAAACAGAACATTAAATTGATTTTTTATTACTTTTTATCAAGGTTCAAAGCGGCGAATAGTCTACACAGATGGTGATCGAACTGGACGATTGGCCCTTCATGGTCAAAAACAGAAACATATGAAATCAAACGGCTCTTCTCAGATCAAAATTCAAATGACAATATAGAACTGGCTAGTCCGACAGCGCTAAATTGGTTAAGCTTTTTAGATGTGGAGCTATGAAAGCACTTTATATGATTATTTTTTATAATTAATATCTTTGAACGTACTTATGTTTCTATTCCCATACGTAATATATATACAGGGTGTTTCCTTTAAAACAACCAGCGCTTTTTTGGCGAGCTAATGACTTTACAAAAAAATGTTATATACAAGAAATGATCAAGAATAAGGAGCTAATTTATTAATAATAACAAACCGAAAATTCGACCAGTGGTTCTCAAACGGCAGAACAAAATTATATTTTTTTAAAGGGTATCCTATATAATTTTTTAACCCATTAGATAGAGAATTTTTTTCTGATTTCAACGATATATATATGGTATAGGGTTGTATAACAATTATTTCGAGAAACATGGTATTAAAAATAATGTTACAATAGGCTATGCAATACATAGATACGTCTGTTGCCTAGTTACGCTAGTAGTAAACCCATTTTTACCTCCCGCTACCCTTGGTAAGGGAGGTATAGGGATCGTGCTAAAAATCGCATGCGTCGAGATTTTGGTAAATGACTACGTTTTAATGTCCCTAGAATCCAATTTTAACATTTTCACTCTAACTCAAATACTATCATTCAGAAAATTTTGAAATCTTGTATTTCGAACTTTTTCTGTATTGGAAAGAGCCCATTAGATTTTGGTGAAAATCGGATAACCGGAAATGGCACTTTACTAGAAGTTCAAAATAGTTTTTCTTCGAAAAATACTTTTAAATGTTATTTTTTCGAGATGAATGTTATTATAAAAATTAAAGATTATTAAATTTTCTATAAATTTGCATAAATACTTTTTCTATATATTTTATGGATAAACTTATAAAATTATCTATAATTTAAATCCCAGAGCCTACGCTTTAAACAAAAAAACGCAGTTATTCAAATGTATGTAACTGACAGATAAATGTCAGTATCAAAGAACTAATCATCAAAATAATATTAGTAACGTTTTAAAAAAGAAAAAGTAGATAGAACAATAGAAAAGGAATACAATACAGTTTCTAGCATAAGTAAATATGTAGGTATGTATTTAGATTAATAAAAATTAACAATTCACAAAAATATTTAAGCTAATCCTCATTTTTGGATTAGTGAATTCTATTCTATCCCGGTACTTAAAATTTAATCTTTATTTTATTATAGTTCCGGTGGCTCAATGGTTAGAGCAACGCCTCATGTCATGAGTACCCTCGGGGCCCTGGGTTCGAATCACACTAAAGCATGGATGTGTGTCACTGTGAACCCACTCTGTAATTGGGATTTAATCCTGTTGAGGGGTTTTAAAAAAAGGTAGTTACTTGGATTAGATTAGACTACATTTTAAGAAATAAACTGTCAAAATCAGAGTAAAATTCGCTAATCCAAAAAACTTAAGTATTGTGTTGGCCACACCAGATTTTTATTATATTATTTCTAGTTTTTAATATCATTTTTCTGGAAATAATTATTATACAACCCTATGCTATATATTTATATCGTTGAAATCAGAAAATAATATTCTAAAAATTATACGCTAAAAATTATAGGTGCCATTTAAAAAAATATAATTTTGAGAACCACTGGTTAAATATTCGGTTTGTTACTATTGATACGTTATTCCCTTATTTTTGATCATTTTTGGTATAAAACATTTATCTCTAAAGTTGTTAGTTCGCCCAAAAAAGCGCTGGTTGTTTTAAAAGAAACACCCTGTATGTATATATTACGTATGGGAAAAGAAACATAAGTACATTCAAAGATATTAATTATAAAAAATAATGATATAAAGTGCTTTCATAGCTCCACATCTAAAGAGCTTAAGCAATTTAACACTTCGTTTGATTCGTGTGTTTCTTGTGAGAAGTGAAAAGCGAGGTGAAAAGTGCTTACAACTACCCCATTTATTTATTGTCTCATTTTGTTTCCGCATCCCGCATTGAAATCATAACCATTTCCCCCGTTTTGGGATTGTCTCGTTATATATGAATGTCCGCGTAACCATGCCATATTCACAGCTTGTTCCTTCAACATCAGACGCCATAAAGAGCTTAAAAGACGACCAGCGTCACAATAAAAGCACGCAGTAGGCGTCCATGGAGATTTCGTACAAGATAAGGAAAAGAGAACACGATAATTCCAAAAAAAATACACTATTTGTAATTCTTGTCTTAATTTAATAATTTAAGTGGACCATTGTTTATTATCCCTTTTTGAGTGTACCAATATGAATCTTATTTTATTCGCAAATTTCCGTCATTATAAAAAAGTGTCACCTTGCGAGTTCTGAAAGTTATCGTGGAGAGAACACCATAGGAGTAACTATTGTGCTTTTTTTAAATTGAAAATAATTTTTAAATTTGATGTCGCTTGCATTCGAACTCGGATCGTCAGAAGTCAAAACCACAAACTTTGGAGTGGATGAATGTCATGTTTATCTTGCATTTCAGTTCTGAAACATTAATTTTCCTTAAAATTAATTTTTGATTCAGTTACAGTAATGTAAAATCACTTAAGACCGTAATTAAAACAATTAAAATTGTTTTAAAACAAAGAAAACTTTGTAATCTCTGCAACATTTCTGAGAAAATCTTTATGAACTTAAATGCATTTATCAATTTGTGTTGGACTTTAAATTCTTCGTTTTTAGCTTCGATGACTATACCGTGTGTCTACTTTTTTTCCCCGAACATAGGGAATTCAATGTTATAATTTTAATTTAGCGATGCGATTTCTCTTTACCTATTAATTTATTTGAAAAAAAGTGTAAGGAAGAAAAATGTACAGAATGAAAAGTACACAGGCAATTATCAGGTAATAATTTATGTTTCTTGTTTCTGACATATTCGACAGATTTAACATTTCTTTTGTTTTATTATTATTAGAATAATAGGAAGACAATCCAGAAGTAAAAAATTAATCACAAATTCTAATAATAATAATAATAATAATAATAATAATAATAATAATAATAATAATAATAATAATAATAATAATAATAATAATAATAATAATAATAATAATAATAATAATAATAATAATAATAATAATAATAATAATAATAATAATAATAATAATAATAATAATAATAATAATAATAATAATAATAATAATAATAATAATAATAATAATAATAATAATAATAATAATAATAATAATAAATAAAAAATAAAATAAATATATCATCACGGTATATTACCCTTTGCTGGGTGTGCCAATCTGCTTTGTACGCAGATTTCGGTAATGATGATGACATATTTGTACCGTGCGGGCGTTTACCAGGCGTCACATCACGGGCACTCATTGCTGGCGTGGACAGTGCACCATAGGGGTCAATTTTGTGCCATTTAAAATTCGAAATATTTGGCGTCGGTCGGGATCGAAACAATAATAATATTAACAATAATAATAAAATCAAATAATATGTCAAATCTGCCAGATATGGCAGAAACATCAAACAAAAATTATTGTTTTATTTTTCGTGGTGCTCTGATAATTGTCTTAAATCGAGAATTTTCTTTTGCTTATAATTCGTACATAAGAAACAAATGAACTCATCGATGCACATTTTCATTCTGCGCCTGGATTTTGTAACTTTAAATTCTGTCAGAATTGGGTTTGCCTCACTACGAAGTCTACTGCTCCAGACCAGTAGATGTAGAAATCTATCCGGAGAAAGAATTGGGGAGATCTGAATTCTGTCAGATTTCTAATTCGGTCGTTCCCGACCGACGCCAAATATTTCGAATATTAAATGGCACAAAATTGACCCCTGTGATGCACTCTCCACGCCAGCAATGAGTGCCCGTGAGGTGACGCCTGGTAAACGCCCGCACGGTACAAATATGTCATCATCATTACCGATATCTGCGAACAAAGCAGATTGGCACACCCAGCAATGGGTAATATGCCGTGATAATATATTTATTTATTTATTTACTTATATAAGGTTTTTACGATTCGTTGCAATGCAAACAATATACGGTTGTTCTGAAAAATTAAATTGATACATTTTAAATTATACACAAAATAAGCAATGAATATGCATTAAATTAGTGGTATACGTATTTGATGGTATTCGATTTAGAACAGCAGTCAAAACGGTAAAACATCAGGCATGAATTTCCTATCCCAAATTTCGTTGTAAAAATTAAAAAAATAATCGATAGGAAATTAATTCCAGACTTAAGAAAAGCTTCTTGAAGCGAAAAAATCTTAATGGAAACGGTTAATAAAAGGTTGAACTTCATCCTTCTAATTTATAACTTTTAATAAAAATATTTTCGATTTGTATATTAAATATATCATTAAAGGTTTTTGATGTGAACGTGCGATATCTGTTATTTACTTCAAAATAATTGAAATATAAGTTGTCACCTTTTTAAATCCAATCTTGTGCTAAATTGCAATATCTCCTTTGATTTCACAATAAATGAGAAGTTATAACCGGCGTTTATAAAGTTCACACCGCAATTCAAGTTTTCCAGAAACTTGTATTAAAATCTAAAGACGGTAATTATCAATTGCATAGCCCAATGCGCCCTTTGATACCTTCATAACCTATATTTTGCGCAAAATCGACTAAAGAAACAATCTTTAATTAACAACAGATATAAATATCTTCACGCCCTCAGCAGTAATAACGTAGAAGAAAACATAAAATTGGAAGATATTAATAGTAGTATATGGAGGCAGATTTTGGATCACTATGTTTTTATAAGTAACCAGCAACCAGGTACACATGAATGTGTTACGTAATAATCTACAGTTTGAAATATTTTTTTTTCTAGTCCTACTTGAAAAACATATTTCTTCACAATCTGCATAATGGATATGTAGGCAATTCTAGTTAACCGAACGGATATAGTTTCATATCCAAGCAAGTGTTTATTCTTTTATGATAAGATTAAGAAGAAGTGAAGTTGTAAGTTTTAAAAAAGAACGTAAATAATGTGAAGCTTTTGAAATTTATTTATTTAGTTTGAAACACGAAATTACTTATAGATCAAAGTGCATCAGATTTAGAACCAGAACGATATGAAATGTCACATTTGACAAGTCAGTGCTATCCTTTATATTTGGAAATAATTAATATAATAAAAGTGTGACAGATTTAATCATATTTAAAAGGAATGTGATCATACGCTGAATAAATTAGTAAATTGCAATAATTATTTACGATGTAAGTGGGGTATAGACATTATTAACGCACGTATTGTGAATTGCCCTATGAACCCGCAGGGCGAGTTAGGGTAATCACATAATACGTTAATAATGTAGTATTCCACGAATATCGTACAAAAATTTATGTATCACCGTACACCATATCACACTCATTTGAATTATATAATAGCTTTGTTATCCCATTGAGTGCTTTAATGAAATTATAACCGAACTAGAATTTCATTACCACACTCATTGGGCTAACAAGGCAATTACATAACTAAAATGAGTGCGATATGGTATAAGTTATCCCATAGTGATATATAAATAGTATTTTAAAAAATCCATAAAATGGGCCTAGTTATTAAATTTTCAAAATTTTGATACTTTAAAAGCATTGTCAGTTTGCTTGAACTGACAAAGAATTAAGAAAAAAATTGTATTTAAATATAATTTAATTTTACTCTTTACTGAATCTTAACAATTCCAATTGTTCGGAATAATAAAAAATATGGTACATCAGATAAATGTCAAAATATTTTCTCCAAGACTGTACAAATGTCTTAACAAAGTGATAATGCATTAAATTTTCATATTTTTGATAATTTAATAACTAGCTTCATTTTGTATTCAATTCAAGAATATGTCATCACTGTAAAGAAGCTAATTTAAATTTCTTTCGGAAAATATAAACATTTATACAGGGTGAGTCTGGGAAGATGCCCCCCCCTTAACTTTTTTTATTATAAACAATTGAAAAAATAGCTCATATAAAAGTTTTATTATTTTAAATATACTATTTGATGGCAGATGTAGATATTTTTAATGGAGTCATGTTTACAAGATACAACTATCAACTTTTACTTTTTCAACGATGTATTAGTTAATATATTTGAGAAAATTCGAGGAAAATAAGATAATAGACCTTTTCAATTTAATACCAATCTCTCTTTCTATCGCTTCAAATAGTAAGTTAAATGGCGCCAACAAATGCCAGTTGGGCTGTCAAACGAAAAGTCAAAAATATTGCAGTCACTAAAATACCTGTATTCTCGGTGAAAATTTGCTTCAATAAAGCTTTTGTAACTTGTATCGAGAAGTTTTTTAAAGTTGTCAAAGATTTTTCTCACAATTTACGTCTAAATTTGGAAAAACAAACGCCAAGGATCTCAGTAAGATAGCACTTAACCATGGCTCCTACCATTTGTTCTTACTATGCGCAGATCCCCATTGCGCATATCGTCTATCTCTTTAAATTGAAAAGGTCTATTGAAAAATATGGGAAATAATTTTTATTTTTTCATTTAGGTACTTATAATAAAAAAGTTAAAGGTGGAGGGGGGGGGGGACATCTTCTCAGACACACCCTGTATGTCCAGGTTCATTTCACAACAAAATTTAAATTAGCCCCTGACTTTGTAATTGCACTGTAGGTCTAAATTTAATAAATAAAATAAATATATCACCGCTTGTTACCCATTGCTGGGAGTGCCAATCTGCTTTGTACACAGATATTGGTAATGATGAAATATTTGCACCGAGTGGCGCTTACCAGGTGTCACCTCACGGGCACTCATTGCTGGCATGGAGAGTGCACCACAGGGGTTAATTTTGTGCCATTTGAAATTCGAAATATTTGGTGGTTCCACAGATTCGTGACCTGACAATTATAACGAAAATAGCCATTTGTCCCTAATTTTCCAGTCAGCTTGTATATCATTATATCAGACAATGTTGAATATGTTGTTAATTTTCGAACTATCCTCGTATACTGGAAAAATCGTGTACAAAATTTTTGGATCGCCAATAGCCTACCGAATTCTATCCTATCCTAATAATTATTTATGAATCGGTAAATTTAACTACTTAACATAGTTCCCGGTTAACATTGTTTGAATTCTGATTATCATGTTCGAAATATGAACTGCAATCTCCATAATTGTCGTTTAGAAGATCGATTGTCTATTAGGCGCCTTCAGCCAAATTTCACAAACCACTGTTTGTAGGTTATTTGTGTCCTCTAACTTCCCCTGTGGAGTACAGCTCGCTAATTTATCGACTGTTGCACTGACAATGCACGATGCACGATCCGCGACAAATTGAGATCGAAATTCACAACGGTTTACGACAGCAGAAGAAGAGAGAATAATAATTTTGTCCGTTGGGTTAGTAACACCTAAGTCTCATGTCCGTTTGCACCGTTGCACTATATAAGTTACAGTTAAGCAAGTAAGACTTAAAAATAAGTGACACATATAGCAGTACTCGGGCTAGATCCATGTCGCCCTCCTGGCATTTACATCATCGTAACGCCCTTGGTATATAAAATACTATAAAAAATAATTTCATTTGATTGCAGTAGTGCGTAAAACGTTATACATACCTCAGGCCGAAAGAAGTGATTGACATGATTATAAATAATATAGGACTCAATATTATAAACAACCTAAAATGGCAGCTAATACAATAGAAAAACTTAAAAAAATATAACTATTTGGCAGTAATAATACTGTAGACAGTAGTTTAAAATTTTATGAACATAGTGTATGCAAACAAATCACAGTGTTCTTTTTTTAAGTAGGATAAGAAACTAACTCAATGATATTCAATCTGTCAATATATATAAAACTATTATAGCGTCCCACATAGATTTCTGTGCTACGAGCACTATTTTATTTTTATGTATTAAAAACCAGTTAAAAAAATTCAATATACTCGTATACAAAATTGGGCTATTCTCTATATTTTGAAAGTCAACAGATACACAAGTAAAAATAGCGCGTTAAATGCGTTAAAGTGAACAAAAGTAAAACATAATATTTTACTTAAAATTAATATTTTTTTTTATAAAATTATAAATAGTTTGTTCTCTATAGATACTTATGCAAAGGGTATATTTTTAAACAGGAATGTATACAAAACATATTCAGAAATAAATTTGATTTAAAACTTGGAATAGTTTTAATAGTTTATGTAACTAGCTCAGAAAATTCCTTAAACATCAAAGGATATAAATTGTAAAATAGTCTACCAGACTCCACAAAAGAATTTATGATGTCTAGCTTTTAAAAAATGTATTGAATTTATTAAAAATAATATATAGTTATTGCTTTTTATTTGTAATGTAGTACATACTATGTAAAGTATTTATGTTAATTATTATTTAAAGAAAAATCCAAGTAATTAAAAAAAACTTAGAGTAAATCTATGAAAACTTACTCGAAATGTCACTGATAATTACATTTGTTTCAATAATAGCCTACTTCGTTTTAAGTTGATTATAAAATTACCAACGTATATTTGTAATAGTAGATTTGAATGAAAAATTTAGTAAATTGCTATTCACTTGTTTATTTATATAAATGTTTGAAATTTGGTAGGAATACTTTTCAACCCTTTGTTTTTCAAGAGATAAAAATTTAAAATCGGTATATCAATGTTCCCTGGAGTTATGGAGTTTCAAAAAGGATTCGTTTTTTAATAGCCACCTGGTATTTAGTATAATGAAGTATTTATATTGTGTATAATACTTAACAAAAAGTTATACTGTCATTACAGGAACCTGCGATCAGAAGCAGACTGGATTGATTTATTTATAACGTCATTAGCGAAATCTGCCTTTTGTATTTACTTATTTATAAAACAATTATGCAAATAGATGGATTAAAGTACCTACATTTCTCTTTTCCTTATACCGGATGTAGTGAATAAAGAATTTATAATGAAAAAGGAAGTATCTATCTATTTCATAAATAAGATTGTTTTGTTTTCTTAAATTTTTACTTTGTGAAAGTTTTATAGATATTTATTTTTCTACTAAGAATAAATTTTGTGCACATTGTAACATTTTTGTGACATTTATAAGACTTGCTGTTTTCTTTTTAATCTTTCTATTGTTAAAATTTTATTTATTCTTTTCAGGTCCAGTGGATAATAAGTGGATACCGTCGTATAAGGTAAATAGTTTAGATACAATATTTATTTTAAATTATTTTGTTTATGTTCATACTACACATAAAGTTTAGTTTTTTAATCCTTAACCATCCGGGACCGGTATATATATATATATATATATATATATATATATATATATATATATATATATATATATATATATAACACATTTATTTTTACATTTACTTATTATTTGTACCATTACTGCAAGAGTGCACAAATAAGGATTGCCGCGCCGCCACTGAATCAAATTTTTTTCTTGAATATAAGTTTGGACCTTGGCATTTTTTAAAATAAAATACAATTTTCTTTCTGTAACTTTTTTAAATAGTTATTTACTACATTTTTGTTTTAGACGATCATAATTTTTATTTTGTTTTTAAAATTTTTTGAAATATGGTGATAACCAAAGATAAAATGTATATACACTTTTTTTCTATTTTGGTTCTTTAATATGTACATTATGAAACCCATTTGGATGTCATAAAGTACTTCTTTATGACATCCAAATGAGTTTCATAAAATACATATTATACAACCGAAATTGAAATTCCTGGATATGAAATAATGTAATTTTTTGAAAAATGACCAAAGTAGAAAAAATAGTATAAAATACACGTTTCATAAGACAATTAAGCGCACTTGTACCCTTAGAAAACTCGCGGCAAACCGCTCGTTACTAAGAATGACGCTTGCGCTAAAATCATGTCTTATGAAATTTGTATCTCAATGTACTATTAAATGTTACGTTTCTCAAATATAATTTTTACATTTGGAAAAAAACTTATAAAAACAAAGGTTATCTGCATCATTAACGAATTAAAGTCGCATATATTTATATCTCTGCAATTTGAAATGACAAGAAGAGCGCGCAGTAAGGATGGGTATAACATACCTGTCTCAAAAATTCATATTGTTTCATTAAATTACGACAGGCACTTTAAAACGATGCTCGTTGTTAATAATACTGCCGCTGTAACGTGAATTTATTTATCACTTCGAATATATTAATTTGATTCGTAGCTGTGCGTATGGCATTATTTTCTGTCAGTGTTTTTGAGAGTGAGAGAGGTATTGTGAATGCTTTTATATATATTTTTATAATCAGAAAAGAACAGTAGTATTTTGTGAATCTCATAAAAACTAAATAACCGACAATTCTGAATTTGATCAGAAGATGATCAGACATCTTTAAAAAATAAACTATTTGTAGTAAATGTTGAAGGTAACTAAAAAACGAATAAAAAATATTTATAAAAAAACAGTACAACATTAATTATATAATGGTCTGTAAAGGTTAACCTACAATAAAAACTGACAATATTATTATACCAGATTATCATTAATATTATATTACTTGTGGAATTTAAAGTATATTGTTGGCCTTTAAACCACAAATATTTTAGAAATTATTCCAAATATTTAACCCTAATTTAATCAATATATTTATTTGGAAAGGCAGAAATTTCTTCACAGTATTAATTATTTGAAATTTGACAAATATTTGTCTAATATATTGTTGTACATATTTGAAGGTAACATTTATGTTTTTATTTTTGTGACAACAGTAAAAAATTGTATGGCACGCGTTTTTATAGAAGTTATGATGCATAACAATATAGCATACCACCTGGGTACAATTTTTAAAAAGCCTACGTGATAAATATGCAATGATGCATTTTGTTCGTAAAAAGAAATGAACTTGTATAAATTTCTTACGAAAACAGTTAAATTCAATATATGCAATAATTAACAATTTGTATGAATTACAATAAGTAATATATTGTAGGTAATTGGGGGTACACAATAATAACTAATAACATTGTTTATGTACTATGAATTCAGAATATTTCTCATAAAATATTGGAGGATGTGCTTATAATTGTATTGTGTAGGCGTATAGCCGCAAGAAATATATGTTTCAGAATATTTAATTTGAAAAATAATAGGACATATATTTTAATAGACGTATAATGTTACTTATAATTATTATAAATACAAATAAAGCAATCCTCCAGTATTTTTTTTTAATTTTATGAAACTTTATCTAAATTGAAAGCAATCTATAATTCTAGAAAGTCTTAATAATTGTTATTCACTATGTGTGAAATATCTCGACTGTGGTATAGTTTAGGTGTTAACAATTACATTACAATTAATTTATTCTCTTACACAACCGACGTTTCGGTACACTCGTGTACCTTCATCAGGGAAAGTAAGATCTTACAAATAATTACAAATTCTCATGTACACAAAATACATTTGTTTTTACTTTCCGTCTTTTCAAAATCATATTCATGAAAAGCATATACACATCAGTTTGCTCTCAAAATCGACAACAGAATGTTCTGCATTCAAAACTAGTAAAATGAAAATGCTAGTAGTGCCTAGAGGCGTTTTTGAGACCGTTGGGTATTATCTTCGAGCATATACTGACTAGAGAAGTAAGTCCCTATGCCAACGCATAGCTTGATGTGATCGGAAGATATGCGGAAGAGGGGATTTGCGGGGCTGAAAGTCATGGTGTATTGCGGCCAGCGTTTTGTTTTGGTTATATTTATGTCACTACTTGTCATTTTACTGTAATCTAACCCTTTATTCATATTTCAGTATAATTTTATATTGTGTGGTGCCAAATTGCAATGAAAAATACAATAATAATAAGTAATTGGGTTTTTTTTTACATATAATATAATAAACAAAGTGTAACTTTTAGGCTTCCTGCTAATACTGACGTGAGAGAAAAGCGACTGAAATTTATTGGAAATAAAAATGATTTATATATTTCAAAAGCAACAATTCGTCATACTTTGTGAAAATATTAAGACAATACGCAGGCCGCAATACACCACGGCTTCCGTCCCCGCAAATCTCCCCTCCGCGATATCTTCCGATCATAACAAACACCGTAAGGCGGCCTCTAGTCAGTATATTCCGAGCATTATTCGTTACAGTAACTGTCATAGAAACAGCTGGGTTATACTACTATTTCACAAAAGTTATTTATGTAACAAGTGCAAAAAGTCAGTATTTATTGCACGAGGTGTGCAGCTTACGACACTAGACAAGTGCAATAATTATATATATATATATATATATATATATATATATATATATATATATATATATATATATATATATATAATTCATAAGACAATCTGTTAACGTACGAGTCCATGTTTTACAAAGGACGAGTGCGTTAACAGGCCTTATGCATGGTATATTATATACACAGGGACTAAAGTGCATATTCAATCCGGTGCGTGAAGTAAGGTGAGGGAAATAATCACCTGAGGGATTGAATGCACTTTAGTCCTGTGGTATATACGCTATTTTTCGCACTCCCGTATCAAATGGAACCATATTAGTGTAAAATAAATTATTCTTACAATTTCACAATACAAATGTCAAAAATTTTGTTCAAATTTAAACTCAACGCCTGCTCAAAATGTAGTGCAGATACGAATAAATAAATCATAGTAACGATATGATGTTATGGAAACATCTTGTTTATTTTTACTTTAGTCCCCCAGGGATTTTTTTCATATTTAATCCCTCTGGGACTGAATTTGAACTTTAGTCCCTGAAATGAGTGACTAGAATCGCTCTTTAGTCTCGGGAGTGCGAAAACATGTTTTTATACTATTTTTTCCATTAAGGTAATTTTATCTTTTTATTAGATATTTAAAAATTCGACCTGTCAAAAATATAAATCAGTTATGTTGGTAGCGCTTCCCGCAATTTTTTTTTTAACTTTATAGATGTAAATTCATGTCATGCCACCTCTAGAACACGAAAAGCGCCAAAAATAGTGGGTTTATAGATCTTTTTAGACACCGAAATAAAAAATCTGGTGTGGCCAATACAATACCTCCCGCCATATACAGCCCGAGTCACAAAAAAGATTAAGCTAATCCTTATTTTTGGATTAGCGAATTTTACTCTAATTTTGTGAGTTTTATTCTTAAAATATAGTCTAATCTAATCCAAGTAAGTACCCTTCTTTGGTAATAAAATGAAGATTAAATTTTAAATACCGGGATAGAATAGAATTCACTAATCCAAAAATGATGATTGGCTTAAACTTTTTTGTGAATCGTTAATTTTTATTAATCTAAATACATACCTACATATTTACTTATGTTGGAAACTGTATTGATTTCCTTTCTTATTGTTCTAATTACTTTTTTCTTTTTAAATTTTTACTATTATTAATTTGAATTGATTAATTCTTTGACAGTGGCATTTATCATTTATCTGTCAGTTACACACATTTGAATAACTGCGTAACCAAGGAGTTTTGTTTGTTTACAGCGACGGCTTCGGGATTTAAATTATAGATAATTTTATAAATTTATCCATACAATATGTAGAAAAAGTATTAATGCAAATCTGTGGAAAATTTAAAGATCTTTGATTTTTATAATAACATTAATCTCGTAAAAATGACATTTAAAGGTATTTTTCGAAGAAAAACTATTTTGAGCTTCAAGTATACTGCCATTTTCGGTTATCCGATTTGTACCAAAATTTAATGGGCTCTTTGCAAATTAGAAAAAGGTCGAAATACAAGGTTTAAAATTTTTGTGAAAGATAGTATTTGAGTTAGAGCGGAGGATCCACACACACACACACACACACACACACACACGCGCACGCACACGCACACACACGCACACACACGCACACGCACGCACGCACACACACGCACACGTACACACACACACACACACACATACACACACAGACATCATCGTGAAGATGTTAAAATTGTATTCCAGGGACCTTAAAACGTGCTCATTTACCAAAATCTCGATATGCGATTTTTAGCATTTACAGCGCTATACCTCCCTTACCAAGGGTAGCGGAAGGTAAAAAAATGATTTTTAAAAACATAGCATGCAACATTTTTTTTATGAATATTTAAGAAAACTAACAAATTTAGGAAATAGTTTGCTAGCGATGTGAAAGGTCTACTTTTAATATATATTTTTTTGCCTTCTTTTAGCATAAACGAAAAAATATAATATAGGTTTAAATATAAAAAAAATTGTGTAGAAATGTGCATTATACTTCTAACTTCCAAGTATCTAAGAAACCATAAGGAAAAAGTATTTTGAAAATAAAAAGTGTCAACAATTTATTGTATGTTTTATGTGAAAAGGATTAGGTTCAATTCCAACTAAATTACACCATTTGTTGTACATTGTCCAGCTGTGATTTAATTTCAGATTAAGGAGTGTTACCCGTTTGTTTCTTTTGCTACCTACAGAAATAGAATCCATTTCATTGGAGAATAGGCGGACAAATGAACGACGTTCGCTTTTAAATAGAATTTGTCAAATCTACGACAACTTGTTTATCTTAGTAGAACAAAATAATATTGTCAGTTAGCTTTATTATTGTGGATACGTAAACTTTTATGAGATCTTTTGAGTCAAGCAAGGGCGAGTGCTGACAGTACTTGGATGGGTCTCGTGGCATTGATGATGGTGATGTGTGTCTGTAAGAACTATATTTTCTTTCAGATAAGATTAACGTCTGGTATCTGCCTAACCAAATTTTTCTAATTTTTAGCACATCTAGTTGATATAACGTAGTTGATTAACCTTAATTTGGACGTCATTTAGTATTTAGTGCATATAAATGTAGGATTAAGACGATGCCCATATTCATAAACTCTCGTTAAGTTTCAAAACGGCTCGTTAAAATTTTTGAGAAATGGAATCAAACGTGACAACATACATTATTATTCACGAAAGATGACTATTCAAGGCCATTCTTTCGAAAAAAGAAACATCACTTTACAGCAGTAGCTTAGCAACATTTTGTATTAGAAAGAGAACGATTATTTGACCTATGTCTATTTAATTTATGTGGTGTGACAGATATACGTAAATAGTGGCATTACTTTCTAACACACTATAAATAATAATGACGTAAGTCGTGGAATTACAGATACCTAATTATCTACTACACTGTCCTCTGTGCTAATATTTACCCAGTGGCGTTGACGTTTAAATCAAATTACTATTCCTTGGTTTGTAAGTTAAGTCTATGTTTTTGTATTTTGCAAAAACATAAGCGAAAAACATAAATCTTTCAGAAAGACATTATTTAGAAAGAAACACAATTTTCAAATAAATTACTCTTGTTTTTCTGTTAAAATGTGTCCATAAATATTTCATGTTGCACGCCTATGCATACGAAATGCAATGAAGTTATCTGCGAGTAATATTATATCAGACGGCTCACAAATGACCTTAAATAGTCATCTTTCGTGAATAATAGTTTACATTTCGATTTTTCTGTCAGTGTCGACTGTTTTTACTGGATAAAAATTATAACGAACCGTTAAAATTTTTACGAGTATTTATGAATATGGGCATTAGGATAATAAAAGAGCAACTTCGGACACAGCCTTAATGTCCTCGGGTATGCGCCCCATCTTTCAAGTACATACTCGTATTGTGAAATAGAATAGAGCAGTAGTTTTCCACAATAAAAACGGAAGTGATAGCCAAAGACGGATATGAAACTAAAACGATTAAAATCTCTCTAAAGCCTAAACACAGACGCATGACAACTCGTTTCATGGCTGGCTAGATGCATCATATCTACTCGGACGTTCGATTGGGACAAGTGACAATCTGCGCCTCCACCAATAGTCGTGCTCTGTTTTTAACTCGATAGATTGCCAATTGTTTCCATATAGCTAGAAGACAAACAATTGAATACTAAAGTATGATATGTAACATTAGCAGTATATGAGACTTATTAGCGCGAATTTTAAATTTGAAATATGATATTAGTGAAACTTATAGTTAAAGCAGATTTTTTATTATTATTTAAAGGGTGTTAAAAAGTTAAAAAAAATGACAGTATAAAGTACAGACCAAATTGAGTGAAAAATGCTTAATCAAAATAGGTTAACAAATGAACCATTCCAAAGTTTTGCGCTATTTTCAGTATTTGCAAGTGTAATTCTTTTATCAATTTGTTAAACTAAAGATTAAAAAAACAAACAAATTTAGATAAGCTAGGTTGCTATTTATTGGACCAGTATTTTAAATATATGATCAAAATAAAAACAACGGTAAAAATAAATAAATCATCACGGCATATTACCCATTGCTGGGTTTGCCAATCTGCTTTGTACACAGATTTCGGTAATAACGATGTTATATTTGTTCCGTGCGGGCGTTTACTATGCGTCACCTCACGGGCACTCATTGCTGGCGTGGAGACTACAGGGGTCAATTTTGTACCATTTAGAATTTTAAATATTTCTTTTGACGTTGGTCGGAATTGAATAACCGGTAACTAATAAATATGCAATTTAAAATTTAACCTAATCCATCTTTAAACGAACCTAATCTAATCTAAACTAACCTAACTATAACTTATCTAGTCTAACCTGAACACAATATTCATATTTACTGATTATTTATTTTACAAAGCACAGATCATTAATGCAAAAAATAGATCAAATAAATACAAAATTTTGATACAGATCGAATAAAATATAAAATGATTGAATTTAACACATTTGTTGATCATAATTAGTAGAATTAGTATGTATTCTAACCTCTTGCTAAAAATTCAAAATAAAAGATTAATGGTAAAAATAGTTTTTATCCCTTTTTCTCCAGAAGTAGTATTATGAATAGATATTTTAATAACAGGAATTAGCTCATACCGTGAGTTTCAGCTAGATGCAACATTTACTGTAATCATTTATATTAGTATGTTACTATGGATACTACACTCTAGCCATTTTTACTATAGAGTGGTGTGAAAATATGAGCAGTTTGATCTTATTGTTTAATTGGATAATACCGGGGTTTTATCCAATATGAAAACAATATTAAACTGCTCCTATCTTCACACCACTTCATAGTTAAAACGGATAAAGTTTAGTAATTATATGGTATTGCATCGTTCCAGATAAAATGCAACATAGGTTGTCAAAGTTGTCATTGTCAAATTAACTTGTCATCATAATTTACTGATCTATAAATAACGTAAGAAAGTAATAAGAGCAGTAGCAATAAAAAATCCATATATTTGAAACGCAAATTACAATTTTTTTTCAAAAACTGTACCATTAAGAATTAAACAATAATTTAGATGAATATAAAAATTTTCTTAGAGAGAATATAATATTTCGGGAGTTGTTGACGAAGCCTTTCTATTTTTAAATTTTGTTCTTGAAATCCGGATCGATATTAATTTTTCCAAAAATTAGCTTACAATATGCAATTCTTTTCTCATGGTCATTGTTTCTTAATTCTTGGTGATTTTGAAAATGATAAGAATGAAATTTTTCGTCTTTTAATAATCTAAATACAGAAGTTTTGCTAATATTTAAATTTTCGTAGACAGCTGATTATTTTCTTCTATTGCTCTTAGCAAATTATTTTTCTTTTCTTCAGTCCGCGCAGTTTTTTTTTTCATGTCCTCTTCTTATGATTCTTGTCTAAACATACATCACTTTAAATTTTGAAAATATTCTCGAAACTATAGTAGGTTTTGGTCTATGATGTTCAGAAAATAAGTTGGTAAACATATCACACACATTTCTTAAACTATGGCCAGCATTGTATCAAGTAATCATTCGAATCTTTTCTTTTTTACTAAACATCTTTAAAAAGTAATAGTAAGACAAGTTAATTTTATCTGGAACGATGAAGAACCATAGAAATACCTTAATAACAATATAGTAAATTGTAGCAGGAATTAATTATTTACAAACATCCCATTAGAACTAATAGAAACGGTTATTACAGAAAAATGGGATATTATCAGCCTAAAAACAAACATTCCGTTACTGAAAATGCTGTACCTCCCATCCCAAACTATATGGTTTAATTAAAGACCATAAAAATGATTTGCCATTAAGACCTATTGTAGCAGGAATTAATTATTTACAATATAGTAAAGGTTACATCTTAGCTGAAACTCACGGTACATTTCTTAAATGGATAATTTGATAACTCATGTTCATTGAGCATTTTGCTATTGTTTTATTTAGGTTTTAAATTTTAAAAAATACTTATGCCCAGTTACACCAACAAGGCTTAAATTTTAAGCGCCCCTTAAAACAAAAAATGTAAATTTAAATTGTGACAGGAATATTTAATAATGCCTTTGTCATTTCATTTCGATGCAATATTGTTTACTTAAGAAAGGCTTAAAATTTAAGTATTGTTGGTGCAAGCGGGCATAAATATATTATTGCAACAAAACAAATAATTTATGAATTTAAAAAATAAAGGAAAACTACTACTTGTATAAACTATAATATTCTGAATAAGAAAGATAGGTTTAATTGTCTTGTAAACAGGAGAAAATCATTTTCAAACGTCATAACAATTTTATTTTAAAGTAATTTAAAACTTATTTTTAGTTTACAACTCATCTGTCATTCTCCTTTTAATAATTGTAAAATACTAGTTTGTGTAAAATTCAATCCCGTGACATTTACAGTCAATTTAGATGTTGTAAACCGTGCAAATAGTAAGTGTTGTAAAAGTTTTACACCTACTTTAATTAACAATTCCGTCCATGTGGATGTGTAGGTAATCCCACAGCACTAGCCATCAACATTGTGGCTTACTACGTCTTACTGAAAGAGTTGTAGATACACCCTGGCTTCAAACAAAAAATAACAATGTTACTGACCGAAGTCAGTTTCATTTGGATGTACTAATTGGTATTTAGATTTAATTTATATTTAAATTCATCTCCAAACATTACCTTTGACAAAGGAATTTAGTTTTTGAAGGAAGTAATTACTCAATTTCTCAGTGTTAGAAAAACTACTTTATATTCATTGTAAAACTTCTATCGGATTCGTAAGTGAGGACTAAGAAATGTACTGAAGAATGAAGATTTTATTTTGTAAGTGATCCCTGTAGTTCACTGACTAAAGACCATTTCCACGACTTGAACCCCACGTCATCAATCCTAAGCATATGGTTCAAATCGCCAGCGGGAGGAGGGAATTGATGACGTCATGTTGTCGGGTAAAATCGTGTAATTTCCAAAGTATTCTTACAATTAAAAATTGACAACTGACAGTATATAATATAACTTTACCGTGCGAATATTATTATTTATCAAAATTCGAAGTATGACATTTGTTTCGCAATAATAAATCATTCAATAATTATGATGTAATGTCAAAACAGTTATTTATAACCTATATTGTGTCAATTTTGTTATTCATCAAAATTCGAAGTATAAATAGTTATTTAGCAATAATAAACGAATTGAATAAATATACGATATAAGTATAATGGATGAAATATACCTCTATTTATTGTCCAAAAGCAATATGTTGCAATAATTGTCGGTAATCTTAGAAACACGAAAAACCGTCTTTGCAATATAATACCAAGAATTAACAAAACTACCAACACACAACGAAACACAAATTATCGACGCCAAAATCACCGTAATCACATGATTGACAGAATGACATGAATAGTCAATAATTATATCCCGAGTGCTAAGAATTTAATCGATTAAATTTGACATGTCTGGCTTATGTAATAAATTTTGTTAAAAAAGTGTTTGTGGACATAATAATTTGAAAAAAACGCGAGACCGCAGGTCGAGGGATTTTATCTTAAATTATTATGTACGAAAATACTTTTTTAAAAGCAAAATTTTATAAATAAGCCAGACATCAAATTTAATCAATTCATTACTTTAGCAGGAGGAATATATGACAAGATTATTTCATCCGTTTGTTTTTATTTACTTGTCAAATAAATGTCAAAACATAATAAATAAAATTTGCTTGAATTGAATAATTCGACAGGTTTAAAGATATACAGAGTGATCCAGAATGATTAGGTTCCGCCTCGTTCTGATTTTTTGTTGGCCGAATCGTTGTGATAGTGAAATACGATTGACAGATTGCATTGGCCTACACATTTCTACTCATTTTCATCATTCCTCGCAATAAGAATATATACTTCCAAAATAAACTTGTCATGTTATTCTATATATAAACAATCATTCTACCGTAATGATTTGAATACATAACAGTTTAATTATAATGGTACAAACAAACTGTATGTCAAAAAATTCAAATACATAACGCCGAACGCCGCAGACTTTTCCAAATGTCGTTAATATAGGAAACATAATTTGACATTGCCGGTAAATTGATACTCATTTTTTTTCGTGAAAGATAATTTTGATCATGATCATCATAATCATTCAAGTCACGTGACATTCAATTGTTCTGGATCACTCCGTAGAATATCAGTAAGGTAAAAAAATATGTAAGTATCTTGCTTCTGCGACTAATTATGCGGCTAAATCTGTCTCCAAAATGTTCAAAATGTGAATATAAAAGGTGCTATTTAATCACTTATTTAAAATGCACAACAATGGGAAAGACACATTCTGATTGGTCAAATTTGTATGAATGAAATAATCAAATATAATTCACATTTGGACATGACACCCGTAACCGCGGTTACAATACCGTTTCTATTTTATTTTTTGCCGTTGGTTAGACGGAGATAGCGTGTACCCCTTTGAGATAATGAGATAGCGAATAAAATTCTCATATATGCCATGTGTGTATGACAAAGGTGCTAGATAAAATTTAGGAATTCATGCATCAGAAATTGATGACGTGGGGATCAACTCGGAGGTAGCTACGGGGGTCGCGCTAGAATTATTGAGAATAAGACACAAATGGTTCATATTTTCCATAATTTTATTTTAAATATGTTCAAAGTAGTAGTTGCCTTCAATTTGACATTATTTTCCGTTACTTGTTAAAAGTTCCAAACCAATCTTCTTTTGGAATGCTTTCAAACTAATTAGTAATGAATACAGAAATAAAGAAAAATGTGGGAAAATTTCTCGACTGTGATGTGGATAAGATGGATAATTACTCGAAATCTCAGTCAAAACAGCATTTATTTTTACAATACCGACATGTTCACACTTGCACCTTCTTCAGGGTAGTAAGAGTAATTCATGTACACAGAATACATTCGTACATTTAAACATTCAGTTTTTACACATCGTACAAAATCGACAAGTCATTTTAAAAAAACGGATGAGTATGTGCTCTGTGATTTTTTGTACGATATGTAAAAACTTAATTTTTAAATGTACGAGTACATGAATTGTAACACTTTATAAGATCTTACTACACTGAAGAAGGTGTTACTGAGATTTCGAGTAATTAACACAAGTAAAAATAACGAATAGTAGATCTAGTTCGCCCAAATTCAATACAACGAAATAATATTTCATCATTTTCATTTTACTAAAAGTATACTACCTTATAATTATTAAAGTTTCTTTGCAAAGGTATAATACCCCATTAATAGTATTTTCATTTCATGATCATATTTACCTGGATAAAAGTTAAATAAATGGAAAATGCGTGCGAATGGATACAGCATAAAATTATCATACATATGACTTTAAAACAAATTAATATAACCTAGCTACAGCAAATAATGTAAATAAATTTATCTTTCTTGGTTAGCACATTTTTATTTACTTAACGTGGGTGCATGTTATTAAATATTAATTCATAACAAAAATTATGTGTAACATTATAGTTTTAGTTTTTTAATATAAAAAGTAATATTCTGTACACATTGAGAACTGATAAATCATTTTATTTATTTCAAGATCGGATAATCAAATAGAATAGACAGAATTGACTGAACTACAAACACGATGATTTTCAAGACACGAATAATAGAAGACAATTACTTTTTAATTCTTTATTTTAATTTTTTATACTGTTTTACGAATATGTATAAAAATGTACTTAATTTATTGTAATATATTTTGTTTAAATATAAATTATTAAATATGAGGAGTATGGTGTGCTAACTCAAGTGCAAATATACATAAATATACCATCACGGCATATTATCCATTGCTGTGTGTGCCAATCTGCGTTGTAATCAGATTTCGGTAATGATGATGACATATTTGTACCCTACGGGCGTTTACCAGGCGTCACCTCACGGGCACTCATTTCTGGCGTGGAGAGTGCGCCACAGGGGTCAATTTTGTGCCATTTAAAATTCGAACTTTCTGGAGCAAAGAATTCTAAATTTTTAAGTTTCAAATCTGTCACTTGCAAATACCCAGTCACGAGCCTTGTTGATCTGAAGAAACTGATATACGTCCGAAGGTGGATTACTTCGTGGTGATTCAGATCAGAATATGTAGTGGTGGGAGTTAAGTAATCTAGTCCAATGAAATGACAAATAAGTGAACAGGTTCAGAAAATGTAAGTTAGATCTGATCCAAGTGCAAATACAATACGTTTATTAATATTAATTCTTCAAAGTACAATTAAATTGACAGCAGTATTATTATATTGAGTCTATTAATAATAAAAATATATTTTTTAATTAATTCAATTAAATTCAAACCTTTTTTTCTCAGTATACATACTCATTTTTGATAGGTTTATCCCAAATACTGTTTTTGACATTAATATGTTAATTAATAAACAAAAATTGTTCACCAATGTGAACATGAACATTAAAGAATAAGTTAGGTGGAAAATTAGTCTTTTAAAGATTATCAAAAGAATTCATTTACAATGTTTCACATTTTGCTTTAGGGAGGTGAGAAGTTTAATTTTTAATTAATATTTTTTCTTATTCAACCTACTTTTTTTGCAATTAACTCTTTCGATACCTATTTGATATTGAATATATGTTTATTGAATTGATAGTTACTGTTACTGTTAACAGTGTTATAAAAATACCATTATATAGGCTGTCCATTTTAAATGAGCGATCATTGCTATCTCGAAAACGATAAGAGCTACAAAGACGGTTAAATGAGCAAATAATTTCTATTTTACAAGACAAATTTAAAGAACAGAAAATTATTTCTTTTTCTTTCAGTGGTTCTCAAATTCAAAAATATAATATTTGCATACCTTCACATAACGATTTTTTTGAGAAAAATGCTTATAAAGTTTTATGCCCTGTTGCAGAAACGTTCATCATCGCATTATTCTGTTAGCGGTTCATCAAAACGAACAAATGCAACGCGATCTTTTGACAGCAATGATTTAAATGCCATAAGAACAAGGAAACTGATTCGAATTTCTGCAACCGGGCATTATATTAATATGATTATTTCATTCATTACAAATTTGATTAATCAGAATGTCTCATTTTCCATTGTTGTGTATTTTAAATAGCTAGCTTTTATATGCAAATTTTGAACATTTTGAAGGCATATTTAGCCGGATAATTAGTCGCCGAAGCAAGATACTTACATATTTTTTACCTTTACTTATATTCTATATCTTTAAACATGCCGAATTAATCAATTCAAGCAAATTTTATTCATAATTTTTGACATTTATTTGATAAGTTAAAGAAAACGAATGGAATAATCTTGACACGTACCCCTTGTGCTAAAGAATTGATTAAATTAAAATAAATGTCAGGCTTATTTATAAAATTTTGCTTTTAAAAAAATTGTTATCGTTCATAATAATTTAAGATAAAATCCCTGGACCTGAGGTCTCAGTTTTTTTTTTCAAATTATTATGTACTCAAATACTTTTTAAGCAATATTTATTGCATAAGCCAGTCAAATTTAATCGATAAAACTCTTAGCACTAGGGATATAACTATTGATTAAAATATAACTATGTATAATCAGAGTACCACGAATAGAAAAATTAATGCATAATTTTTTTTTTTTAGATACAGGGTGCCTATATTAAATATTCCCTCCTGAAAATTCATGAATAGGCAATCTATATTACATTTCATAAGAGACTTGGTTTTTGAAGTTTTGTTTAGCTCTTATACCTACTGTGATTATTCGATAAAGTATAAAATTTACCAAGTGTCTTATGAAAGGTAGTCTGTTTTGCATATTCTTAAAATTTCAGGCGGGAACAAATAAAATGGGCACTTGTATAATAGAATGCTTGAAAGTAATAAATGAATATTTTATCCACGTTGACGTCATATTTGTGAACAATTAACAAAAAATATTCTCTTCTTTCTGTCAGATCACTCTAATTCTATGTTAAATAATAAACCTGAATCCATTTTTGTTTACTGCGAAAAAGTTAAAATTGGTTAGCAATCTGAATAACTAACCAGTATCGTTGAAAATAGAGGAGTTTATTTTTAGAAATCTCAGGGGCATGCTTATTAAAATTCTGTATTTCCTTTCTGTTTTAGGAATTTTCGGGTTTTGTACTATTAGAATAAAAAATATTGTGACAGTTTATATAATAAATATATAAATTGGCTTTGAATTGAACTGTGACAAAGTAGTTGACGCTAGCTAAATCCTTTTGCCTCGTTTCGTACGCTTGCAGGCGAATATTTTGAAGGCATGCTTTATATTTTCGCTTCGCTGCAAAACGCGAAAAAAATTACCACAGCACTACATAAATGTTTTACATAATTCTCTAACTATTAGAAATTGAGAAAAAATGTTTCATATTTAATTCTATTGTATTTTATTTACTGGCACAGACAATTTTTTTTCCGATCACTATCTTTATTAGTTTTTGTTCGATTCTAATACAAGTTGGCATTTTTCTCGGATACAATTGAAGATCAGGCCAATGTTAATTAAGCTCTTTTTACTCATATTGGTCATCTGGTTTAAGATTGTAGTGGTGGGAGGAGCGGTTTACGCAGCAACATTTTAAGGTTAAATACGATTCTAAGATTTATTTCGATAAGATTGAAATATTACAATAATAAAAACTTTCAGACACATCATTTATAGGTGGAACATCTTTAATATTATCCATTTGAGAACCATTTTCATCAGACATTGACAGGTTGACAGGTGATGTGTCTTTTGTATTTATATTAACTATTTACGTTATATTATCAGTTATTTTCAATTATATTTATATTGATATTATTTACGAGTATTCCACTTAAATTATTGTAGGCAAATGCAGGAAAACATTTGGAATACTTAAATAACTTTGGGACAGTTTAAAACTGTCTCGCGTTTGCACCAATCACAAGCCTTGAAATGTGTCCCCAAGCTACACTGCAAACTTATACCCAGTGTTGTGACTGAACTAGATCATTTGATCTAAAACACGTATCAAATAAATAAATAAATATAAATATATCATCATGGCATATTACCCATTGCTGGGTGTGCCAATCCGCTTTGTATGCAGATATCGGTAATGATGATGACATATTTGTACCGTGCGGGCGTTTACCAGGCGTCACCTCACGGGCACTCATTGCTGGCGTGGAGAGTGCACCACAGGGGTCAATTTTGTCATTTTTGTATCTAGTTCATTGAATACGGTTTTTGATCTGATCTAGATCCTTTTATGAATTCAGATCTTGATCTGAATCTATGATCTCAAAAAAAATCAAATATACGGAATTATAAGGGAAACAGTTTAAGCCATGTCAAATGAGAAAATAAATACAAGAATTTGAAACCAGAAAATTCAAGAACAAATTAAATACAAGTAGGTTGTAATTTATTAAACTTACTTAAAAAATTCAATGGTACCTATATCATGATTGTCTGCCTATTGATGTGGCCTGTCTTAATTTATTATTTTTCAACAATTCTAATATTTAAAATTATTATTTTTGTTTTTGTTTCTACTTTATTCGTTAATTAAGTATTAATAAAACTAGGTATGTGTATAATTTTTCTTCCCATGTGTTAGGCATATCCTTTGTAATTAATTTACTTTTTGCATTCCTATATTTAATTAATAAGAAAAAAAAAGCATTTGAAAATCATTGCGGATCTTTTTTATGGTCTAATAAAAACACATCCCAAATTCCTGATCTGATCTGAAAAAAAGATCTGATCGCAGAAATTAACCTATGATCTGATCTAGAACATTAATTATAAAGATCTTGATCTAGATCCTTTTACTGATATGTCACAACACTGCTTATACCAGATACAGTATATATGCCTTTAAAGTCTGTACCCGAAGTTGTATACAGGATACATATGGAGGGGAGACCGGTGTCAATTGTAACAGGTGTCAAATGTAACAAGGGTAGGCAACAGGGCCATCTTTTCGAAGTAGATTAAAACGCGCTTGCAGAGTGAAGCAGAAAGAGTCATAGCTCTTTGGTATTTAGTGTACGTACATACGCGCAAATATGGCGTCTGTTTCTGACGAATACCTGTAAATCGACAAAAAAGTAAATACAGGAAGTGACACACATTGTTTCTCAAACACTATAAGTGCTCTGCTCGGAAATATTTCAAGTTAAGGATCATTTTGTGAGTTATATTTGCTTTTATTTTTCATTAAAAAACATTCCGAATTATTACCTAATAAATACAAAAAAAGCAAATAATATCTTTATGTTAAGCAGTGTCAGTTGTAACACATGCCACGGTGTCGATTGTAACATGTTTAATAATTAAGTACAGTTTTGATCATGATAAAAATTACAAGAAAAACCACTGCTATCGAAAACATAAAAGAAGAAGAGCAAAAAAACGAAAAATAGTTCCGAAAGTAACATTCGCAGATTACTCTTCAGATGGCTCGGATGAGGAAACTCTCTGATATGTACTGGCCCATATTTTTTGAGCACAGGAGATTGGTTGCAGTGCGAAAATGTAAAATCTGGACACCGGGCAAGTTAAATTATACGAAGAAAGACCTGTTTTATGTTTACCTAAACTGCAATTTCGTTAGCGACTAAATGCATTGATCAAAATGATCCATATCAACAACAGAATATATATTTTGTTTGCTTTTAGTTGAGTCATCTGAATTTTGTATTTTCTGAGGTAATAAATAAATGTTTATTTTTTCAATAATTTCTTCTTTTATCTTTTATTTTATCTTATTACATCACTGTTAAAATTTGTTACAATTGACACTGGCCCTGTTTCCATTGACACCAGTTAGGTGTCATTTGTTACATTTGTAATGCCTGACTAAAAATCCTTATACTTTTATATTTGTCACATTTTCAAACGTTTAAAATTCAAAATATTATTCACTAAGGTGTGTAGATTCTCATATAGGTAATTTCAAAATTTCGAAGTGTAACGTTAACTCGCGAAAAATTTAAATTTTGTAACAATTGACACCGGTCTCCCCTACTCAAATTTTTCGAAATATGAAGCTATCCCCTGTGACATCATAATTTATGATTCATAAAATTGGCGCGATATTTCGCCACCAGATAGAGTCCGCACAACTCGAATGGTCTGGTAACTTTTAAGCGATTTGAATATTAGAAATCGAATTTGAATTTGAACCTGTGCGGTAACAAAAATCTGTCTATAACGCATTCAGTTATCCATCGCAAAATAAATAAATTTTATTTTTATAACGGTTATTTCTTTATTAATAAATATGACTTCATTTTTGTTGTCTCTATTTCCTAGCAAAAATTGTCATCTCTTTCTTATCTTGTCGCTGTTTTTTTCTGGGTGTATTCACGTCATTTACCTCATTTATGTAAATTTGAATTGCATTGTTTCATTAGTCATGCTATTTCTCGACTACGGGAATAGCTTGGTGGGTGTATTATGAAACTCACGTATATTTTAACATGAACTACTCTTCACCCAGGGGATCAATCGTAATTGTGATAATTTTTTTATCATTCCGTCTTCTCTTCTAACGTGGATGTGAATATAAAATAAACGACTAAACAGAGAGAAATTTTGTTGCAGTTTTACTTCGTATAAGTTTGGTGATCCTTTATTTTAATGAGGAAGAGTAAATAATCCAAAAGTTTTGCTGATTACAACTAACATTATATAGTACATGTCATTATTAAAACAGTACAGTAAAAAACTGTAACATATAATAACCCTGAAGCATTTTTTTATATTTAATATTTTTTCTCTTACTGTAAATTATATTGCTCTTCGTAGTAGAAAAATTTAATATATTTTCATTAATTAATTGGACTCATCTATCAGAATATTTTAATATAAATTGGTACAGCTGCATAGTTTGATCTAAGCAATTGATTAAAGACCAATTTAAAACCCAATTTCACCTCATTTTGAAAGGATAATAGTATATTAAAGAACGAATGTCATAGTTGCTTTTTTATTTTGTGCGAAGGAAGTTTGGATAACTACGCGCAACCCTTCGAACAAAATAATCGACAAGAATTATGAAATTAGTTCTTTATACTATTTTTTCTATTTCGTACCTTTTGCGAGCTTTTTAAATAATAAATCGTAATTTCAAAATTTACGGAATTTTGTGTCAGCTGGTGATTAATGTAACGTTTGACTTTCAATAATGTAACCTTATTTTTGTAACATCAAATATCTACGATATATGCGAATTCTTTATAAATAAATAAATATATCATCACGGCTTATTACCCATTGCTGGGTGTGCCAATCTGCTTTGTACACACATATCGGTAATGATGAAATATTTGCACTGTGCGGGCGCTTACCAGGTCTCACGGGCACTCACTGCTTTACTATTTCTTCCCTTCTTATTATTATTACTTTTAAATTCATAATGATAAAAAAAATCTCCTCCAGCTCCTCCTACGTCACAACCGAAAATATCCTAATTTTCAATTAGGTAATAGTTTCAGAAAATAAAATAAAAAATTCTGGTGTGGCCAACACAATACCTCCTGCTATTTATAGCCCGAGTCACAAAAAAGATTAAGTTAATCCTTATTTTTCGATTAGCGAATTTTACTATAATTTTGACAGTTTATTTGTTAAAATATAGTCTAATCTAATCCAAGTAACTACCATTTTCTTAAACCCCTCAACAGGATGAAATCCCAATTACAGAGTGGGTTCACATTCACACACATCCATGCCTTAGTGGGATTCGAACCCATAGCCCCGAGGGCATTTATGACATGAGGAGTTACTCTAACCATTGAGCCACCGGAGCTATAATAAAATGAATATTAAATTTTAAATACCGGGATAGAATAGAACTCACTAATCGAAAAATGAGGATTAGCTTAAACATAATTCTATTAAAAAAAATAATAAAAAAATAAGTGCAGTTTATTTGAAGTGATCATTTTTTTGTATCACTGGTTCCCATATTTACGTTTCTTATAGAAACGTGAGAAGTATATACTTGGAAAAATATTAACACATGTATTTATTTATTTACAAAAAATATTTTAAAATTGGTTGTTTATTGTACAATTTTTGTTTTTGTATTAGAGACGGCTATCAATAACGCTGATTCAAGATTTTCGATATTTATTCAATGAATGCGTTCTTGGGCCGGGCACCCATTATTTCCATAATTAATGAAACCTTTAAAAAATAATATTATGCAATTAAGAATTTATAATTTAAGAATTTACTACATTTGTAACAAGATATTTTTTAGCAGACGCTTCATTAATAATTTTGTAATTTTATTTTATTATTTATATAGTGTAGATTTTAAATTTGAATAAAACGTCCGTAGCGATGGTGGTTTATATTTTTCAGATGAAATGTTTGAAAAGCATGTTTTATAGTAGTTTTTTTTTTGGATTGAAGTGTAACACGAGGGAGGTCTCCTTAGAGGATGATGACTACTAATACTGATGATTCCAAAGATGATACACTTTACACTTACTGGTGATAAGGATTTCGTGAGAAGGAAGAACACACATACACTTCACTTTTTACACTTGATGAACACTTCGGACATTACTAACATATATTTACTGATTAAACTAACTAATGTTGTATTTACAATTAAACTAATTCAATTAAGCCTAACATGGTACATTCCGCAACCAAGCGGGCGGGCGTTCTGCACGCGCCCCAAAACTAAAAGACACAACATGTCCAAACCAAAACACGTCTGCACGACGCGACGAACTAATGTAGGCTCTTTACATGTTTACTCTTTGAGTATCTAATGTCGACTATCTTAAAACATAGCGCTATCTTCAGGAGAGGATTATCTTAGGGGTACAGGGTGCAAAGCCTAGGGCGTTCAAAGTCACGCACGTATACTAAATAATTTCTAGATCAACAAATAAATGTCGTGACTATCATAATACGATAAGAATTTGTAAACTGAATTTTGACTTAAATAGATAAACAGAGTTAAAATATGAATATTGAAACTATAATTTAGAAAAGTTTATAAAAAGTTATTTATCTATTATTGCTCTTACCCTCGCCTTGTCACAGAAGCTTAAACGTAGTTTTTAACAATTTATTGTTGTGGATACATATTTGACGACGTTCCGGCCTTGGTTAAGGTCATTATCAAGACAGACCATGTAAATTACATATAGTTAAAATTCTATGAATAATACAATATAAAAAAGGATTTATTAACCCAACCTGCGCAGGTTGCGGAGTCAAAGTTTATATTTCTCGAATAATTATTAAAAATTTATTACTGTTAAACGAATTATAATATTAAGATATTGTAGATCTATAGATCACTTTAAATTTAGACGAAGTTTCATAAAATAAATCTAAAAACAATATAGTAGAATAAGTAGGGGACCCCATTACAAATTTTATAATTAATGATATTCATTCTATGTAATTTTTGCCAGGTGTCATCTTCCCTATGAAAAATCTTTTGTATATAATATTATTTTATATAGTTGTGATTATAAGTTTTTATAATCTTCGAAATACTTCGTCCCTGCATAGATTAAACTTATTTTATATTAACTACAGGTATTAAATTACATGACATTAAAAAATAAAACTGCAAGATAAAAGCTGCACTTCCATTATTAGCTTACACTTGAAGTGATTCTATTTAAAAAATCAATTAAACTTTTCACGTGCACTAAAATTGAGGTCAGATAATTCCTCATTTATCTTATACCCTTAAAAAATATTAAAAAGAACATGAGTTCTTTTTTAATAATGTTCGAGTAGGTACCTACAACAGACGACAAGAATTTTGATTGTGCAATGTGAGACAAGAATTCTAATTGTGATAACTTATTTTTTATTCAATTTTGACGAAATAATAATAATAGTTATTTATTATATGAGTGTGGAATGTATCATATTAGTCACGAAAGAAAAAGTTTAGCCACGTAGCCCGCAGAGCGAGTGGCTAATTTTCTTTGGTGACTAATATACATTCCACACAAGTGTAATACAACGTTTTATCCAACACTTTTTTAAAAACTTGTTAAATCATTTTTATATTTTCATTCGTCGTTTGACACTGACAAGTCCATTGATGTTGTATTTTAAATTACAAAGTAGCGATTGAATGGTTGTTATGGTTTTGTTATATTGTTATTGAAAAAAAATTGCTGTAATAATTTTTGTCTGTCATTGGGAATTATTTGAAAGAAAAATACAATAAAATAGGTGAAAATGAGGATCTTCCTTTAAAACGTATTCACTTAGAAGCACAAGCAGCATCTTTGAACTTTATTCCGAAGCAAGTAACCACTAACTCGTTTCTCGTTTTCGTTTCATCAGCCGTACATGACAGCTGTCATTTTGTAAACATAAGTAACCTATTTTAGCATAAATGTTAATATTAATTTAAATAATATGTTTCATAATGTTAAATTATTTCAATAATAAAATAATTTTGTAAAATTGCTTTTTATTTATATTTAAAAAAACACAAAAATCAGTATTAATTCCTCCGTGACTTCTAAAATATTCTCTCACGGAGTGACTAATGTTGTACATTAGTGATTTCAAATAACCATAGTAACAAGTATATTATGAGTCGGTGTTGGATAAAAACTATTAATTTTGACAAAATAAAAAAACAATCAATTAGTAGGCTGTACATGACAAACGTCGTTAATAGAGGTCAAGTCGTTTATTTATAAATTATAAACTGGCTACATTTTCTGTCATTTGTGTCCTGAAAAAAATGAAAATGGTTGATCTGTCTGATAAAGATTATGGTGAATGTGTTATTTTCGTATCTGATGTTATTTATAGCTATTAACATACCTAGGAATGTTATGCACATTACAACTGCCGCAGATGTAAGTTTCAAATCCGAGCTCGTAGAGCGAGGATTTTAAGACATCTAAGGCTTGTTATGATTCATAACATCCGTGGTTTGTTCAATAGTTTATCGGTTTCAGAAAATTAAGACATGCTATGGTTAACAGAACAAATATTTTGACATATGTTAATATGACAAATATTCAAATTATGTGCTTTATTCCTCATGTTTATTACCGTATTTAGAACGATAGGCTAACGTTATCTGTATGTATTAATGAAGAGCATTATATTTTCATTTTGTTTCATTTTCATTTTGTAGACCGTTGTTGACAAGCCAGTATGGTAATAATATTACCATACAGATACATTTATTACTTAGTTACCAGCCTACTTTTTTACTTGTAAACAATGGAATAATATCCTGAAACCGGTAAAATACATGATTTATTGCAGAGTGAGTTAAAATTTTGTAAAAGTGACTTAATTTTTTAAATTCACTAGCAAATGAACAGTTACTTATTCTTGTTGCTATGGAGTTAATAACGACAGTTTAAAACGCCAAAATTGAATAAAATAATAAAAGCATCTTCAATAGGGGGATGTGAAAATATTGGGGTAAGCAACCAGTTGTTTGATTGTTTATTTAAGGAAAAATCTCCACAATACCGACGTTGCGACGGTTCTGTTGTATTAATCCATAATTCATCTTAAGGGTGATGTTGATGTATGTATTTATTTTTGAAAGATAGTAGGTATTTAGTATAAAAAAGAATGAACAATGTCGTCAATAACGGTTAAAAAAATTCATTAAGGTACGCGCACAAATTTCAGTTTTTTTGTACCAAACTTCCCACTCCCTTCTAAAATAAAGATACGAGTATAAGAATATCCCATTAAGTTGTGTACTCTCTTGCCCACCTTTCGATTATAACGCTTATCTTCCTCAAAGCTAGGAATTAGTGAAAAATTGTAATAACATATAAACGAAACGTGGCAATATAAAACATGTGAATTGATATCATGGATGGAACAATCAATAGGTTTATTATCGCCACTTATAAACATAGTTCTGGTTATGTAGAAAATAATATATCTTTAGAAAATATATTATTAAAACAGATGACAAAAGTATGGAAAAAATGGAATGGTTCACAAAAAGTACTGACTAATTCCTAGGCCTGAAGAATATGACTGTTAGTCTAATTATTTTACAACTGTCTAATTATATATATATATATATATATATATATATATATATATATATATATATATATTTAAATAAATAATTTCAAATTGTTTGTTGATTTGGTGAGAAATTTATCATGTACATTTTTTTACATTCTTCCTGTTCCTGAAACTAAATAGTAAAATATTCTGCTCTCATCGTCTGTCCTTTTAAAAAGGTTTTCTATTTTTTACAAAAGAAACTTCTTAGAAACTTTTTAAAGTTCAACCTTATAATATTTTATGAAATTCGAAATTCATATTTATATTTGCACTTTCTTTTTAAAATATATGATCAAGATTAAGAAAACAATTATTTTAATATTTTCGTACTACCATACCATTATTATGATTTAACAGAACTACACACGTAGGTGAAAAAGTGTCTATAACGACCGCCGGCTGTGGGGGTTCCGAACAAACTCCTACAATTAAGGATAAAGTATTTCTAAAAAAATCAGTATCGTGAAGAGTTTTAAGGTGCATTCACAAATGAAAATTAGGTTTAGATTTATGGTTTATACTTTAGATTTAAAGAGTTTGGCCGCATATTATGTAATGACTCCATTCACACTTCAGAATTTAGGGTTTCTAAATCCAAATCATAAAGCTAAACATTGCAAGGTCCAAACTTTAGGTTTATGATTTAGTTTGACGTCACAAACTTCACCAGTGAGAACGAGTCTGAAATGATATAGATATATACATAAACCCATCTTTATTTACTATCCATTTGGTGGATTCGGGTTTTTAAACAAATAAGAGAAGAACATGGAGACTGTCATAACTTAATTGCTGAAATATAACCAATAATGCCAAGCGAAAGACAGTTTCACGGCGTACAGGTGTCTTGTTGAGTACTACTCTACCGATATTTTAATCTTGTTTTTGAAGCATTTACACATATGTCTGTACATATCAAAACTAATTTTCATGTAATTTAAACTTACATTTATGAATGACTTAATTAAACCTAAACAAAAACCATAAACCTAATTTTCATTTGTGAATATATCTTTATGGTATTACAAAAAATATTGAACGCCACACGGCCGATATGCAAATAACGGACTTGGCTTTATACAATCTTCAGCTGTGTCCGTTATATTTGTTAATATCTATTTCAAATGGTAAATATTAAGATAATGATGAATTTTATTCAAAACTCTTTATATTTAAAAATATACTGAGAGATATATTATTGTTTCGTGGTGTGTAAATTTCAATTCTATTTTGCGAAGTAAGTTATTTTTGCGAATCTGATAATTTTGAAAGAGATATATATTTATGTGCTTCGTTCCGCAAGTAAAATTTAAAAGTCAATTTTCTTTGCAGAAACTCGAACAAAGAAAGGAATTTTCACAGTATACAATTTGATGATTTGTTATTGTACGATGGACGTTATTCTTGTATATATCTTGTACTTTGATAAGAGAATTTTTATACTTGTACATTTTGCCCTTTACCTAATGAAATTCGGTCAATAGTATGATAAAATATGTATATTCCCTTGATTTTAAGTGAGAAAGCTTAAAATATTAATAATTTTAAAAGATAAAAGCTTGTATATTGTAAGTATAATAATTAAGTGTCAAAAAACATTAGCTAAGTTTTTCTTATATGAAAAAATAAAAGGATACATCTTCATGAGAGGATTATATGAGGGATGCAGGGTATCATATGGCATCCATAACCAAATATCAACCCTACATGTAGGCTTGCAATAACTTATAGACTTAAATGTCAATACTATAAATGTCTAGACCGCTGACACCTAGAGTAAACAAACAGTTATAGAAAAAATGATAATAGGGGATTCCACCATTTTTTTTATAATTTCATCTGAACGTATAAGTAAAACTAAGACTGTCGGTGAAAAAATTCCTATTAATAATAATAATAATATTTATTACTCAAACAGGTACAACTCAAAACAAGTAAATGATATAATAGGTTACAGAAAATTACATACAAAATATATCAATCTCGTCAGAAACAGAATTATAAAAATAGCACATTACATATAAAGGTGATTTTTACAGGACATTAGAGTTAGGAACGGGAAGATAAAAGCTTTGATTGCAACGTGAATAATATCTATAGGTACGCGAAAATCTAGCATGGCTAATAAATCTGAACTGTCAATTTTATTATGCACAATTTTTCCTAGGTAGGTTAAAGAGATATTCTTGTGTCGGGTTCTAATAGAGTCAATATTAAATGTCCTCAGTATTGTTTCGGTTCTAGTGAGATGATCGGGGAAGACTTGAATATATATACAGGGTGATTCATCGGTCTGTCCTCTCTTTATAACTCTTTTATTTTAAGTCAGATAGAAAAACTCTTCAAATATAATTTATATGATATAGTATTAACTATCTACGTACCATATCCATTTGTATACAGGGTGCTCCATTTAAGCGCAACAATATGTAACTTTATATTTCTTAATGGAACATCCTATATTTATTTATTTATTTTGATAGTAAATTGGATTCCCTTTAAAAAAATATTAAGTAATAAGGGGTCTAAAATTATAAATTAAGAAGTTATTTACCTTTATTTGTTGAATGATATGTTTCTATTATGTTATTATTAACAAAGTAAGCTATGGATAATTTGATCAGTTGTTTCGAATTTAAACAAACAAGTTGTCCAAGTACTCTTAGTTTATCATTGTTGATATTGATGTGAAAATGAATAATACAAATTTTAGTAAAGATGAGATGGCTAATATAATATTTATAATAGAAAAATTTATTGAAGTTGAAGGACAAGTTTTCGAGCATTTATTATAATTTTGCATTATTTAGTCCGTCACTAAATTTTAATAGCTTCTTTGGAATTAGTGTAATGTTTAAAATAAGTATTAATAAAAAAGGATCAAAATTTTGTATTACATATTATGGTTATTTCCACTCTGAACTACTATTTTTTATAACGTAAATAACTTCTTAATTTATAATTTTACACTCCTTATTACTTAATGCTTTTTTAAAGGGAATCTAATTTACTATCAAAATAAATAAATAAATATAGGATGTTCCATTAAGAAATATAAAGTTACATATTGTTGCGCTTAAATGGAGCACCCTGTATACAAATGGATATGGTACATAGATAGATAAACCTATATCATATAAATTATATTTGAAGAGTTTTTCTATCTGACTTAAAATAAAAGAGTTATAAAGAGAGGACAGACCGATGAATCACCCTGTATATATATATATATATATATATATATATATATATATATATATATATATATATATATATATATATATATATATATATATATATATCACAGATACTTTAGGAATCTGCGCTGTAACTTATCAAGTTTGTTTATATGGATATCGTAAGTTGGAAACCATATAATTATGCAGTATTCCAACTTGGATTGTATGAACGCAAAATATAATGATCTAAGAGCAGCAACACTTGAAAACTGTTTACAATTTCTAATAACAAAACCAAGGATTTTATTTGCTGATGTTATAAGATTGTCTAGGTGAAAAGTAAAGGCTAGTTCTGGATCAAAGTAAATTCCTAGATCTTTAATAAATTCAGAACGAGATAAAACTTCGGAATTAATTCTATAATTGTAGTGTATGGGAGACTTTCTTTTAGTGTAGGTTATCACCTGACATTTACTAATATTAAGTGCTAATTTATTGGCGTTGTGACGTCACGTATATACGTTTTTATATCAAACTATTTTCTTCGTGGACCTAAATGTTCTTGAAATATATGCTATTTCGAAATTATATTTATAAAAAATAAATGAATATTATTATACTGTACAAGTTGACATGATTTATAATTGGAAATTATTAAGTTTAATGCAAAATATTTATATTCAAATAAAAACTTGGAGAATTGCACTACTGGCCTGATAGCCACGCTTCCGCTATTTAAATTTCTCTACTTCCATTGGTAGTAGGCTCCACCCCTAACTCGGTATTCGTTATATATTTATAGGTGGTCTTTGAGTCGCCAATCAAAATAATATACCTATATGGATTTCATATAAGTGACGAGCTGCTAAAACAAAAAACCCCTAATTTCCGAAGTATTTCAATTATATCATTATATTTCTTTATTAATATTCATTATTAAGCATATACTTTCACTATATTTTACTAATTTCTCTTAATTCGATTGAGCTGTAATCCCCTATTATTTCTACACAGAATTTTGACTTACAATAATTTAGAAGAGTTTATTTGCTTATTATTGCTCTGCACTCGTCTTGTGAAAGTTGCTATAAGGCGTATATGACAGAAAATGGGGATTAGTTGGTAGGTATTTGATAACAGTAGGGAGTATAGTGGGTTGATAAGAATAATGTTTATAATTTGTTGTGCCATTATAAGTGAATATTACTAAATAAATATAAAATACAAAGTAGTTATTTGTGTTTTCTTTAGAAAGCCCGGCAGCACAATCACCATGGCTAACATCGCTTTTTTATATTTAACAATAGCCGTAATTCTTTTTGGGTTCGCGTGCGTTAGGTGAACTATTGTGATTCGGACGGCTTGAAATTTGGAAATTATTTTCAGTTTTCAAATAGCACAAAACTGACCCTTGTGGTGTTCTCTCCACGATAGAATTGAGAGTCCTTGAGGTGACGCCTGGTAAGCGCCCTTATTGGTGTAGATATGTCATCATTACCGAAATCTCATCTGTTAGCTGCCAGTTATCATTATCAAATAAAAACGAGAGAATTGAGTGTTTTTGTTTTCACTTTATAAGTTTGGTGCCACGTCACCAATTTAATTCTTTTATTTTACGTTATACTGAATCGTAAACCTCTTATAACAGAGCTCTGTCTTTAGTGGATAGGAAGGTTTTTACGGGCTCCGCCCGGTAGAAAATTTACAGGCTGTTGAAACCATAGTAACATATATACAGTTCTATTTATTCGTTATTTCGCCATATGTTTTCAAAGACTATTTCAATCAAATAGTTTAATGTGGTGTGTTTCAATAATTTTTTCAAGTTATTTACGATTCAGTATGTCTTAAAATATTATAATTTGTAGAGATTGAGTGGTAGGCACTTGATGAAACATATTGATTATTATATGAATTAAGGATAAAAATAAAACACTTGGTTAAGTTTCACAGTTTATTAATTGTTCAACAACAACAACAATTAATAAACTGCGAAACTTAACCAAGTGTTTTATTTTTATCCTTAATTCATATAATTAAAATATTATACAATGCTCAACCGTTACCAGAAATTTACGTGCTCGCACGGATAACAAGATATATATATATATATATATATATATATATATATATATATATATATATATATATATATATATATATATATATATATCATTGAAATACAGGCCACTCAAAATCACTATTTTATTTATAATTATTTTTTTATTTTCTTGATATATTTACAAACTAGGCTTAAGGGCTCAAAAATCATGGTATTTAGTATCAAGGTAGCGCTTCCATTATAGCCGAAAGTGACATTAACTCTCATCGTTCATAATTTTCTCTTACGTATTTTGTTTTTGTAATTTATTTCTTCAATAAAAATACACTTCAACCATTTCATTGAATTCGTAATTTTACGTAGATTCCAAATATGTATATAAAAATATATAGAATATCCCATTTTAAATATAAAAGTTAATGTCACTTCCGGTAAAATCGAAAGCTCTACCATCATGCTAAATATCTTTATTTGTGAGACCTAGAGATGGGCGCGGGCCGTGATTTTGTGACCTGCGTGATCGTGAATATAATTTAAATTTTGTGTCGTGATTGGACGTGAGCGTGAGACACTAAAAAATTATCGTGCGTAATTGAAATTTAATCGAGCGTGAGTACAAGTTTTCCTCTATTTTTTATTTAAAAAATTGTCTTATGCTCTGTTCCATTTAAGCCATTCAGTAGATGGCACTGGCAACAACGCAAATCTGAAGTAGTCGAAATTCCATTGGGTAAACTTGTCTCTTGTCTCTAATTTCAGCCAATCAGAGAGGTCAAAACTATTCCCTATGCTCCGCAATACTGAATGGCTTAAATGGAACAAGGTATAATTTCCATCTTTTACTTTACTGTCCAAATATGTTATCAACAGTATTTTTTTGCATAAAAATATTGTTATTGTTGTACCCAAAATTGTATACACAGTTGCTCCGATTTCACTGAAGATATACATATTTTTAAGCCCGTTTGACACGATCATAATTTTGTTAACAAATTTGTTACCAACTTTACAATGATATTTCTGTTGGAATAGAACACCCTATTTGTCTATAATCATTTGTTTCCAATAAAACCAATTTGTTACCTAACTTATTACCAATGGACCTTTTCAATTTAAAGAGATAGAAGATATGCACAATGGGGATCTGCGCATAGTAAGAACAACTGAGATCTATGGTATTTGTTTCTAAAAAATTTAGACGTAAAATGTGAGAATATCTCAGATAGCTTTAAAAAATCTTATCGAAATAAATTACCGAAGCTTTTATTGAAGTTAAAATGTCTAACTATCCAAAGTTTCACTGAGAATACAGGTATTTTAATGACTCTAATATTTTTGACATTTCGTTTGACAGCTCAACAGGCAGTTGTTCGCGCTATTTTCTTACTATTTGCAGCGATAGAAAGAGATATCCGTTAAATTGAAAACAACTTATGACTGTGTTAAACAGGCTTAAATGTACATAGAAACAATTACGTGACACGAACGTGACCTGCCGTGCGTGAGTGCCAAAATAAAATCGTGAGCGTGAGTGATCGTGAATCAAACATAAAAAGCCGTGCGTGATTGGTTGTGATTACATTTTTAGTTACGTGAGCGTGCGTGATCGAGAACAAAAAGTTACTCACGCGCCCACTGAGACTCTAAGCCTAGTTTACAAATGTATCAAGAATATAAAAAAATAATTATAAATAAAAAAGGCGTGATTGGTCGTGATTACATTTTTAGTTACGTGAGCGTGCGTGATCGAGAACAAAAAGTTACTTACGCGCCCACTGAGACTCTTAGCCTAGTTTACAAATGTATCAAGAATATAAAGAAATAATTATAAATAAAAAAGTTATTTTAAGTGGCCTGTTTCTCAAAATCAGCCTGTACATCGCTCGCCGTTCGTACCTAAGTATATATTACCGTCGATATTTCCTAAATAAAATTAAATTAAAGCGGGCAGGCCATCTGATCGTATTATTGTTGATATTAAAAATTCCATGATTAAAATTTGTTGTAAATATTTGATCATTTTTATAAAATGTAAATATGACTTTCTAAATTACTCCTAGTTTAAACTCAGGATATAATAATTATAAGATAGAATATAAGCAGTAAATACACAAAGTTATTATTTCGATGTAATGTTTATAAGCAAGTTTAAATGAAATTAATAATATTCTGGATGATAGTAATGTAGATATCTTGACGAAGTTAATTCCACTTTTGATCTGCGATGCAAGAAGACAGAAAGTTGGTTAATTCGAAGATTTTAAGATAAACTTTCAATCCACCCACCTAGCTTGTTCTTCCTGAGTCTTGTCACACAAAACCAGAGATTATCATTCGCTACATGTTCCATTCCAACATTTTAAAATTAATTTAAGTTTGTTCTACAACATCTTAAGGAGTATATTTTGTAATTAGCTCGCCGTTCATATCTAAGGCAAAAAGAGCACGCGTTGCTAAGTAAGATGCTTTACAATTTTACCTAACTTTGTTATAGCTGATGAAACTAGGTACTTTTAGATTTATTTGTGTGATTTTACTGATTTTTATTTCCCAATTTATATTTGAATACGACTATATGTAATTATCACCGCCCGGGTTTGAAAAGGGCATTATACCATAATCCAAATTTAATTTTATTCGATAAGAAAGTAAAAATATGCTAAAAGTAGGTCTGTTTGTTTCGCTACTTGCGTCTACGGTTTACTGCCGTAACTATATACACTTTGTATGGACATGAAAGTAAACCGTGGACGTACACTAGTGAAACGAACAAACCTATTGAGTATTAGTGCATTTGTTTTAATATTAATTTATTCGCAAACTATACTTTATTTCAGTTAAGAAGAGAGCGTGGCTAGCACAGGGTTTCTGGAACATGGGCTCTGACTGGTCGAAATCGAGGGCAAGTTTACATAGACCTATTTTTGAATATCTATCTTCCCATCTCTTTCTCTAAAATTGCATAGGAGTATGGTATGCCTAACGAATGAAAGTTGACGTTTAAATTATTTTATAGATGTGGTTTCTTTTGAAATCCTAGAGAAGAATAGAATTGTACGAAATATTCAGTTATACAATAAATATATTACTATTAGCGTTTTCAGCTTACACAGTGCAAGTGCGCACTGAGTGCAACATATCACGTGACCACATTGAACGAGTTCTGCCCTCATCCGGTGGCAGTGCAGTTTAAGCTGAAAACGATTTTGTTTAGCTGCCATATTTGCACTGATACTATTGCACTTGCCTAGGGAGTCAGTGCATAAAAGTCGCACTGAGCCAGTGCACGGTGCAACTTTTTCTTAAGCTGAAAACGCATCAGCTGACTAAATTTTGCACTCAATGACAAGCTGAAAACGCTCAGTGCAAAAAAGTGCGCACCAGTGCGCACTCGACTTGTAAGCTGAAAATGCTATATGTCTGGCTGAAAACAGATGGCCGACTAGGGTAATTGAATATCAAAAAAAGGTGCGTTCAAATATTTTAAACATTTTTCGTTGATGTTGATTATAACAAAATATTTTGATCTTTAAACTATTTAGTTTGGCAATTCTATGAAATAGGATTATTTTTAATTTCCTGTAACAGTAATTTCGACTCGAGGGTTGCTTACATCTGAGACGAACGAACTAGAATTTGCGGTATTAAATTTTTTAAATACATCCCTGAATTCTGTTGCTAGGGTCACTTTAAATGCCTCCTGGTATTGAGTACAATTCTAATTTTCTGTAACGGAATACATAAGTGTCAGGTTCGTTTCTAATCAAATATAGGGAAATGTTTTCAAAAGAAAGCACATTTATTAAATAATCTAAACGTCAACTTTCATTCGCTAATCATACGATACAAATTTATAGTATACGATAATGTAAACTTACAATTTTTAATAATAATACGACATAATAGTATTTGTAAGTAGTACTATATTGAAAACTATTAGATACAGCAAATATTTATATGTAAAGTTAAAAGAATTTCATCACCTTAAAGTAAATTTTTCTTCGTACGCGTATGTTACAAAAAAAATATGAGATATTCATCTGTCAGTTTCGTAGTCACCTTATATTTTGTGTTAATTATATAAATATGTCATTTGGAGGTAAATTCCTACTTTGTATATAAGCCTCTAGAGACGAACATTACTGTACAGCTCGCCGAAGCAAACAAATGCCCCGGAAAAAATGTGAACTAAATTAAAAAAATTGTAGCGGTAAAATATACATCCAATCAAGACAACATAATTGTGATTGTGAATGTACACGCACTGTCAAAATCATTTACGTTGACTAGACTACGCGGTTTTTGTGTTTTTGAATTAATAACTTAGTTTTGTGAAAACAGTCTTTGTTAAGCTTGACATTTGTTAAGCATGCCTATAATGACTTTATTTTTATTCCATTTAGGAAAGTTTTTTTAAAAAAGTATTTTTAAATAAATTCAGTAATGCTACGTAGTTAGCAAATATCAAAATTATGTCGTTCAATTCTGTCTAGCATTTTGCTACAACTTAGTGCTAGAAGTATAGTACATATATGCTATATTCGTGTGTTGAACGTACCCTTTGTTTGTTCGACGCACTGTAACGATATAGTCTTTTCATAATACCATACTGTTAAATGTGCTTTAACAATACTGTATGCTCAACTGATATATGCATCAAAACAGCCACGGCCGTTATTTTTTTAACAGTACAATTATTAAAAATCATGTGTTCCTAAAAAAAATCTCATCATCATGAAATTGTCATGAAGAGCTGTCACCTGTCAATATGCTATAGAAAATAGAATTTTAAGAAGATATTTTATGTTATTATGAAAAATACTGAACGTCACACGGTTGATATACAAATAACAGACACGGTTGATTATAAAATCTCGGCAACATTCAACCTCATCTGTTATTTGCTACATATGAGCCTTATGACGTTAATAACTATATTTAAATTAAAAAGTTGTTTTTGAAAATAATCTAATTCTTAAACCTGCTATTTTCAGATATCTATTTTCTTTATTAATAATTATTTTTGTACATTTCTTTCAATTGAATTGCATGCAATATTAATATTTATTTAGTAATAATAAAACTAATTTATTTAAATAACGTTTTTTCTTTCTATTATCTCCATTCATAATTAAATATCACTAGATTCAAATTTAGCGCCTTATTTTGGAACTAAAATTTACGTTTTCTACAGCGTAAATCAATCTTATAGTTACTGTCCTCTTGATTGGAATAATGTTTACAAGCGATTGAAAGTTTGTGCGATGTTTCGTATCTTAAGCCTAAGCGGTTTGATTGGTTGCCTGCTTATTTACCAATATGAGCTTATTTTATCAACTTATACTAAATATTTTGTATCGATTGGATTATTAAAGAAATGCCAAATAAAGAATATGCATTGAACGGGGTTCTTATTATCTCATAACTTTTTTATTACTTATTCATTTAGTTCAAACTTCAAACCATAATAAATGGCGATGGCTATATTGTTTCACGATATTTTTATATATCATAATTATCCAAGTTTATCCTACAGTTAAAGTTAAATACGAGTATATGTACATCCTTACATTTCTTTTACAGACTTTACTATTAAAACTTGTTACAGAACACTTAGCCGGTTTGTTCATTTCATAAAGATTATTACTATTACCTATTTAATTCATTATTGAAGTTGTAAGATAACTATAGCAATATATAATTCATAATGCCCTAGGGCGTTACTTGTTATATAACAACCCTGAATGCAGGGTTGTTATGATAATAACACTCCTCAGATAGTAGAGAACATTACAAAAGAAAAAAAATTGTTTAAATACGAAACGGTTTGTTTCCGAGCATGGATATTTTATTTAAGGTATCTAAGTATTGTTTTCAATATAGGTTCCATAATTCAAAGCGTACCAAATTTAATTGAACTTACTGTACACTTACAGCGTCAACATTTTAAAGAGCAATAATTTATTAATATTTATTTTTAAATAGAATTGTCGCAAATAAAATTCGTATGTATACCAGTAGTAATTATGTTTGGTTTGATGCAATTGCTAACTGAAGTTTACATATATTTTTAATTAGAAAAGTTAGATAGGGTTTTAAATTTTTCACATAAAGTTTTAAATTTAAAATGTTATTACCTATAAAAAATGTAACTTCAAAAACATTATTGATTTTTTCATTTAAAATAAAATATTTAATCTTAAATTCAATGTTCTAAAGCAAGAGTATATATTTTAAAAATTTAATTCAGTAAAACACAAACCATTATAAGAAAATATAGTGTTTGTAAAGTAATATCACATTTAAGTATCATTTTCTCGTTTCCTTGTTTGCAGGCGTAAAATGTTTTCCTTCACAACCTTCGTTATTTGAAAGAATTTGTTACTTTGTGTTGCCATTACCAACGAAAAAAAAAAAAACTCTATTTGACCTCTCAACTTATTGTAAAAAATTGTCATCTCACTTTTTTTTGTTTTCTTTTATTTATAAGGTAAAAATGAATGAAATTCATATGTGTTATTAAATTTGCAAAAATGAAAATATTATATTACATGCTTATTGATCAAATTGTAATGAAATGAGAATATTTTTAGGAAAGTTTTTAAAATGAAATATTATTTTGTTATTTTTTCATCATTGTTCCAGATTAATGAGTCACAGCATTCAAATTCCCAAAATTAGATTCATGTTTAACCTTTTAAGCAATTAATTATGAATGTCTGCTTCTGACTTTGTATATTTTGTTTCAAACGCATTCAAATATATTCAGAAAGCAGCAATTAGTATATTTATTAGTTCATATCTCGAGATCATTATTGGAATTTTCAATTTTGCAGCAATAGTTTAAGATTTTAAAAGATACTTATTGTAACAGATATTTTTCTGAGACCGGAGCGAAAGTACTATTTTCGTGCCAAAAACGCGGCGCGAAAGTTTGCATTTCCCTGACTAGTCACGAAAACATTTAAACGTTTTATTTAAAATTTTACTGAATATTAATATTTATAGTTGCATTTTGTACATTGAATATGTTAATCCCAGAATGTCTAAAGGAACCTCGTCACAATTATTTGCTTCGCAAGATATTACAGATGAACAGAAATGCATGCATCTAAAAATGCAAAAATGACAGTAATTTATTGGTATTCGTTTGTTTACTACTTTTTTCTGTTTCCTTAAAAACGAGAGAAACGCACTACTAGATACTTATACAAAATCAGATTTAATTATTAAATTTAAAATTAAATTTTATTATAATCAAATATTTTCTAAAAAAAATTAATACATAACTCGTCAGTAAAATTTCTGTATTTGACTCGGAGCCGTAAAATACTCGTCACAAAATGCCTCGTATTTCAATATGGATCCTTGTCAGTAATGTACTATTTTTCTGACTCATATGTAAATTAATTAATTAATTTGTCAATTTAATAAAAAAGATCTCAAAATACTTTTCTTTAAAATTTTATTTCTTGCTCTGGAAGTTTGCCGGTATGTATATCTACTGAATATTGGTATCGTCGATGGTGCTTGCCAGGCGTCACCTCACGGACATTGGCGTAACTTTTATGAAATTTGATAATTTTTAAGTTTGACGTTGGTTAGATATTTAGCCACGCTACCCTGTTCAAAGTTATCAGTGATAAAATAGTTACTATTTATAAACTAAATGCGGGAAAACATATTTCCCCTATGAGCCATGTATTAATCATGAGAAAAACGAGTATTTTATTTTCACAGTAACGTAAAATTTCGTCCGTGATAATTTGAATTGTTTTATTTTGATAGTTGTGGCGCATCCAAATTTACCTATTATGAATATATTGGCGATTATCGATGATTTTGTTGGTTCTGTTACACGAAATTTCAGAAATCCTATATTATATAATAAATTTTAATATTGTTAAGACTATTTCGTTATAAAAAAATGCCCGGGAAAGCCAACCAGTGTTTTTTAAATTTTATCGGATATTAGTAGGTGGAGCTGATGACATTTAAAAGAAAATCAAATTGCAAAAATCCAGAAAACTTAACAAAACTTATACAAATACGAAAATTATTTTACACGTGGTAAAACTACTGCCTGTTAAATGTATACAGATATATTAAGGTATTTTTTTAGAAATTACATCAATTGCTTGTATGTTACAACCACGTGATTCCTTTTTCGCGCCAAAGTAATTTACGAAATACATGTGTTAGAAAATAGTTATTTATTCAACAACTGTGTAAAATAGTACTTTCTTGGTCGAGTGCGATGTTTAGCCAAAATTAAAGCACGAGATAAAAACATTATTTTACACACTTGTTACATACTTTTTTCCCGAAGCATCCCGCGCGGTCGAAATCCACGCGGTCGAAATCCCAGGCGGTCGAAATTCCACGCGGTCGAAATTCCACGCGGTCGAAATCCACGCGGTCGAAATCCCACGCGGTCGAAATGTACCCCCACCACTTTGTCCGTTCTGCCGAAATACAAATATTTCCACGCCGTCGAATCCCACCCGGTCGAAATGTTACACGATACAAACGAATACGTTCCGCGCGGTCGAAATCCACGCGGTCGAAATCCCACGCGGTCGAAATACCACGCGGTCTAAATTCCATGCGGTCGAAATTCCACGCGGTCGAAATGTACCCCCACCACTTTCTCCGTTCTGCAGATATACAAATATTTCCACGCCGTCGAATACCACCCGGTCGAAATGTTACACGATACAAAAGTGGTGGGGGTACATATCGACCGCGTGGGATTTCGACCGCGTGGAATTTCGACCGCATGGAATTTCGCCCGCGTGGGATTTCGACCGCGTGGATTTCGACCGCGCGGAACGTACTCATTTGTATCGTGTAACATTTCGACCGGGTGGGATTCGACGGCGTGGAAATATTTGTGTTTCTGCAGAACGGACAAAGTGGTGGGAGTACATTTCGACCGCGTGGATTTCGACCGCGTGGAATTTCAACCGAGTGGGATTTCGACCGCATGGGATTTCGACCGCATGGGATTTCGACCGCATGGATTTCGACCGCGCGGAACGTACTCCTTTTTTCCTACAACCCAAATATTAGTGCACTTTCTCATAATACTGAGTGTACAGGAATCTTCAAATATTAAATACTGTTAGTGCTCTTTCTCATAATAGGAAAGTAATGTGTACAAAATATAACCTAAACGTTCGAAAGAATCTCAGAGACAGGTGGATAAGTCTTCTAGAATTGTACAAATTGTATTTTTTTATTGACTATTTCAATCATAAATTTTTAAGCCAATCTTCAGGATTCTACCTAGATACCAAGTTTCATTTCGACAAAACGTCACAAAAAAAATTTCACACCCTTTAAGTCAATAAGAATCAGGAATCTATTTAAAACGTTGAAAAAGCAAACTTAAATATAACGCCTCAAAACACAATAAAAATTTGAAGATTTTTGTCAAGAAAATATATTTAAATGATTACTTGATTTTTATTTTGGAAATAGTCAACCAAATACTATTCGTGATTAAATTTTATCCTGAAAAAATTTTCCGATTGCTTTACTCGAAGCATGTTGCTAATTTATCTCGTGACATTGATCAAAAATCAACTCGTAATTTTTTTGTAAATGCCACTCAATAAATTACTAGGCAACCAGCTCTCGTACAATCTGAAAATTTTTCCGGCAAAAATTTACCACGTATATTATATATGAATAAATTATAAACGCAGCACTCATATCCCTTTGAAATTAAAAATTTAAATGCTTTATTTGTTGGCTAAACCTAATACTCGTATTAATTGATTTTCAAAAAGTTGAAAAAATTACACGATTTTTCGTTTTACTTTATTTATTTTGGATGTCTATTGTATAGAGAAACTATAGTAATCCAAAATAAACAATCAGTGAAACGAAAAATCGTGTAATTTTTTCAACTGTTTAAAAATGAACTCAAAGTTTCACCAAAAGAGCTAACATATTGATTGATTATTCAATTGTGTTAAATTCATTTATGTATTTTAGGTTTTTTAATATATGTCAACAGTTGTCAAACATACGATGATATTATATGTATATATTTATAGCATCCTTGATGAATATGAATAACATAGTGATACCTTACCCATCTGTCAATATTGATAAATATTGGCTGTATTGTTGAATACATGTGATAATAACATATATGTCTTGTTAATTAGATACTTGTAAATAGCTTTGTTTACCGAAAGATAATTTTTTTGATAGGTATTATCAAAATGTAAATGGTTTTATATTAAATAATCCTATATTATTATCTCTAAGATGAAAACGGAATACCGGATATTCAAATGAAAAGCATATTAAATTTAAATGTACAAACGGTTAAATACATCAGATAACATTTAAATAGTTGTAACTTTTTATTTTTGTTTTATATAAAAACACATTCATACAGTAGAATTTTAAAAATAACTTGTGTTTATTTATCTATTTTTATAGGACTGTATTACATTTTAATATTATTATATGTAACAAAAAATAGTTATTTTTTATAAATATCCGTATCTAAAAGCATTGTAAAACTTCATTCCGAACGTTAAATGTTTTCTTTTTAGAGCTAGCTGTCACATTAAACCCGGCGTCACAATGAAGTGCACGAGTATGCTCTTATTGTACAAAAAGTGCCCACATACAAGAACAATACGTAGTATTAAATAGTCGTATAAATAGTTACACAGATACTAAATTGAATGAGGAGATTTATACGAGTAACTATAATATTAAAATGAATCCATGACAACTTCACCAAAAAATTACAGTTATATTCTAATGCAATAAAATTTAAGATAAAAAAGGTTTAACTGTGGATTTTGCTAAAAAATAATTTAAATTTTCTAAAGAGTTCTCTTGTGATGTATGAGCGATTGATGACATTTCTAACAAATTTATACATATAACTGTTGTAACGTGTACCATTAACAGGATGCAGTTGTCTATTTCTACATATTTCTAAATGTCACCAGTTCCTCCTATGTCACAACCGAAAATATCCTAATTTTCAATTAGGTAATAGTTCCAGAAAATAAAATAAAAAAATCTGGTGTGGCCAACACAATAGGTACCTCCCGCCATTTACAGCCCAAGTCACAAAAAAGATTAAGATTCCTTATTTTTGGATTAGCGCATTTTACTCTAATTTTGACAGTTTATTTCTTAAAATATGGTCTAATCTAATCCAAGTAACTACCTTTTTTTAAACCCTTCAACATGTGTAAATCCCAATTACAGAATGGGTTCACGTTCACACACCTCCATTGAGCCACCGGTGCTACGAGTATAATAAAATGAAGATTAAATTTTAAATACCGGGATAGAATAGAATTCAATAATCCAAAAATGAGGATTAGCTTAAACATTTTTGTGAATTGTTAATTTTTATTAGTCTAAATACATACCTACATATTTACTTATGTTGGAAACTGTATTGAATTCCTTTTCTATTGTTCTATTTACTTTTTTTTTTAAAAAAAAAAACATTACTAATATTATTTTGACATAATTAGTTCTTTGTTAGTGACATTTATCTGTCAGTTACATACATTTGAATAACTGCGTTTTGTTTGTTTAAAGCGTAGGGTCTGGGATTTAAATTATAGATAATTTTATAAATTTATCCATAAAATATATAGAAAAACTATTAATGCAAATCTATACAAAATTTAATAATCTTTAATTTTTATAATGACATTAATCTCGAAAAAATAACATTTAAAGGTATTTTTCGAAAAAAAACTATTTTGAGCTTCTAGTAAAGTGCCATTTCCGGTTATCCGATTTTCACCAAAATCTAATGGGCTCTTTCCATTACAGAAAAAATACGAAATACAAGATTTCAAAATTTTCTGAATAATAGTATATGAGGTAGAGTGGAGGATCCACACACACATACACACAGACATCATCGTGGAAATGTTAAAATTGGATTCTAGGGACCTTAAAACGTGGTCATTTACCAAAATCTCGATATGCGATTTTTAGCACGATCCCTATTCCTCCCTTACCAAGTGTAGCGGTAGGTAAAAAGATTATTAGAATACCCCCTTGAATTGAGATAGTAAAACAAAGAAATAACAATGCCGTGATAAATTAAATTCCAATGCCCACATCCAGAAACACTCGTAAAATTTTAAACGGTTCGTTATAATTTTTATCCAGTAAAAAGTCGACGTTGAAAGAAAAATTGAAATTTAATTTTTCAAGTTTGATTCTATGCCGTTATAAAATTTTACGAGTGTTTATGAATATGGGCATAATTGTTATAAAAATTTTAATATGAAATAAATTTATAAAATATATACAGGTGTGCAACGAAACGCGGGACGTACGAGTTTAACATAGGATTTAAAGAAATTGCGGAAATTGGCTCTCCTGTATATTTTAGAGCAAAAGTACAGGAATGTAAAGGTGTTACAATTAATTTTTACATTTACATTTATTTATTGCAATAGACTATCTGAAGCACTATATATTTAGAAAACAAAATATGTCGTTTTCGTCAAAAATGAGATAGCTTCGCATGGAAATAAAAAAAGAAATAGAACAAAATATCATTCTGACGATTCGGTTCAGTATTATTAATATTAATTATTGTAATTATTGTGTATACATTGTTATAATTCAGCATTAAATATTCAAGTATGAACTTAATTGATGTTTTGTTTTATTTTTTTTATCCATGCGTGGCTATTTCATTTTTGATGAAAATTTCATATTTTGTTTTCTAAATATCTAGTGATACAGATAGTCTACTGCAATAAATTCTTCTACTTTTACTCTAAAATGTACAGGAGAGCCAATATCGACACCGTTTTAAAATCTTAAGCTGGATTTATAAGTGGCACAGCGCACAAAAATAAATTAGCATAGCATAGCACAGCATTTATTTGGGGGGATTTATATATCGCATAGAAACAGAGTAATGAAGTTATTGGTTATATACATTTGTTGACATTTTTTGTTTGTAAGTTAATAGACGAAGAAACTCTACTAAGGGCCAATCTTACATCCACTGGTTAAACTATGAACTTCCAATTAAATAAACAAGACTGATACGAAATAAACTGTCAAATAACAAATTGATACCATGAATAATTTGATATATTGTTCATTTACTTGTAAATTGAAATTTTAACTAGGGATTGTAAAATTAACCCTAATTTCACTTAATAAGTAATATATTAATTATTTAATACTCAATGTTCAACGCTCTTGTGGCGCTTATTTCAAATACTAAGCCGAACTATCACGGTATACCACGAAAATATCCGACGTACACGCAACGCATAGGAAAATGACCATTGGTCAATTCCTGTGCTATGCTAAATTATTTTCTATGCGCCGCTCTGCGCTGTGCGAGTTATAAATGGATGTGCGTATTTCCATATGTTCAAATTCTGTGCTATGCTGTGCTGTGCGACTTATAAATCCAACATCATGTAAAGTCCTATGTTCCGCGTTTCCTTAGGCACTCTGTATATATTATCATGGGTTCGATTCCCGCATGGTTGTTTGTATAGTATGTGAACCTACTCTGTAATTCAGCTTTAATCCTGTTGAGGGGTTTTTAAAAAAATATATACATAGTACAAAGACACTACGTTTTTTTTAATTGTCTATTTTAAATTTAGATTTTTTAAATTAAATTTCAGATTAGTGATAATCCATATGAGGAGATATAGCGTGGATTTATAATTTTATATTTATTAAAATTTTAATCACTGTATAATAAAACTACAAAATTGTAGCGTTGTTTATAATTATTTTTTCAATGAAAAATAACAAAAAAATGCTGCAATTCTGTACACAACGATCGTAAATTCGTAACTACAAAGTCGTAGCTACCGATTGACTCGAAACTAATCGAGTTACAAATTTACAAAAAATGCAATTCTGAGCTCGAATCTGTAAAATTGCTAGTTACGAGTCTATCGTAACGATAGAAAATAGTTATTTATTTAGTGACATTTTATTTTGTGAGAAGGAAGTTTGCAACACGACGCGAAGCGGAGTGATCCAAACCTTCGAACAAAATAAAATCACTTTTAACACGTATATCATACACTATTTTTTCTACAAACACTATTTTTTAATTTATATTTATATTTCTAATAATTTTTTAACATTCACTTTTAACACTAGTGTCAAAAGTAACAATGATCTGTCACTTTTAACACTGGTGTCATAAAATGACATTTTTAACGCTAAAAACAAACATTAAAAAGTCCACTTTTAATAGTTTTGTAGAAAAACAAAATTAATAAATATCAAAGATTTTGTAGTAGTCTTTGTTGAGATATTTATTATTATTTAAAAATTAAAAATGAGGTGTTTTATAGGTAAACTATTATTCACGAAAGATGACTATTCAAGGTCATTTGTGAGCCGTCTGATATAATATTACTTGCAGATAACTTCATTGCATTTCGTTTGCATAGGCGTACAACATGAAATATTTATGGACACATTTTAACTGAAAAAATAAGAATAATTCATTTGAAAATTATGTTTCTTTCTAAATAATGTCTTTCTGAAAGATTTATGTTCTTCACTTATGTTTTTGCAAAATACAAAAACATAGGCTTAACTTATAAACCAAGAAATAATAATTTGATTTCAACGTCAACGCCACTGGGTAAATATTGGCACAGAGGGCAGTGTAGTAGATAATTAGGTATCTGTAATTCTACGACATATGTCATTATTATTTATAGTGTGTTAGAAAGTAATGCCACTATTTACGTATATCTGTCACACCACATAAATTAAATAGACATAGGACAAATAATATTTCTCTTTCTAATACAAAATGTTGCTAAGCTACTGCTATAAAGTGATGTGTATTCTTTCTTCGAACAAATGATCTTGAATAGTCATCTTTCGTGAATAATACTGTATTTAGTATACCTAAGTTTTGTTACATATTTTTTTTATTATACGAGTATATTTAAATAATAAGTATATTTTTCACACTAATTATTAATTCAAAATTCTTATTTCCTCTTTTCTATTAATATAGACGAAGTGTGGATCGTTTTATCATATCTACTGGTAGACCAAGAATTTCCACATGCATTCCATCTATTACCCCTGCCCTAACACACCTCGAACGCCTAATTTTTCATAGATATAGACGACTTACCAATATATACAACTATTGCAACCTAGAAAATTTTAAAATGATCCTGTAATAGTAAAATTTAAAGTAGGTAGAACCTATATTCAAAAATTCATATAAAAATAACGTTTTAACTTTTTAAAATAAATAGTTTAAAATGTTGTAAATACCTTCAAGTAAAGAGGTAAATTACCGCTTGAAATCACAAATCACAACTTATTTAAGAAATTATTATTTTATCGAATTGAAATAAACCGTTAATATTTGAATCGAAAATTTCAAAAGTATAATATTTTCCAAAGAAAAATATTATTTTATGTAAATTACACAAAATATAATTTTTCTATTTAAATATTCTTGTAAAAGAACCTCTATACTATACAAAATTTATTTAATATTGTCCATTTTATTAATATGTAACGGACATACATACAATCTAAAATATTTTACGATTCTTACAGACAAGTAATAATTGACAGTAAATATTATACGAGAAATCGGAACGTTTTACGAGTACTCGTTTGTTACGTTATGTGTCAGAATTGCATAAACAAAACGTCATAATAATGTACTGTATTAAATTTTAATCAATTTTATAATTAGTTAGTTATTAAATTTGTTTAAACTAAATCATAAAAAAATAATGTTTGAATAAATTTAAATAATTTATTATATTTCCTATTTAATAATTAACATTCAATTTCTAACAATGAAAGTTCATAAATGTATAGTCTACATACTTTAAAAATGTAACTATCATTACCATCAATATATTACTCAAATCAGTAGATATTAAAATTCTGTAAAATAGGAAAAATATCGAACTTACTTTTAAAGTGACACTTTATCTATTTCAATCTAATTACAAAAGCAACACTTTAATAATGGGGATGTAAAATAATTCAAACAACATAATTTGCTTTGATAACTATCAAAATTAATTATAAATGTTAAATAAAATAAAATAAATAAATATATCATCACGGCATATTAACCATTGCTGGGTGTGCCAATCTGCTTTGTACGCAGATATCGGTAATGATGATGACATATTTGTACCGTGCGGGCGTTTACCAGGCGTCACCTCACGGGCACTCATTGCTGGCGTGGAGAGTGCACCACAGGGGTAATTTTTGTACCATTTAAAATTCGAAATATTTGGCGTCGGTCGGGATCGAACCCGGTTCCCCAGATTCACGACCAGACACTCAAGCACTCGGCCACGAGACCCCATAAAATAAATAAATGTTAAATGGCATTCACAAATATTTAATTGTAGACCAAAAAGGTCTTAAAGGTAAAATACGTTTTTACTCACTTGTGTCGTAAATAACTATTAAATCTGTGATGATTAAATTTATACTGCGCAAAAAATGGTGGCAGCAACCACAAGTAAATTTACCAAGAACTTAAATTAAACCAAACTATATTATATAATTTAGTTTGTGCACTATTTAAAATTAATTATATTTATTTTAAGTTTCTGAATGCAAATACATATAGCGAAAAGCGGAATTTAGTAAGGAATTATTTTATTATAAATAGACTACTATTAAATTAGGGATTAAATTTATTCGACTGCTGGTATTTATTCTTACAAAATCAACGTTTCGGTATATATTCATACTCGTATTTTCATCAGGGTAAGTAAGATCTTACATTTTCACGTACAGGTTGTTGACTTGTTTTATTTTTTCATAAATTATTTATAAACGTTAAACATCAATTTGACTTATGGAAAAGAAATAAATTAAATAATGAATGTTTCGAATGAGGAACGCATCTTTGCTATAACTATAAAGGAATATTATGTTGGAAACATTGCGAAACAATACGGAATTTATTTTCTATATGTGAAATTATCATTTGACGTTTATAAATTATTTATGAAAACTAGAAAAATTAAAACAAGTTTCATGGCTATTGTTACTAATAAACCGAAATATTGAAATTTGTTTTTAAAATTGCGAAGAAACTAGAAACAATAAAAAATGTAAATACAGTTTTATATAAAAAAATTAATTCTGTAGAACTTTGCACTCTGTCATTTTTGCCGTAAAATGTACAGGAGAGCAGGAAATTGCAAAAAATTAAAATCTCATGTTAAATGTTTGCACGTGACCGTAGCCTGTACATATAATTTTATGATTAGATTTTTCTAACCCTGACAAAGATAACTTTAAATCAAAATGTTGGTTTTGTAAGAATAAATGTCGTATGACCGAAATTTCGAATAATTGTTAACACCTAAACAATTGAGAAATTTGCCTCTATTTTCTTTTACGTTCGATGAAAATACCATAGAACGACAAAAATATTTTTCTGCAATCTTATGGGAAATACGTGTTTTCAAACTCTTAAGGAGTGCGGGAAATAATTAAAACATAAGATTTTTTATAACGAAAGCATTATAGTTTAATAATATCATGCATAGCCGCCCTAGAAGTAGATAATAATTATGTAACAAGTTAAATACACTTAATTATTTTTCGTCACATGCGGAAAGCATAATTCTGAAACTCGATGCAAATTCCAAAACTCGCTATGCTCGTAACGGAAACTTCCGTTAATTTAGAATCACTTATTTCCCGCACTCGTTACAAAAATAACTATTTCAACAATTCTAAACAATTTTTTGTACAATCGAGTTTTTTTAATGTTTACCGATAGGGTTTCCAAAACAGTAAATTTTACGTTTATTTATAAATGTGATTCACTTACCGATCAGGAGACGAGTCGCTAAGTAAATAAAAACAAAGATCAAAGCTTACTTTAAAAATGACAACTAAAATTTTTTAATGTCAAAATAATTTTCAAATCTTTTTTAAAATTTTGTGCGTCAATAGTGCAAAAATGTTATAAGCATCGCGAACGTTAAAGAGTTATCGTTCTTAATACTTAATATACGAGTACTATAACAATTCAGATTCCAACTAGCACAAATTAAAAGAATTTTCTTACCTTATATCTTGTTGTCTTCACAACACCAATTTACATCTCCTCCCAGCTGCCTTTCTTGTCTGTTTTCTTCCTCTGCAACTATCTTCTTGCGTGTGCGGTTGTTGGGGGTTCAACAGGTTCTGCAGCAGCCTCAGTGTCCGCTCCGTAGCTGAAGAGCCCGCTGAGTTGGTGGCGCGAGTGAGCGACTCGAGCTTTGCGCGGGCAGTTTATACCCGCGGACATCGAAGTGGTGTAGGTGGAGATACGACAGGGAGAATGGGAGGGAATAGAGCACTGATAAGAAAATAAATACTAGAGGTGATGGTAAATGAATGGAAGAGTTTTTTTAAAATTTGTGGGTGTGTTAATTAGTTTTTAAGTAGATTTGTAGGAGACACTTTGTAGGTACCATAATAATTGAAGGATCTCCCATTCTGAAACAACGTTTTGTTAATACTCTTCGAGCTACACAACATGGCAAAAAAATCTAAATTTCGACATTTTGTGACATCCATTGTTTTCTCCTGAGGCCCTTCAATTGATATATTTAAATTCAAAGAGATCTGCCTTAGTATAGTACATACCGAGCCGGAAAATGCTATATTACAGCCATGATACGAGCGCGAAGCTGGAATAAATATTCCCGTTAATGAGGCACGCGAGGCGAGACGAGGCGAGACGAGAAATATAAAATATCGATCTCGTATCGTTTTCGGGCCTGAAATCTCGATCTCGCACATTTTTTGGGTTTCGTCTCGTTCTCGCACGAGAGTCTCGCGAGAGTCTCGCTATAAAAATAAGCGCTTGCGCACTACGTATTTACGTAATAGTTTTACTACAAGAGACAAGTTCGCACCAATTCCGTGTATTTGCAGTCTTACTAATAAAGAGACGAAACACTAAATTCTGGTAACGAAATTATTTCAATAAATAATTTAATTTACCTGTAAAATATCCAATTTTCATCAAATTGTGATCTGTAAACTATTTCAATACGAACATCTGTCAATACATTCTATTCTCAGTATAACGAATTAAACATTAAAAAAATATTTTTTGTAACTAAAAGTACCTACACATTATCATTAAATAAATGCCATTTAAGGAAGATTTAGTCATAAAAAACCACTACACTGGTTACCCGCCGGAAACCAACCACTCCGCTTCTCTCCGTGTTGGCTCCCATCGACGGTAAGAATTTTATTAACCGTAGTTTTAACTGGGGTGAATTAGGGGCTGAAATATTGGAGAAAACTAGTTCAATTGTATACAAAACCGCTTTTGTCTTTATTTTGCATTTCCTCGCTCTGGGACCGATACCAATCGACTCTAGATAGACTTAAAATACGGGAAACTCATATAATTTTCACATTCACGTGTTCTATGCACGAATTAGCGTTGACTCCACTCCCTGTACGGTGCATTTTTCAGTGAATTTATGAATCAAAGCTATAAAGTTACAATTCTTTTTACTGCCAGACTCTCGCGAATATTTCGCGAGATTTTTCGCTTCTCGCAGTTGTATCGATCTCGCCTCGAAATTTAATCTACAATCTCGCTCTCGTTCTCGTCTCGCATAATACGACGAGATGAGACGAGATGCGAGAGTACTCTCGCCTCGTCTTGCATCACTAATTCCCGTGCGGTACAATTTAATTCATAATCGGTTAGTAATATGTGCGTTTCTAACCTACCAAACAGTTGGGAACAATTAACTTAACAGTACACAATAAATAAAATACGAGTAATCTATTTTATTTCATACTGTACAGTACGCAATAAATAAAATACGAGTAATCTATTTTATTTCATACTGTGTCGTATTTCCATTATTTATATGAGTGATTTCAGTCCGGTAAATGAGGTTTTACAGTACTAATATTCTTTACGGTACTGTAATGTTACTAAGCAACCTACTTCTTATTGAACTGTCATACGCATATAATTTATGATGAAATTCAAAATGAAATAGAATATTTTATTTGTAATAATATTCATTGCCAATGAAATAATTTATTTCCAAATAAATATGATAATTATCTATATTTTGTTCATCAGGAGTATAGACCCACGGAGTATTTTGACCATAAGGAAGAACTACGAATTTTCTTCGACTAGAAAATTATAAAAATTCTATAAAGAGAAAAACTGCAACATAATAAAAACTAACTCACCAGATCTAACATAAATATATGCCAAAATTACATCATGTGTTATGTTTGCAAAATTATTTTCTTTTCCCCATACCACAAAAAGTCAATATTCGTTCTTATATCTTTCAGCATATTTTTTCAGGATCAATTTTCCGTTTGTTTCCAAAGGTTTTAATAGGATTTGATCGGAATTATCGTTTTTCTTATAGTGGTTTTACACTTAACAATAAATCGTTCAATTTATTGGCGGATAAATCGATCAATTTATCTTACAAGTCTTTGAGAATTTACACTTAACAATTTTCTATCAATTTATTATGTTGTTAAAATTATTTTATATATTTGTGAGGTTAGAGTTTAACCTAGCAGCGCTTCTGTTTTCTTGTAGTTTTTTGAAGTGTAGTCTTTCTTGTAACGTAGGTATTATTATTATTATTATTATTATTATTATTTATTATTAAGACCCATTATTCCCTTGCGAGACATAGGATAAGAAAAATACATTTCATTTCATAACGTAGCGTAGGTACTTGTTAAAAATGAGTAAAATTAGTGAATATACGTAATTATAATCTTGGAATTAAGTACACATTAAATACAGTTTGAAAATAGAGCTGGCATTAGAAAAGTAACTAAAAATTTCCTAAAAAATCGACGAAAAATCGCGGAAATAGAACTCGTTCTATCTCATCAATTTATTGATCAATTAATTTTCTGTTTTACACGTACCGATAAATTGAAGGTCGCAGTCGATCAATAAATCGGTCAATTTATCGTTAAGCGTAATACCGCCAACATTCAATTTTGAAAAATATTAGAAATGTAAAAAAGAAAACAAAACTGGTTGCTGTCATTACTGTTTTATTTTTATTAAGACCAAGCGGCGTGATTTTTTTAAAAACGAAAGAAAGGAGGAATTATTGTAAAATTTCGTCCAAAAATGCGACACAGGTATGAAATAAAATGTTATACGTCATACGTCCGTTAAATGATTTTCACGGTACTCATTTTGAAATTCCTGAGTCGGCTCCTTCGTCCCCTCGTCCGGAAACATCTTATTCATAATGTAAAAACTCATTTACCGGACTTATAACGTAAATTACTATATATAATAGAACTCCTTGGTTACACAATTCAGATCTCAAATATATGGAACTGACAAATAAATGTCACTTTATACTAAAATACAATAGTTTTCAAAAATTAATAACTATGTTAATTTTTTACGAAAATGCAAGTATTTTGCATTACTGTAAAGCTAATTTAAAATACTCGCCGAAAATATAAAACAAAATCAAAGATGATTTCGCTTCTGGTGAAACCGGAAGTCGAAGTTAGGATCTTTTTATATCAAAAAGTGGCGCTCAACATTTAATCTAAGTCTAAAGTTAATAATAAAGAAAATAGCTATTTATCCCTTTTCTTTCAATTACACTGCACTACTTGTATTACAAAAATCTGTTTAAAGAGCAACAGGTAAATATTATCAATTTAACATTTTTAATTATTCATTTTCATTTTCTATCTCTGTAAACAATGCGAAAGGTCTGAGCGCGACATAATGAAAAAAACTACAAAGTGTCACATCAAGTAATGGATAATTAATCCCATATCCAGCTAGAGACAACTGCAGTGTATTAATGATTCAGAAACATATTATAAAGTGTAGCTCTGTTGCTGAAATTGTTACATGCAACCTACACAACAAGTAAAAAATGTCACTAAAACATATAGAATATAGAAAATATGATATTATGTAGAGGATGATAATGGATTCTCGGATGTTACTTTAATGGTCAATTTCACATATTTACAATTTGTATATTATACATATATTTTAGGAATACATTAAAGTCTCTTCTATCGAAATATTTTAATGAAAATTGATACATAATCATAGTTTGACCTGAGGAATAATTGGTGATCAAATTAAATCATTATCTCACGTACGGGAAAAAATTACTATCATAAATACGAAGAAATATTTTGTGAAAAATTCATGGACTTCGAACCCAGGACCTTCTTATTGCCGGTAGGATGCTCTAATCTACTAAGCTTTGAAATTAATTATTAAGGTATAGTAATTTGTTATTTATTAAATTAAAACAAAAAATGCATGATTTTGGGACGAGTAAGAGCTTACGAGTTCCAAACAAGTATTTTGGTATGAATAAAATATAATATTTACAAAAATCTGACGTAGAAAACACATAAGCTTCCGTCAGTTCTATGTATTTTGTACAAATTTCATTCAGAAAGTTCTTTGGAAAAGATTCTATTTCTTGTACATTAACTTCCGGCAGTTGTACGTATTTTATACAAATTCCATACAGAAAGTTTGTAGGAAAAGATCCTCTATTTCCAGTAAAATAGTAGCTGTTTCCATAGCTGGCTACTTTATGAAATTTAATTTCTTTATAAATTTTTAACTCTACGTGTATATCCATTTAAGTATAAAATGCATTCAATCGTATAGGGAATAAAATATTCTTTTTCTTCAAGCGTGTTATAATATGCATATTATGCTACTGTACACACATTGTAGAAGATATTCATTGTCTTACTAGTACAAAAATGTTGTTATTGTTGTACTAGTAAAAAAATGTTAGTTTCTTAGTTCACCGCTGGCGGCGGTAGTAGTCACATCAACACAGATCATATTGAAAATTGTTATTTGGCAGTTGAATCGTTTGTGTTTTGTTTTATACACAGCCAGCTTTAACTAAAATTGCAAATTTTACAAATAAAAAAATTCCAAAAAAATGTCAAAAAATTATTTGAAACACTTGAAGAAAAAATAGTATATGTCATTTGGAGTAGAACGCCCTTTTTGTGTTTTACCCAGCTTGCCAGGCCTCGGCTACCGCCTTGGCCGCAATAGCTGGGTTCAACACAAAAAGACCGCTTTCTACTCCTAATAACATAATATACTATTAATATTTATAATAACATTAAATGTGGAAAAATGATTTTTAACAAAGTTTATTCAAGAAAAACTGTTAAAATCTTCAAATGAGAGTACTTCCGGTTGACTAATTGTAATTAAAATCTAATCAGCTCTTCATATGGATGTAACGCAGAATAATACGAAAGAATTATAATTTTTGAAATTGTAGTATTAGAGTTATCGCAAACGAAATTTTTGTTACACACACACATACACACACACACACACACACACACACACACACACACACACACACACACACAAAACACACACACACACACACACACACACACACACACACACACACACACACACAAAACACACACACACACACACACACACACACACACACACACACACACCACATACACACACACTCACCACATACACCACACACACTCACATACACACACACACACCACATACACACACACACACACACACACACACACAAAACACACACACACCACATACACACACCACATACACACACACCTCATATACACACACCTCATACACACACACACACACACACACACATTTGTATATATACATACGTACACACGCATTCACACACGCATTCACGCACGCACACACACACATGCACACGCACGTACACACATACAGACATCATCGTAAAAATAGTAAAATCGTATCCTAGGGACTCTAAAACGTGCTTATTGATTAAAAAATCATCGTCGAATTTTTTGACCAAAGACAATACCTTCCTTACCTAAAGGTGGTGGAAGGTAAAAATACATTTCATGATGTAAATTGAAATTGACAAATCTAGGTTAAAAAGTAAACAAATATTTTTTTAGATTTATTTATTCAAATAACTATTTGTTCAAACATCAAATATAATTTTGGGCTAAAGTCCATTCTCGATAGCGAAATAATTTTGAATTAACTCACGAAGAGTAACAAATCGCTCTGTTAGTCGAAATAGGAAAATTTTCGAGCACAAGAACCAATAAAGTGAGTTGGTTCAGCCTCTGTGTCATATTCGTAGGGTTGTCGAAAAATAAATATACATATTTATCCCACTACTTTTGGAGAAAAAGAACAAAAAATAAAATGACTAATCGAAGCCAGATTAAGTGATTTTAGTAACAAACTTACGGTCTATCCGTTTTAACTATAGAGTGGTGTGAAAATAGGAGCAGTTTGATCTTTTTGCATGATTGGATAATATCGGGGTGTTATCCAATCAGAAAACAAGATGAAATTGCTCCTATCTTCGCATCACTCTATCGTTATAACGGATAGAGTATAATATTGCTACACGCCAGGGAAGTATTCAGTTAGAATTGGTTATAGTGATATTGTACGAACATGAGTGCGAAAATTTTATTATTATGTTTAATGTTATAATTTGTTAAGTGTTTAAATGTTGGAGTGGTGTATATATTAGTGTGTTAAAATAAATTAAGTAAATAACAGCAGGTTTAATAAACCCCAACTTAATAAAAAAAGCGATGCAATATGCATGAAGGCAAATTTCACGTTAGAATACATACTAATAAGCACAACAAATGTGTAAATTGTGAATTAATTTTTTTAACAAGATCGTATTATTAGTTTGTTTACTCTTTCACATAGCAAACTTGCTAAAGCGTCAATAAACTCTAAAGATGTACACTTGCAAATATTGATAATATAATATATTTTTGATTTGTACTTTACGCCCTCAAATTTATGGAACGTTGATATTTAATTCTCTATAATCATCACAGCTTTACTTAATACCCATGCTGAATGTGGCAATTTGCTTTTTACACTATTATTCACGAAAGATGACTATTCAAGGTCATTTGTTCGAAGAAAGAATTCACATCACTTTATAACAGTAGCTTAGCAACATTTTGTATTAGAAAGAGAAAGATTATTTGACCTATGTCTATTTAATTTATGTGGTGTGACAGATTTACGTAAATAGTGGCATTACTTTCTAACACACTATAAATAATATTGACATATGTCGTAGAATTACAGATATCTTATTATCTACTACACTGCCCTCTGTGCTAATATTTACCCAGTGGCGTTGACGTTTAAATCAAATTATTATTCCTTGGTTTATGAATTAAGTCTTAAGTGAACATAAATCTTTCAGAAAGGCATGATTTAGAAAGAAACATAATTTTCAAATGAATTACTCTTATTTTTTCAGTTAAAATGTGTCCATAAATATTTCGTGTTACACGCCTATGTATATGAAATGCAATGAAGTTATCTGCAAGTAATATTATATCAGACGGCTCGCAAATGACCTTGAATAGTTATCTTTCGTGAATAATAGTTTATTTGCAGATTTTGGTTGTCACGATATACGAGGGTCAATATAGAATTTTTGAGAATAAGAAAATCAGCTATGACCTGGAAAATATAATTTACATTTATACATCTGTCATTTGAAATTAAATTGCGAAAGTTATCAGGATTTTTAATTTGACATCTTTAACAGTTTTTAATTCAACCTGAGATTAATTTGTTAGCTTTGGCAGTTTCAAGCTTCTCTGAACCTATTATTGTTAAAGGGAACTATTTTGAATATATATAAATAAAATTCTAAAAAAAGAACCTTATGTGTCTTATTCTTAGTAATAAAGCCTGTTTCACATTTTTCGAAAAGTATTTTAAATGAAAGTTTATGCAATATTTTTCTTATTAATAATTATTTTTTAATAATTTGTTGTTATTTTCATAAATAATTAAATAAAATGATTGGCGCCAAACATAGTCATGAAAACAACCACACACTCAGGTGTCGTAGAAGCACATACATTACGTCATTCACAGCCAATAGAAAAACAGTTTTTCCGTCACCAACGTTTATTTTTGTTTTTTAGATAAATAAACGTAGGCGATAGTTTGTCACATGTTAATAACAAATTTCTAATTTGACATTTGACGCTGACATTTTCCATTATAAATGAGTAATAATGGCTAACAGACTACACTCAAGATAAGTCGGACAGATTACCGAAAGTCGATAGCAGGATGGTGGCTAAATTTATATCAGCAGAAAACGATTATTTGTTTCAGCCACAATTTTCTTTTCTTCGCATCTTTTGGCATATTTATAAATTCAATAGTAGGTTTACTCATAGCAGCATTTTTGCAAGAAGGCACAATACGACAGTGTAAATTATTCATTTTATATTGAATTTTTTATTATCTAACAAGAAATTTGACACTTGTTTGACAATATTTATCATAACACTTGTAACAAAACAAAAAAAATTGACACTTTAAAGGGAACAATTGGAGCCGATGAAGATATATGTGCTGTGACGTTACATTCTGTTTCAGATCACGTGACTTTTTCAAAATATCCAAATTTCAAAAATTAATTGTAAAATATCTAACGGATATTTGGTGATATTTTCAAATTTGAGGCTATTTAAATAATGATATTTTTTAAAAATTTAATATTTAGAAGGCATATAAAAATTCTTGCAACATCCCTATTTTAACGTGACCCTCGAACTACAATTGACTATTTGCATGCCATTCTTTTATTTAATATTTTTGAATAGACTTTTTTGTGAATCGTTAATTTTTATTTACATATTTACTTATGCTGGAAACTGTATTGATTTCCTTTTCTTTTGTTCTATTTAGTTTTTTTCTTTTTAAAACGTTACTATTATTAATTTGAAATGATTAGTTCTTTGACATTGATATTTATCTGTCAGTTACATACATTTGATTTGAACTACGTAACCAATGAGATTTGTTTTGCAGCGTAGGCTCCGGGATTTAAATTATAGATAATTTTATACATTTATCTATAAAATATGTAGAAAAGGTATTAATTGAATTTCAATAATCTTTAATTTTTATAATAACAATAATCTCGAAAAAATAACATTTAAAGGTATTTTTCGAAAAAAAAACTATTTTGAGCTTCCAGTAAAGTGCAATTTCCGGTTATCCGATTCCATAATAGAAAAAGGTCGAAATACAAGGTTTCAAAATTTTCTGAATGAAATTATTTGAGTTAGAGTGGAGGATCTACAAGCACGCACGCACGCACACACACACCACCATTATATATATATATATATATATATATATATATATATATATATATATATATATATATATATATTCATCTGAACGTGTAAGTAAAACTAAGACTGTCGGTGAGAATCCGGTGAAAAAATTCTTATTAATAAGCGAGTTATAGTCCCCCGAAGTTTGAAAATATAGATAGATGTGACTTAACGAATATAAGCATTTACATCAAACTGTTTTCTTCGTGGACTTAAATGTTCTTGAAATATATGCTATTTCTAAATTATATTTATAAAAAATAAATGAATATTATTATACTGTATAAGTCTACATGATTTATAATTGGAAATATATTTAAATTATTAAATAAAATAAATATCATCACGGCATATTACCCATTGCTGGGTGTGCCAATCTGCTTTATACGCAGATATCGGTAATGATGATGACATATTATTAAGTTTAAGGTATATAACAGTTATATTCAAATAAAAACTGTATGATAATTGCAGTACTGGATTGATAGCCACGCCTCCGCTATTTGAATTTCTCTACTTCCATTGGTAGTAGGCTCCCCCCCTCCCCAAACTTGTTATTCGTTATATATTTATAGGCAGTCTTTGAGCCGCCAAACAAAATAATATATATGGAATTCATATGAGTGACGAGCTGCTATAACAAAAATCCCTTTATTTCCGAAGTATTTCAATTATATCGTTTATTTCTTTATTAATATTCAATATTAAGTATATACTTTCAATATTTTTTCCTAATTTCTCTTAATTGAATTGCGCTGTAGTCCCCTATTGTGCAGTAGATGTTAAGTTTTACAAAAAAAAAAAACTCTCGGTATTATTGTCGCTGAAATAGTTTGTTGCTTTTAAATTTCTCATTCCCAAAATTACGAAATGTTGTCGTTGGTTGTTCTTGCATTAAGCCACAGTGTTACAGATATTTAAGTCTCCCAGAAATTAGTTTACAAGCAGTATTGCAAACGGAGATTGGCTGGGAGCTTTTGATAAGTGAAAGTAAATAAAAGGATCTAGTTTGAATGGCTTGTACCACGATCACGGTTTTAACTAAAACGCTGTTTTAAGAAACGTCAAATTTCATTGTTTAATAATGATAATATATAATATTTATCAAAATATGATTTTAAATTATAGAACACAGTTTGTATTCAAACAAATATTTTAAAAAAAGTGTTCATTAAACATAAGGGAGAAATAAAATATTGAAATTTCAATTTGACATTTCTTAAAAGTGTTTTAGTTAAAACCGTGATCGTGGTACGGACCTATATGTTTAAAATAAAATTCTAAAAAAACCTGATGTGGCCAGCACATTACCTTCCGTCATGAGGCATTTACGAAAATTCTACCGGTGAACTGTTACCGGTAGACAGCTGTTTATCAGGTTATAGCTACCGGAATCGATATTTTAAGAACGCAAGTGGTAAACAGGGTAGATCCATAACCTATGATAAAATTTGAAAATTAAAAACAGGTTAGAAATTTGACGTAGTTAATAAACTGAGCAGTCCTACTTTGAACACATTTCCACTTTTAACGCGCGCGCTTCGCTTTGCATCACTACCTTTTTTTAGATTAGATTCTTCATTAATCCGGTAGATGGATCTGGTAGATATTGAACAATTTTCGAACACAGTCGGTAGATGCGGTATTTGCCGGTAGAATTTTCGTAAATGCGTATTTATTTTCTATAAAATCCATACAGAAAGTTCCTTGCAAAAGATTATAAATTTCTTGTATGTACATTACCTTTCGGCAGTTGTATGTATTTTATACAAATTCTAGCATAGCTGGCTAATTTATGAAATTTAATTTCTTTATAATTTTATAACTCTATATCCATTTAATATGAAGTATAAAATGCAATCAAATCGTATAGAGAATACAATGTTCTTTAATATTTATAATAATATTAAATGTGAAAAAATGATATTTAGCATCGTTTTTTCAAGAAAAATTGTTAATATCTTCAAATGTGGGTACTTCCGGTTGACCAATTATAACCAAAATCGAATCAGCTCTTCATATGGATGCAACGAAGAGGAATACAAAAGAATTATAATTTTTGGAATTGTAATATTAGAGTTATCGTAGACGAAAATATTGTTACACACACATACATACATACAAACATCATCGTAAAAATAGTAAAATCGTATTCTACGGACCTTAAATCGTGCATATACATTAAAAACTCACCACCGAATTTTTTGACCAAAGACAATACCTTCCTTACCTAAAGGTGACGGAAGGTAAAAATATGAACCATATGCCTTATTTTCAATAATTCTTGAGGGTCTTTCGTATCGGGCATCTCCTCACGAGCATGCAGAATTTAAAGTTAACTTCATCTGAATTCGAACGTAGGTCTTCAGGACCACAACTGATTAATTCATGCATACGGTCGTGTACCTCATCAACTTCAAAGAAATCTTTCAATTTTCATATAAGAAGAAGTGCCTGAAACCTAATATTCAAAATTTGAAGAAAAACTTTATACACGAGTATCGAAACAAAATTAGCAATATACTCGTGGGTATTACAAATATTGGCAATTTTCTCGTATTTTCTCATTATGAACTCTAAAATTAAATGCGTGTTGAAAATAATTATGTACGAAGCATATATAATGCAGCGCAAATATTCAACAAGGTATGCTTGTCTATTTTAATCTTGGGGATTCTCATTCTTGTTGTTTTAATCAACAGAGCAATGAACAGAATAAATTAAGCAGGAAAATTTTTGCATTTGGCGATCGGTGTTCTCTGAATTTATTTTGTAAAAAGTTTTTACAATAGCGAATTTAGTAATTACCTAGGTACTCCTACATTGCATCCAAAGAAAATTTCCTTTTTGAAAGTAAATTACTATCTCTTTCATCTTTATACTCCTTTAAGATTATAAAATTATTTTCTAATCATTCTCAATAACATTAAGAAAATTTACTGTGTAGAATAATAATCAGATATTTACAAATTCTGTGAACGTACTATTAATCAAATATATTTTAAATGCAAATATCAATTATTACAAGTCAATATCGTACAAGTATTATCCATTATCATTACTTATGTATATTAGAATTACAGCAAAATATTGTATAAATATATATTGTCCATATGGTCTGTTTCCACGATATGATACGCACGTCATCAATCGTAGCCTGTGTTGCGTACCTAGGGGTGAAGAGGAATTGATGATATTATCTTATCGGGTGAAATCGTGTGATATCCGAAGTGTATAAATGTCAAAATAGACAGTAGGCTCGGGCCACACTATGCGTTTTGGCGGGACCGGTTTAACGGGACCGGTTGACCGGGAAGACAACAACTTATTGTTTTAAATGAATGCGTCCACACTGATGCGGTTGCAGTCCGGTTGCCGGATACTACCGCAGCACGTTGCGGTTTGTCCGGACGGTCAATTTGCCGCATGACAACTACAACTCATTGGAAATAATGCGAGCGTTCACAAGGGTCTGGTTTTATTTTTTAATAGACAACGTATACTATTTAGGCTCTGTACTGATCTGACATTAGTCAGACTGTGTTCAAATCGGGTTGTCAATGCTGCCGCCCTGTTTAGCGGGATATATGTGGACGCTGTATGATCCATCCCGTTTAACCGGATGCGGTTTTACCGCTTCCGCTAAAACGCATAGTGTGGCCCGGGCTGTGGCATAGCGTTTTTCCGAAAGACGTATACGCTAACGTCCTGGTTGCTAGGCAATATTGTATTTGTTATTTGTCGTACATTAACCCAATAGGCGCAGAATTTATTTTAAAACGTCAGAACCTTTTTGTTTTGCAGTCAGAACTGTCATAAAAATTCAACAATTTCTTATTTATTCCTTAGATTGGGTAAAATGTTCAAAATTGAATTTACCATCGACGATAATTTGAGATTGCGAAGAAATTTAATAGAAATGAACCTTTATGAAAATATGTGTAGTTGGAACATCATTAAAAATAACCTGAATGGGATCACAGGAATATTTTTTTTCTTTCAGAGCTTTTAGAGAACATGGAGAACACCTTTTAAAGCTATTTAGCAAACATTAAATACTTCTTCCATTAGTGTTTTCTTTACCAAAATACAATGAAAATGGTTAAACAATTGACATTTGAACGTCAAAATCAACGTACGTGTGAGTAAAACGTAATGCAAAATCTACACTTTTGAAAACCCGTTACTTTGTACGACCGTTATTTAAGACGTAACGTTAGCGTAGACTGAATCTCGTACGTCATGCAAAAACTCCCTATTGTAATGTATCCTACAACCCACTTTCTGTAAATTTTGTTATTCATTAAAATTGAAAGTATGTATCTACAAATATTTATTTAGCAATAATATACTTATTTTTATAGTCTAAAAGTAATATGTTGCAATAATTGTAGGCAATAGGGTTTTCCAAATCAATGGCTTTTGAAGAAATAAGTATTGCATATAAATTTTAGTATAAAGTGTATTAATATAAAATAAAAATAATGCTAAATTATATAGTATTTTGTAATGGCAACATGACGAGTCAGCCTGTCAACAGTCCCTGTTCGGGCGCCATTTTGTGAGGGAAAAATGGTCATTCTGTCAACTTTACTCGACGTTCTCTTCAGCTCTCCTTGCTGTCAAAACGGATTTCTCGGGCGCCAATCGATCGGTTGATAACACATCACAGGAGAGGTGAAGGACACTGTTATAGCGTCACTGAAAAAAGTGGCTTGAACGCCAAAAGGGCTCGGGTAGCTTAGTGGAGACAGAGTTCGGTTTTTGACAATGAAATCATAATGAATTTTAATATTTTATTAAAATATATTAAAACGATAATAATAACAAAAAAATGAAAGTAGCAATCGTTAGCCTACTATAGGATACTACACATTAATCAGCGGTACTTGCAGGATTCGTTTGTTAAGAGAAACGGTTAACAATGAACGGGCAACAATGGCACACACCAAAGTTGAAACAAGCAAACGGTAACAGTGTTGTTACTCGACAACACTCATCAACAATCGCGATTTCGGAAACGGGGCCGTGTTGACACACATCAACACTCATCGACCATCGCGATTACAGCCAACCGTAGTAAACCCCACTAGCTTTAACATCCGGCTACGGCGGCATCCGTAGCCATACAAGGCACCTTCTGCACTCCCTCACGAGCTGCCGGCACACACCAACAGCACTGAGTCAGAGGCAGCCAAGGTCCTAACAAACTGCTCGCCCGGCACTCACCAGGTTCGAGGAAGACGACACACACCGTCTTCCCGAGAGAGCACACACTCTCTCTGAGACTCGATGAAGAGCTTACGCTCTCTTGAGACAGCACACACTGTCTGACTAAAACTGTTGCTTGGGCCCGTATTTATACCCCGAAAAACCGTTAAAAATACGTAAATGCGTTTAAACAAAAATCTAATCATCCTGCAAATACTTGCTATTTTAAATTAAAAATATAAAAAAATTCAAACTCATGTGGGATCGTACCCACGATCCCCAGCGCGCTGGTCGAGCATGTTAGCCACTCGACTACGCAGTACCTGACAGGTAAACAACACATTTGTATACATCAGCAACTTTAAACAAAAATACAACAATACATTTTACAACAAACGACATACAATATAATCAAACAAATACATTGTATGCGTAATTTCAACCAATACAAAATAATAAAAAACATTTTTACTCGTGGGATTTGAACCTCGATTTGAATTTATATACTTTAGCAAAAAAACTAACTTGTTAACCACAAGACTACAATGCTAAACACAAAAATTAAATCCAAATCTAGTGACCATCGTCACAATTTATAAATGAAGTATTAAATTGAAAAATACATATGTTCAAAACGGTCGCCAAATGACGACACAACCCTAATGAGGTCACACTACGAAGTCATTTCATTTGATGGGGTTTGTGCGCATGCCTGGCTTTTACCGCAAATTATTTTTGTTGACGTTCAGAGGTTAAATAGACGTTGTAACAAGAAAACTGTGGTTGAACTTACTGGCTTAATTAAAAGTACATACAAATAAAAATCACTCTCGTGCTGAATCAATAACTGCTCAGATGACGTGGATCACACGTGGATGCAAGTCAATGCAGGTTACGTTTAATTTTCCTGCGCTACATTTTTGTAGCTAAATTCATTTGGTACAACTGTTTCTGTCTCACAGTTCATCAAGCTTACTCTCTTGCTGGGGCTAGCCAAACTCTTGCTGGGGTTGTGACGTCACGGGATGACGTCATTGCAAATCGTAAAATACTTTTGAATTTTTCTCCCGTTCTATAAATTTTTATGTAAAATACAAAAAATACGGGTCTAATATTTTTAGCTCTACATTAATACAGCGTGTAATCATACTTCGGGGAAAAATGAAAGTGCATATAGTACTGACCAGAATGAGTAAAAAAGGTTTAATTAGCTTGGGTCCGATCTTCAATAGTTTCCGAGATATAAGGCAGTGAAAAACGAGTTTTTATGGGGTTTACCTCTGCTATCTCGAAAACTATAAGAGTTACGACTTCGATTAAATAAGACTTTTTGTTTACCTTTCAGAGGTCAACTTAGATGTGCTTTTGTTTTTTTTTTTAATCAAATAATTGTACTAAGTTAAATGTTGTGGCAACCTTGGCCAATATTTGATTTTCAAATAACTTCGTTACTATTAGAAATTGAGAAATATGTTTCATAAAATTTTATTGATTTTTTTATAGTCTATTTACTAACATAGACAAAATTTTGTTCAAACAATATCTTTGTCAATTTTCTTCGATTTTAATAGTAAATGGCCTGTTTCTCGGAAACAGTTGAAGATCGGACCCATGTTGATTAAACCTTTTTTACTCATTTTGGTCAGTACTATATGCCCTTTCATTTTTTTCCCGAAGTATGATTACACCCTGTATAATAAAACCAAAAAATCCTGGAAAACCCTATACACAATATAATACCAAAAAGTAAATTACCAACAGACAATGAAACACAAATTAAAAATGAACAACGCCAAAATCATCTTAATCACCACATGAATGAGAAACATTTTTAAATAATTCAAATATTTGAAAATGACATTCGTTACTGCGGTTGTACTACCGTTTATAATTTAGTTTTTCGCTGTTAGTTGGACGAATATAGCATCATTTACCTCTCTGTAATATGTACGATAATGAGAAAGCGAATAAAAGTCTCATTTATACCACGCGTATACGAGAAAAGATGCTAGATTTAGTAATTATAGCAGAGACCTAAGCGCAAAGAAAAAATAAATAAAACATTTTTTATGAAAAATTTTCTTTTCAATGTTGTAGAAATAGTACAACTGTTAAGTGCTATAAAATTCTAAATGTGGTTCACATATAAACTAGTTTTATGTGTAAAGAGTAGTAAAAGAGTACAAGTACTAAAATATTTTGGCCCATTTCTTGCTGCATTGTGAGTGTTTAAGACATATTTAAACAAAATGAATAAAAATATTCCAAAAGAAGAAGATGCAGACATTGTTACTCTTTCCTACGAGGTAGGTATTTTGCAATAAGGGATAAAATGGCCAGCACAATATCTCTCATCAGTATTATTGTTTTGTTTATTGATACAAATCGTATTTGTTAAATGTCTTATGCCCGATTTTATAAACAAAATTTAATCTCTGATTTCAAAATACTGGATTTTAATCATAAATACAAATTCTTGGATTATACTTATAATTCTGGATAAACATTTAATTTGCTTTTATAAAACCGGGCATTAATGTTAAACCAGTATAAATATTATGCCCGATTGCACCATTTTAATTATTAATTTAAGAAAAATTAAAAAATTGGTGCATTCAGGCATTAGTGTGTTCACAATAAATTAATTAAATATACACTTGGTAGACATTTTTATTCACAATCATTATGTAATATGTCGATTCCTAACCTTTTAGAGGTTGGGAAATACGTCATTCCTAACTGTAATGACAATCTCTTGGTTGGGAAATAACAGATTTCATTTCCACCTGACGGGTTGGAAATGTTTATGTAGGGGTTGCCTAGCAACATTGTCATAGATCCCTGTAATAAAGTAGGCTAAACAAATTTTAATAGAGCTGTTCAAAAACTATTTGTAAAATTAAAGGTTATGACTCATTCATTGTTTTATTTTAAAAATTATTAATTTAATTCGCCGTCACTCGAGCAATGTGTTGGAATGGTAATTATTACCTGCGTCTTAGATTGTATCTAACATATAACAAACATATTTTTAACAATCCACGTAAATGTGGATTAAAAAATGAAACCAATATTTGAATAGTAATTTACATTTTAAGTAATTTTCATTATAAGACCTGTGTCCAATTTTTGGACGAAATTTTACAATAATTCCTCCTTTCTTTCGTTTTTAAAAAACTTACGTCGCTTGGTCTTAATAAAAATAAAACAGTAATGACAGCAACCGATTTTGTTTTCTTTTTGACATTTCAAATCTGCAGAAAGATATAGGAACGAATATTGGCTTTTTGTGGTACGAGCCCCAACAACTATATGTTCGGACACTCGGTGATTTATTATAAATATCCGTTTTTATTAATAAGGACATTATTTTATATCAATGGTTGCTACATATATCTAAAGATAGATTTGTGATAAAGAAATTTATAAAAGAAATAATAAATTTATCAACACAATTAAATTATAATCTAATTTGTAACAAAAAACTTCAAAATCAACTGCCAACTATATATTCGGACGCCAACAGTTTTTCAGCAATTTAATAAGGATAACACATTCTTTTGCTTTTATAACTGCCTGAATTTTTAAAAGCATATTTAAAACAAGCTTAAGACATTCATCAAATGCAAATGTATCCCATATATCTAATAGTTTTACCCGGAATTCAGGAATTGTGCGTTGTGGATTGTTCCTCAGCAACTGTTTCAGCTTATGTCATACTGTTTCAATAATATTGAGGTCAAGACTGCGTGCAGAGTAATCTAGTACATTAATATCATGATTTTCAAATCATTTTTTAATTGTTATGGTATTATGAGAAGAAGGGATATCTTACTGAAAAATAAAATTGTTGCCTGAATTCAATTTCTGGATGGAAGGCAACAAGTTTGTTTCCAAAATTCTTTGATATTTCTCATTATCGACGGTTGTATCTATGAAGTATAGTTTTCCAAGTACCTTTGCTGACATTCAGCCCCACACCATTACTCATTGCAATATTTAATTGTATGTTTCTTGCAACCTTTACGACATGCCGCCGTTTTAGATTTTATAAATCGTCTGCGATAATCTCCCACACTGAAATCAAACTTGGAGTCATCCCTGAAAATAATATTATTCCATTTGCCTTTGCACAAGTCAACCGTTTCTTTTTTAGACGTCAGTATGTAATGCTCTTTTTTGGCCTAGAGAGAGTCACCATCAGAAATCAAATTAAAGTATAAATAACACCATTTATGAAAACTAAGTCCAGATATGTGAATCCACTTCCTACAACATTTACGAGAAATATTTAAGCCTGCTTTTTTATTCTAACGAGTGCTTATGTCTCGTACTATAGATCAATTTGAATTTTCACATATAAGGCGCTACTCATTTCAGGATTACTATTTTGGGTCGCCCGAGACTTTTCCCGCCAATATTAATGCTGCCGGTTTTTTTATATTTTTAAAAAATATCTCTAACACTAGACTTAGTCATAATCCTGGTTTTCAGCAGTATTTCATATTAATTAACCTTCAAGATATGTCGCTCTACCTCAAGTTATAATTATTTATAATTATCGCGTCAAAATTATCACAATAAGCTAAAGGCGATAGGAAATAAGCAATATGACATCTGGTGGTATTTTGAGGAACTATAGTTGACGGCATAATTTATATATGTGACATTTCTTTGGCTGTATAACCACAAGTGTTATTTATTATGTTCCTAATATTTGCATTTAGGTATATAATATCTCTTAATATTTCACACGTAATGCATAAATGAAATAGGTAAATGTCAAATTATCCCGTTAACATTAGTTTCTTTAAAAGCCATTTAGGCGCTGTGATCTTATTTTCAATCGCCTAGTAAGTGACAAATTACATTGACATTGTCTTCACATGCTCACTAATAGACTTATTTCGCAGTCTATCGTACTTAAATGATATTAAATACTTGGTGTCCGAACATTAAGCTGTCAGATGATATTGACGTGTTTTGTTACAAATTAGATTATAAGTAATCGTATTGATAAATTTATTATTTCTTTTCTAAAATAGCTTCTTTACAAACCTATCTTTAGATATATCTAACAACAATTCATATAAAATAAAGTCATTATTAATATAAACAGTTTTTATCTCTCGCTAAGAGAGGTATTGGATTCATGCTAAAAATTGCATATTCATATTTTAGTGAATAAGCACGTTTTAAGGTCCCTAGAATCCGATTATAATATTTTTACGATGATGTCCATATGTGTGTGTGGATGTGTGTGTGGATGTTGGATCCACGATTTCTTAAATACTATAAGACTAAAGACATTGGCGTCCTCGGCTTCGTGACAAGGACGTCGTGAGAAGGACTTCGTGAGAAGGAAGAACACACATTTACTTACACTTAAACATGATGACCACTACGGACATGGACACTACTTGGTTTTTAATAACTAAACTTTATTAGCAATTAAACTAATCCTAACATAACTAAGCCATTACTAATATGTTACATTCCGTAACCCAGCGGGCGGGCGTTCTGCACGCGCCCCAACAACTAAAAAACTACATGTCCAAAAACAAGAAACGTCTTTACGACGCGACGAACTAATCTCGACTCTTACATGTTTCTCCATGAGTAACTAAATTCGACTCTCAAACAAAACGCTATTTTCAGGACAGGATTATCTTAAGGGTACAGGGTGCATAGGGTAGGGCATTCAAAGTCACGCACGTATACATAATAATTTCTAAACCTAATGATCAACAAATAAATGTCGTGACTATCATAATACAAAAAAGCATCTATTTTTGTTGATTTATATAAAAATATTCATAAAAGTGGCAGCTTTCGTTGCGATTTTGTTCATTACTTACAAATTTACAAATCTGTAAGTTTTCCAGATGTGAACAGAATCGACCCATTAGTGTTTATTATGTTGCAGTTTTTCTCTTTATAGATTTTTTTATAATTTTCCAGTCGAAGAAAATTAGTAGTTCTTCCTTATGGTCAAAATACTCCGTGGGTCTATGCTGCTGATGAACAAAATATAGATAATTCTCATATTTATTTGGAAATAAATTGTTTCATTCAAATACAATATTCTATTTCATTTTGAATTTCATCAAATTATATGTGTTTGACAGTTCAGTAATAAGTAGGTTGCTTAGTAACAATACAGTACCGTAAAGAATATTAGTACTGTAAAAACCAGGGATTTGTTAACTACTGGATAGAGCAAGCGTATACCGATACATGTATTTTTTGTGTACTCGGCCGAAGAGAACACAGGAAGTGTAAGTAAGGAAATAGATAATTCCATTTTGAACAAGTGAATTTGATATTCATATCACTGTAAAATTTACATATGTCAAATTCACGTCAAAAATTTCATTTAAATATATTTAATCGTGAAACGTGAAATGAATACGAGTACGATGTTAAATTAGAACACATATAAGAATATAAATTTGACAATTAAATAATTAAATTTAAGTGCCGATAACAAGAATAACCTAACAACTATCAAACTTCTGAGACAAACGAATGATTAGTAACGAAAATAAAGACAACAAATCGGAATTATGTATCACTCTCTCTGTCGATCTGGCCGGGTACATGCGAAGATTCATTTGCTCCATCCAGTAGTTAACAAATCCCTGGTAAAACCTCATTTACCGGACTGAAATCACTCCTGTAAACAATGGAAATGCGACACAGTATGAAATAAAAATATTTTACTTAATCACAAAAGAATACAATAATAAGGTAAATAGGTAAACACACATACATAATCTGTGGCCCTTTTTGAAGGTACCTTTTGTAAGGGTAGGGTAAACAAAGAAAAACAAAATAGATTGGCCAATAATATTTTATATAAACTAAAATATGAAAATGGGAGATAAAATCTAACAACGCGACTGACGGCGGGTTAAAAAGAATGGTTGTGAATAAATTCCTAACTAAATAGTATATATGTCGAATCAATAAGATGTAATTGTACATTACATGAAAAGGACATCCACTTTATAAAGCTGCTACGCATATGTGTGTAATGTCAAAGTTGTTTGCCACCTGGACATAAAAATACAAATAATAACATCACCGAACGCACAGAATTCACTTTGTAATGAGACATATCCCGCCTCCGATGTAAAATACTATTAAATCCCTTTAAATAAATAGAAACGTTACACTCTCTTGCACTGAGATTTTATTATTATTGCATTAAAAAAATTAACAAAATAATTTGCATATATCGTCATTGTTTCATACAAAACGTTTTTTGTTGGAATACTATTTAAAGGTAAAATGACATTTATATCCCTGTGAAGTTAAATACTTCATTTGCACTACTGTAGGTATGTCAAATTAATTCAAATCTTAGTTTCATAATTAGTTATAGCAATTATAATTGTCATAAACATTATATTCGTAGTTTATAAACAATACCTTATTTCTAAAGGTTTATAATTTACAGCTTGTAATATATGAGCTTGCTGTAAATTAGCCCACACATTCTACCGTGTAAGTCGATCTTGGATCTTGTTCTTGTTCTATTCGAGATGGTGTGAATGAGAAACTTGTCCATGAAACTGCTGAGTATTTGCATTTGTTGACGAGAAGTTCTCTTTCAAGAACTTACCCACTAATATTAATGAATGAATGAAAGGAGAGTGAAATTTGACAATAAATAATACTGAAACACATTTCATTATAAAATATACTATTTAAAAAGGTTATGTCAAAATACCTATTTATGTGTTTAGTAACAATAAGGTGGTGTTTTTCGCACTAGACGTTATGTGCGAGAACCGAGATTTTGCAACGAATTCGTTTGATTGCAATCACTATAACTTATCCTTCGTTGTTAAAATTAAATCATTAATCTTTTTAGTGTTTTCCTTCGTTCTTGGTTCCACAGGCTTTCCGCACTTTGGATCAACCGATTTTCGGCCCTATTAAAATTACATACACCATAATTTAACTGTAAAACGTGCATATTTCCATACTCTCCCATCATCCTTTCATGAAATATTTTTGGACTATTGCCCGACTTTTGTCAAAAACTTTAGGAATATAACTTTGCTTCACTTGGACTGTTTTTTTGACTTAAACAACTTTTTTAATTTGAAAAAAAGGAAGATTCTTAGGAGTTTGCGCACTACGATCTTTTCCGTTGTTCGCCATCTCACTTACTTTTGCACAAATCCTTATTTCATCTCTCTTAAGCCGGGTTTACATGGAGCCAGTAGAGAAGCAAGTCGAGTGAGCAAATAACTTGCTACAAGTTACTCGTTCTAAGTGTCGACAGTGCCGGCCCGAGACTTTTCAGGTCCCCAGGCGAAAATTGTAAATTGCGTCCCACATTTATTGCAATTTTGTTTAAATTATGTAGTACAAAAATTAGAAAAGAGGCAATTTGTGTCCATAACTCGCGAACAATCACAAAATCTTAATCTGAACTAAATTTTTTTGAAAATATTTTGGATATTTAAAATACAGAGATTTTTTTCTTTTGGGTTTTACAGAGTCGCTATATTTTTGTCTAAAACCATATACCTACAAGACTAGTAACGGGAGAGTTACTTTTAAAGTCAGTTTGTGTGCAACCTGAAATACAATTTACAACAGCGTTTTGCTTCTTCTCTTAAAAAAATAGGATATTTAATTCACGATTGCTTTGCCTGTCTAGTGATGGTTCTATCATTTTGACATTACACAAATAAATATGGTCTGTTGTCATTAGTATTGCAAACAAACGGACTTTCAAAATAACTCTTCCGTGACTAACCCTGTATATAGGCAAAGAAAAAATATTTCTCAGTGTAGGTAAAGTCTCGGTATAAATACTTTTCGTTATTTTGCAATTTGTAAAATCTAATTTAACTCTTTAACGGTTCATCCTAGGTAAAAAGTATAAGAATCTTGTTTTGTATAAAATTTTGATACGGATCACCGTTTTCTAGCAAAATGACAAAAACCAGAATATGTCGCCTTTTTCCAAATTGCCGAGGGGCTGTTACATCAGTGTATTTTTCTGCACAGGATTACGTATAAAAGCTTTTGTTGAAATTTTTATTTGATGTTGGGGGTATTTTTCATTACTTCTTCAGTATTTGATATGACAATGTTTTTAATTGATGTAATCACCAAAGAATTTAACTTTTTTTCTTTCTTAGTAGAACGTTGAAAAAATGAGCAAGGCCTTGGTGATCCAGAATGTTTTTTTTAAATAATTAAAAAAAACGGACGTTTCGAACCCTAGTGGTTCATCATCAGCATATTACAAATTATAATTTAAAAAAGTAATTATTGTTCAATAACAATTTGACAAAAAATTTTTTTAGTTAAAAATATAAAAATATTTGAACTGCAATAAAACTTGATAAAAACCCATCTTTAACAACTAAAATTTTTTTTTGACAAATTGTTATTGAACAATTACTACTTTTTTACATAATAATTTGTAATATGCTGATGATGAACCACTAGGGTTCGAAACGTCCGTTTTTTTAATTATAAAAAAAAACATTCTGGATCACCAAGGCCTTGCTCATTTTTTCAACGATTTCCCAGCTGATCCTCCTCGACTCAACTCAACAAATTCATAGTAGAACGTAAAAATAGGTTTTAATTAATATAAGTTTGTTGCAAATGGAATTGTCAGCATTATGATTGAAGCTACACACTGGACGAGTGAATAAACTGGCTTGCCTGTAGCTTGGGCAGGCCCTGAGTGTCGACATCCACTGTCTTGTGTCCCAGACAGTTGGCTAGCCAGGTTAGTTACTAATGCAAGGTAACTAAGCTTAGTTACTACAGCAATTATAATAGGGAGCTATACCAATTTTTACCTCTCGCTAAGAGAGGTATTGTATTCATGCTAAAAATCGCATATCCAGATTTTAATGAATAAGCACGTTTTAAGGTCCCTAGAATCCGATTATAACATTTTTACGATGATGTCCGTATGTGTGTGTGGATGTGTGTGTGGATGTGTGTGTGGATGTGTGTGTGGATGTTGGATTCACTATATCTCAAATACTATAAGACTTAAGACATTTTTAACTACGGATTCCTCAATCTAGCAATAATGGGAAGTGTCCAGTCAGTTTTGGTAACAATTGGATAACCGGAAGTAGTAGTTACAAGAAAAAAATCATCTAAATATTATTTATCGAAAATTTATGTAAATACTTATATTAAAGAACGTTAAATTCTTTATTCGATAAATATAAATTCATTATTATATTTTCTATAGATTAAGAGATAAAGAAAGGCATATAAAATAATGTGATGTAAAAAATCTCAGATCAAACTACTACAAGGCAAGAAATTCAAATGTTTGTAATTGACACATAAATGTCACTGTCAAAAATATTTGTATGCCTCTGTCAAAAATATTTGTACATTATTATGAAGATTATGAAAATAAAAAAAGTCAAAAACGCAAAAGAATATACGTAAAAAAGAATATAAAAGGAATTTGCGAAAAAATGACGAATATAAAGAAAAGAAAAGGAAAGTAGAAAAAGAAAATTTCAGGATATTGAATATAAAGAAAATGTATGTATTGTACATAATTTATTTTAAAATTACCCATAGATTTTGCAAATATATTTGAGAATTATTTTGTAGTGAGACATGAATATATGTATTTGTATTTAAAAAAAATTTTCTTTTTATGCGTACAACCAGGTAAAATATCTGGCGAGAGGTTATGTGTAGGCCACATCAGATTTTTTTATTTATTTTTACTGTTCGAACATGGTGAACTAAGAATTTTAGTACAGTCATCTTAAAAATTTTATATAATAAGCGAGCAATTTCAGAGTCCAAAATTTGGCTTTTGGCGTATCATGTCCTCAACAGTAGTCGACTGTGTGTCTCATGATGCCACTAATCAAATTGCTTAGGACACGGAAAGTCACACAAATTTTCAATCGCTTGTAGTTTGCGAATAAATTAATATTTAAACAATTTTTTTAATAATACTCATTAATTTATGTACGAGTATATTTTCATATCTACGACAGTTATACTATTGCTCGTCTCTTGTTTCATGGCCATCTAGATTATAAATCACTCTCGTATAAGGCGGCACTGTAGAATAATAAATATTTCTTACATTATATTCAAATTTTCGTCTTCTATATTTATTGTACTGTATTGATTTGAAATCTACTTGAGACTATTTATTCTCCGTCATGAAAAATTCACACCAATTCTGTTGAAATATTTCTCCAAATATGTCTCTTTGTAAAGAACGACATTTCGTTCATAACTACATTTAATTCCATTTTTCTCCTACACAAAATTAAAACCAAATGACGTTTGATACAACCTTTAGTAAGTGTATAGTTTGTATTGGACTCAAAGGGTTAGGAAATTATAAAATAACAACTTTGTACAGCAAGGTAACTGGTCCGCTATTTATATAGTTAATTCTATGTTTTCACTGAAGGAAACTAAAGATATTTAAAAATACTGAATTTAGTTTTTCCATGACTATTTTTTATATGAAAGAGAAACATTTCAGTTTCATTTTATATATCAAAGAGAAACATTTCAGTTTCATTTTAATCCATGGTCTGTCTATCTGAGAGGATGATCTAAAAAATAACAGCGAATTTAACGTTGTCCGATACTGTTGAAGATATAAAAATAGGTTTGTTCAGCTAAAATAAAAAAAGAGAGATTGAGGAAGGCCGAAAGAAGTCTGGGATGGGATCGTTGAAGAAAGTAACTAAACCCATTTTCCTGAGCATTTTCCCTTGTAATTCAGGAAGTTTATCTTGTAATTTAGAATAATCAATTTAGTTTCCGAACTTGTCAATTGCAATTCAAAATAGTCAATTTAAATTTAAAAACTTGTCAAATATAATTCAGTATAATAAAATTAATTTTAATTTAATTAATAAGCCCCTGGAAACCAATGTCATTCAACATATCTTTCACTTTCATACAAATGTAAGTGGTTTCTTTTCGGTCTTATTTAGTTTACTTTCATTGTTTCATTATTTTCTGCATTCATTTTTACCTTCCGTCACCTTTAGGTATTGTCATTGAACAAAAAATTCGGTGATGAGTTTTTTTATGAATAACACGTTGGCGTGCGTGCGTGCGTGCGTGTGTGTGTGGGTGTGTGTGCGACGATATTTTCGGATCCCATAACTCAAATACTACAATTCAAAAAATTATAAGTAATTCTTTCGTATTCCTTTTCTTTACATCCATGTGAAGAGATGATTAGATTTTGGTTATAATTGATCAACCGAAAGTACCCGCATTTTAAGATTTTAACAGTTTTTCTTGAAGAAACACTGTTAAATATCATTTTTCCATATTATATGTTATTATAAATATTAAAGAATATTTTATTCTCTACACGATTTAATTACATTTTTTTTCTATTTCGGTGTTCTTATGTTTCTATAAACGCACTGTTTATCACTGAAAACACGACGTTTAGAAAATCTATAAACGTACTGTTTTTGGCGCCTTTCATGTTCTAGAGGTGGTAGTCATGCTTTCATAACTGACAGATAACCTTAAAATGGTAAATTGTTTGTGTTGAAATATTACTTCTACTGGTGGATTTTTATCCTTTCTCTAGGTGATAGGACTAGAAAGAAAATAAATTTATAGCTATAGTTGTGTTAGTTAAGAAAGAATAAGAATCTGTGAAGTTAAAATTTCAACTAAAAAATTATGAAACAAGAAACAATGCGCTCAGGTTTACTTTGTCAAAATAATTAAAACGGTAAGTTTTATTACAATTTAAATTTATGGTAATGCAATTTTGAATTTAATGTATTGTTATTCCAGGCAGGTTATGAAATGTATAATGCACGTTATTTGAAAATGTTAACACTGTCTACTCAATTTGTGGCGGCTACTAGCAAACAAATATGAAAAGTTGACGTTTTAATCCATGATTTGCAGTTCCACGTTGTGGCGAACTATCGAATATATGCCATATATGTTTTGTATTAAAAATTGTAAGAAAAGCTGTTGCTGTTATCTGTGCAACTGAACAGTTAGTGTTGTAAAAATGGTGGAAAGTAAAAGTCTAGAGCAATAAATTGTTCATTAAAGTATTTCATTATTTAAAGAGTTTTATTTATATGTTGTTTTCTCCATAAAATGGCTTGATGGTCCACGTAACGTCCTTCAATCCCATATTCAAGTTTTATTTATGATAATAACCAACACGAACCACCGATATGTCAAATCAGGATGGTTCATTAATGACCTTGGAGTTCATTGTATGTATTGGTTTTCCTCTTTCATAATTGTATAATGCTTGATACAATGTTTTAATGTAAACAATCAGACAAAATCACAAGATACACAAACTGTCAAAATGTGAAATTTCAATTTTTACCGGGAAACGCTACCAACATAACTGATAAAAAAACACCAACTCATATTTTTGACAACTCCTTTTTAAAAAAAATCTAATTGTAAAATTACCTCAATAGAAAAAATAGTATAAAAAACATGTAGGACGCACTCGTCCTTTGTAAAACTCGCCTGGCGGCTCGTTTTCCAAACTTGGACTCGTACGTTAACAGATTGCCTTATGATACTTGTATTTTAATGTAATAATATTTAATATTCAATGGATATAGAGTTAAAAAATTATAAAGAAATTAAATTCCATAAAGTAGCTAGCTCTGTTATAACCATGGAAACCGCTATTATATTAAGAAAATGCTAATTGACAGATGTCAGTGTCAAATGCAGTTGACATGTTTGTGTTATAATTTTCCTGGAAATATAGAATATCTTAAGCACATGAAACTTTTTGTATAGAATTTGTACAAAATATATGGAACCGACGGAAGGTAATGTACTGGCCACATTAAATTTTTTGAAAATAGATTCCGGTTTTAAAATTTAGTAAGTATTTAGAACAGGCATTAAACATTAATATTGAAATTCTAATTTTTTAAAACTAATAACTTTTTAAGAGTTTGATAGTGCCTTTCATAATATTTTAAATTGTATTTTTAATATAAATGATTATTTTATTTTAAAGTTGCTAAAAAATTCTGAATCTGTGTTCCATATAGTAGAAAATAAATCTCATGGGCAATATGTGATTTAGGTCGAATTTAAATGATATAAATTTGCCCTAATAAGTTTGCAATTGCCAAACTGTGATCGTATGACAAATAATTACATCAACAGCTAGTTTATAATTATCTGCTAAACGATATTCAAGCGTGTGATATTTTATTCTGCGCTGTACTACGAACTGTTCATTCATTAATCAGAATTAAATAGATCAACAGGTACTGGTTATGTATTTTCTGCAAGATTTTTCATTAATATTAATATAATTATTAATATAAGATCAAAAATTGGTCATTTTTCTTTATTAATTTTTATTTTATAATGACAACATGCATAACTTAAATTTTAAAAATAGTATCAAAGAATTTCACATCATAATAATAAATGAAAGATTTATATTAAAATTCAAATATAACTTAAAGTTTTATTAGAAATCGTCACTAAAGTGCACAAAAATCGTCATTTAAAGTTCAGGTTCAAGTAATCCATTATATGACGATTTCATGCAAATGAACCTTATGATAATTATTGTACAGTGGGGTCTCGTGGCCGCGTGCCTGAGTGTCAGGTCGCGAATCTGGGGAACCGAGTTCGATCCCGACCGACGCCAAATATTTCCAATTTTAAATGACACAAAATTGATCCCTGTGGTGCACTCTCCACGCCAGCAATGAGTGCCCGTGAGATGACGCCTGGTAAGCGCCCGCACGGTGTAAATATTTCATCATTACCGATATCTGTGTACAAAGCAGATTGGGACACCCAGCAATGAGTAATAAGCCGTGATGATATATTTATTTATTTATTTAGATAAATTGGACAGGAGTATTATGTACAATAGTAAATTTGCACGTAAAATGACAAAAAATATGTGCAAGAAGAACAAATTAAATAATTCCGGTGAAGAAGTTTGAGATAACACATAATTTTGAGTATTCATTACGTTACGATAACTTCAATGTCCGGAGGTTCGGCACACCGAACATAAAATTTGGCAATAAATAAAATAAATATATCATCACGGTTTATTACCCTTTGCTGGGTGTGCCAATCTGCTTGCACACAGATATCGGTAATGATGAAATATTTGCACCGTGCGGGCGCTTACCAGACGTCGCCTCACGGGCACTCATTGCTGGCGTGAAGAGTGCATTACAGGGGTTAATTTTTGCCATTTAAAATTGGAAATATTTGGTGTCGGTCGGGATCGAACCCGGTTTCCCAGATTCGCGACCTGACACTCCAGGCATGCGGCCACGGGACCCCAAAATTTGCCAACATTCTTTTCATTTTCACAAAATCTCGATTTAAAATAAAATTAAATGTGCTCCTCGGCACTGAAGTTCTTTTTTTCACTCATAGGATTTATTTTCATCGATTCTATGATCTCAGCCACTAAATTCCACATTCGTGATAAAAATAGAACTTCATTACCTTGCTACATAAATAACTATTCCTGGAATTAGTTGGTTAATTTTAATACTAAATTTAGTATTCACAAAGAGCTTAAGCAAATATACTTTGCGTAAATTACATATGGAATAGAACGTTAATACTTTTAAAAAAGTTTCAAAAGAATTTAAAAAAAAAATAATTATTTTACTAGTGTGTTCTAGTAGGATAAAAGCATTTTTGGCACTAAAAGTACACAACTGTGTTAAACAAAACTAAATTCTGGACCTTCATGCAAGAACAATCAATTTTTGATTGGAATGAGTCGATTGTAAAATCGGCTATAAAAAGTTATTTATACAACAAGAGTGTAAACACAAACTTTATCACATGAGGTCAAGTATTCCGTGACTAGGCTTACATATATCTTAGTGAATGCCGTAACTAATCAAGAATAATCTTTCTAATTAGGCTTTCTCTTAAGAAGATTAACAATTTTTTTCAAAATCGTAGTAATAGAGAATTTTAAGTAACGAAGATAAATTTTGTGAAATATTCATGGACCTCACGCCTATAGTAAAAATATTTATGCAGAGGAGGTACGTCATAAAAGTTTGTAAGTGGATAATGACGTCATGAAATTACTAGGTTTGCATGGTATACTAATGGGATCATACCAAAAAGAAAAAATGTTGATTTTTCTGTCATAAATGAAAAATTTACCTAATATTATGCATATATACATCAAAAGTATTTAATATTATTATAATTTTCATTCATCATTTTCTTTATAAAGATTCTGAGTTTGGTTTTGTGACGTCACAGTTTTGTACACAAATACACGATAGTGAGGCACACCCCTACTCTTGATTTTACTGTACATCTGTACATGAACAGATCTGTCACTTTTTCTAACATAACCTTATATAACCAATATTTTGAAAGTAACGTCAATATCCTTGGAACAAGTTGTTTTTTTAAAAGCAAGAATAAATAACGAAATATGCAAAATAAAAATTATAAACAAATACAATACAATTTATGTTTGATTTAGATATTACAATAGTTGTACAATATTGCTCTGTGTCGTCCTGCGAGAACAACTCGTTGAGAAGTAAAAATAAATTTTTTGTTTATATTCTTGTGGCTCAAGATGTAAGGGAAAGATGGTATAAGGCAATAAATACTCCAAAAGTTTTGAAGACTACGTTTAGTTTCAAGCGTGGTTTCAAAACACAATGACAAACGCCAAATGCAGTTTCATTTTTGCTCAGTAGACGTCACTACGGCCGCAAAACTGTGACGTCATTTGAAATTTTATATAAACTTTAAAAAATTGTTACTGTAAAACCACAAACTTATTTGACATAACATATATATTTTCGGAAGTAGTTTTACATGTACTTTCAGAAAAAAATAAATTGGAAAATGTGGTATGATCCCATTTAATTTTTAACAATGCAATGTGTGTTGTAAAATTGTATTTACGTGCGAATTGAATATCATTGGAAAACTTAATATATTTCCAGTTTTTGGTATTGAAAATTCGTTGTCGGGCACACCAAGTAGGATTTTTGTTCAATATAAACATAACCTTTATAATTTACTGTCATACGAATGCAGAACACCACATCGACAATGCATGTGGTGTAAAGGTATAAATTTTCAAATCCATTAATTCACCATTGGTGAAATAAATGAACTACAATTATTTTAAGTAAATTAAAAATGCGTTAAAAACATATGTTCGACTTTAAAATAATTGTCAATTTAATTAAAATGTACTTTTCTTATGCTGTGCAATAAATAGTATTTATTTTCTTCGTTTTGCTAAACATATACATCACTCGGCCATTACTACAGTTTTTTTTTCATTTTGTAATGTTTTGATTACGTGCCTCCTCTGCATAAATATTTTTACTATATATCTAATAGCATGCTCTAACCCATTGGTGCGCAACATATTTATTTTCGCGGCCCCTTATCTTAGATAGAATTTCTATTCGACGCCTAAGACTTTTTAGTTAATTATAAAATACAATACATTTAAATTTATTGAAAATTTTGCTCCAAAACTTCTTCCGCGACCCCTAAAGGGTCTAACCAACTGATCTACAAGATCCCCTTAACACGTTGAATGCCACGCAATACGTTTTTCTGGGTCCCTGCGACCAAACCCATATTTTATTAAAAACAGCGTAGTGTCATGTTTCTAAGTCAAAATATGTTATTTTTAGTTTCAAAAATAGTTATTTATGATATAAGTGTTAAAAGTGACATTTTATTTTGTGAGAAGGATGTTTGGAACACGACGTGAAGCGGAGTGATCCAAACCTTCGAACAAAATAAAATCACTTTTCACACGTATATCATACATTATTTTTTCTACAAATACTATTTTTTAATTTAAATTTGTATTTCTAATAATTTTTTGACATTCACTTTTAACACTAGTGTCAAAAATAACAATGATTTGTCACTACACTGGTGTCATAAAATGACATTTTTTTTCAAACGTCGTAGAAATGGCATTTTTTGTGACTTGGTTCACAAGGTAGAAGTTTCGTTTCTACGCCGCTAGAAGTATCCATAGAAACCACATAGAATCAGTGAATAAGAAGAAAAGTAGTGCATTTGAAAAAAAAAAAATTTAACGTGTCATTCGGAATAAAAGTGTCTTTGTGTGCCTCGCATGCAATTGTCCGACTCGCTTCGCTCGTTGTGCAAACTTCCATGCTCGCCACACAAAGTATCACTTTTACTCCTAATAACACAATATACTATTTTAACGCTAAAAACAAACATTAAAAAGCCCACTTTTAATAGATTTGTAGAAAAAATATTTTTTGCACAAATATTGTTTGTAAAAAACATGCCACAATATCTGTACCAAGTGGTCTGTTACATTTTTTTTCGTTCACGCCGCAGGACACGTACACCGTGCTATCATCTCGTCTTCCGTATTGTGTCATCACAACGCGTATGAACGGGTCTCTCAATTTCATGAATTAGAAAATACGGGAAAGAGAAACAGATGCGTCGTCTGCTATGAAAAAATAGCCGCCGAATCAGGAAACAAGTTTGCTAGAAACAAGAGTACCAGATCAATATGGGCTTGCACAACTTGCAAGAAACATTGTTGTATTATTTGTTTTTCCTGTTAGACATAAATCCTATATAAAGTAAAAATGTTTTTGTAAAGTTTTTGACAATAAAATTTTCAAATTATATGCCAAATTTTATTTAATATATAAGTAGCAGATCAATATGGGCTTGCACAACTTGCAAGAAACATTGTTGTATTATTTGTTTTTTCTGTTAGACGTAAATCCTATATAAAGTAAAAATGTTTTTGTAAAGTTTTTGACAATAAAATTTTCAAAATATATGCCAAATTTTATTTAATATATAATATTATCATTTCTAAGGAAAATTAATTAATTTCTGTATTTTTTGACAAAAATTTCGGTGGGCAACGCATCATTCAAGTCCACGCCGCCAAGCTCTGGAGATTCCCATATAAATACATGCTCCGCATGGAACAATCGTAAAGCAGCAAATAACCATTGCTGTGGTGTGCCAATCTGCTTTGTTCGCAGATATCGGTAATGATGATGACATATTTGTACCGTGCGGGCGTTTACCATGCGTGACCTGCCGGGCACTCATTGCTGGCGTGGAGAGTGCACCACAGGGGTCAATTTTGTGCCATTTAAAATTCGAAATATTTGGCGTCGGTCAGGATCGAACTCGGTTCCCCAGATTCGCGACCAGACACTCAGGCACGCGGCCAAGAGACCGAAATTTAGATACGGGAAAATACCAAAAAAAAAAAAAATTCGGAGGAATTCCCAGGGAAATTTCCCAACGAATTTCAAATGTGAATAAAAATTGATTTATTTAGTTTTATTTTTCAGTGAAATTATGGTAGTAAAATACATACATATATACTCGTATCAATATATTTATGCTCTATCGGTCATACATACGAGTAGAGCGACTCTGTAAGAACTAATAAAGAATACTCCCCCATATTTTAATTGTTCAATATATCTTCATACTTCTTATATAAAGTAAAGGTACAATATTCATAAAACCTTAAGGCTTGATTTACATTAGCGGTATAATGACGGTATGGTCCTTACTCTTGTCAAAGAAGAAGAAGAAAATCCAGAAAATCCAGAAAATTTTACAAAACGATACTACTTTTTTGTATATTCTGTAATAATCTGTAGTGCATATTTCACGTTTTTGTTATAAGCAGAGAACTTTTGTTCAATAAATGTATAATAATAATAATTCTTTATTTCCTTAGGATATACATACAATATATAGGAATTGTCAATAATTTAAACAAACATATAAAATAGAATATAATAAAATATTTGAGTAGAACGGTGAGGAGACCACTGCAATTAATGAGTGTTGTAAAATTCTTCTAGATTATAGAAGACATTTTTAGTGAGATATAATTTTAGTTCATTCTTAAATTTACTAAATTTGACAATTTTTGTTATATATGTTGGTAAGTTGTTAAAGATCCTTAATCCAAGAAAATTGGGGGCTCTTTTGCTAATGTTATTTTTTACAAAGGGTATATAAAATTGATCTTTATGTCGAGTATTAACCTGATGAATATCACTGTTCGTATTAAAATTATTCTTGTTTTTGAAAATATACTTGCAGATCTCGTATATGTATAAATTTGTTAAGATAAGTATGTTGTATTTTTGGAAGTAGACTCTGCAGGAAGTTGATTGAGAAATTTTTGCCAGGCATCTAATGATGCGTTTTTGGGAGATGAAGACAGCGGAAGCTGCTGGTGTGGCGCCCCAGAGGCAGATTCCATAACGTAAATGGGACTCGATGGTAGCGTGATAAAACATCAACAAATGTGCAGGGCCAAGATAAGTTTGTAGGACACGCAACTGGTAGCATGCGCGGTTCACTGTGGCAATGACGGACTGGACTGGCTATATGTATAATCATTTCTCATTTCTAGCTCATTTTGACTACATTTTGGTTTCACTGAAAGACAAATATGGAAAAGTCAAAAGCATGTCAAATGTCAATCACCTACTAGCATATGTTTACTTTCATTCGGCTGATTTTGGCATAAACGTCAACTTGAAGTGCAAATACTTTCGAAACGCAACCTTCCACTCCCCCTTGCATGGAAATACTACGCTGTTACTATGATATAAAATATTTTTTCAATAGAAACAAAACTATACTGTACCCTGCTCGTATCGCTAATGTAAATCAGTAAATATCACTGGACCGTCATCGTACCGTCATCGTACTGAGTACGTAGATGTAAATGGGTCTATTAAAATACATTGGACCAAGAAGTATCGTACCGTTATTGTACCGTCATTGTACCGCTAATGTAAATCAAGCCTTAATGTGTAATTCAAAAGCATCGTACTAAATTTCACAAGTACTTATATTTACTTAAAAGAAATTAACCAGAATAACAATTTATTTTGAAGGAAACTAAAATTACTCAAAATAATGAACAATGTTACATATTTAATAATTAATTATAACAATTTGCACCAAACATCAAGGCCAAAATCTTTTAAAATTTACTGGAAATTTGCAAAAATTATTATATTCACGAGATATTTCCAAAAAAATTCCAGGAAAAAGATAATAAAGTTTCTTCCGAAAATCGCGGATGAAGGAATTTCCGGGAATTTTCCCGTGGAAAAAACAAATTCCTGGCGGGAATTTTTTGGCGGCACATCACAGTGGCACATAAGTCAAGCCACATGGCAGTCAACGTGTTAAAGTCAGTCAATGGGAACTTGTAGCGTCATAACTCAGTTGTCCCATAAATTTTTCACAAAATATTTCTTCGTTAATAGACTAGGAGAGTAGGTGGTGCGCGAAATTTGAAACGGGGTCTATTGGGCTGCCAAAATGCATGGGAACCGTCGAATAAATCGAAATTACTGGCTTCATGGACATATTTAGTGAAAAAATTTACTTATTACTAAAACTTATGATGAAGAGATTTATTAATAAAATGCTATCAATCTTGCCTAATGTACATTATAAATTAATGTAAAATGGAATAAACGACTGATGTTGTTGATGGGAGGAATAATAGCAGGAATGCAGTCTAAATTTGTCTATTATTTAGTCTGAGGCCAACGTTTCGCTGCCATTTACAGCTTCATCAGGGTAAACTGGTGAAAAACAAATATAAAAATCAAAATAAGAACATGTGTGATTAACATTGAAAATTGTTTATACTTACAGACTAAGGCGTTAAAAAATAATAAATAAAAATAAATATATTTGTTCAAACATAGTGTTATCGTCGAAAAATAAAAATTGTATGAAAATATTAACAATCGTCATTCAGAAGACTTAAATAGTTTTTTCTTAATTTTATTAAAAAATGATGATGTATAAAATTTTTTTAAATAAAATTAAGAAAAATCTATTTAAGTCTTCTGAATGACGATTGTCAATATTTTCATACAATTTTTATTTTTCGACGATAACACTATGTTTGAACAAATATATTTTTTTTATTATTTTTTAACGCCTTAGTCTGTAAGTATAAACAATTTTCAATGTTAATCACACAACACGTGTTCTTTTTTTGATTTTTATAAGTGTTTTTCACCAGTTTGCCGTGATGAAGCTGTAAGTGGCAGCGAAACGTTGGCCTCAGACTAAATAATAAACAAATTTAGACTGCATCTTGACTCGGTTCAGAACGTCAACGTAAACTGTCAACAGACTTGTTATGACGGTGTTGTGTTCTGTGGTGTTTTGGTTAATATTAATAATAATTAGTGAATAATAGTAATAATATATTGATAGAAATGTCCATCATTCACAAAGTCTGGTTATTTTATACCATATAATGTGCCACCACAACGTACGACGTACGTTCAGAAAATTTAACGAAGATAGTGGCGACTCAGCCTCGCCGTCTAACTATGACGTTTACTTTCCTAGTCTATTATTCGCGAATAAAAACACCGGTGGCGGCGCTGTTATCAACCAAGATGTCGGATGATTGTCGTACTATCATTTTCAAACGTGCTTGTTTACATGTTATAAACGCAGTTTTCAAGAGTGTTTTATTCTATTATTAAAATATTTAGGCAGGTTTTATTTTACTGACTGATAAGTTTGAAGATAAAGTTTCAATGTTATTATTTCAATATTGTGCAAGGACGTTTCAAAATTTGTTTATTTGCAGATAAATATGACAATGTTCTTGGGAAATAATCTTCACCTCTTATAAAGAGAATTATTTAAATTCCAATAATTTTTCAAGGAATTTTAGGTAGAAAATTGAGTAAATGAAGAAAAAATCAGGAAACTAACAGTCTTTAAATAGGAAAGTGTAAAACGGGTTAAGGATGAAACAGATTTAAACTGGAAAGTCTTCAAAAAGTCTGATTTTAGTCAATATCTATGTATTGAAGTAGTGAATGAGCACGTAAAATAGAAATAATAAAAGAAAAGCTTACTGTTCACAAACAACAACCAAATGAAATAACACTAGCCCAAATAGCGTTTTCAGTGAAGTACGACAACAAATAGTTCTTATTTTGCCACTAGATGGCTACGGCTTAATTTTATTCGCGAATAATTCTGTATGATCTGCTGATATACACATTTCTACAAATAATAATTATAAATATTTTTCAAACAAATTAAATAAATTAAATATTCTGACGACGCCACCTACATACATAGGTACTATATAAATAGTTTAAATCAGAGAATTTGTGACATTTGTAATCAACATTAATAACGCAGAATATCAAGTTTCACAGAGATAAAGTCAGTGTATTAAACTGAAAGTTTCTTGTAGATTTATATCACTCAGTCCCAAATTACCTAATGTTGACATTGTTTGTTTCTGTATTAAAACACAGAATTATTGCGGCTGCTAATAAATTTTACCTAAATAAATTTTAAAAATATGCTTAATTGCAATCAAGAAATTTGACAACCATAAAAATAACTATACCTATTGATAAAAAAAAATTAATAATAGATAACAATGGAGTATTCTATAATTTTTTTTTATTTTGTTTTCTGAAACTTTCACATATTTGTAGTACAAATCCAAAATTTTGAGTTCTCTTTTATTTAATTTGGGTGAGATTTGAATTATTAAATATTACCAGAAAATTTGAATTTTATCGGATGTGACGAAGGATGACATTTCAAAATATGATGGAAATAGAAAACTTGTAACAATGTAAAACGTAATAAAACTAACACAAACAAAACAGTTGACAATGCGTCAATAGTAGAAAAATTGGTTCTTGTTCATGGTGTAGTTTTATGCAAAAAATTTGTTAGAAATGTCATCAGTCCCTCCTACATGACAAGACTTCGTGAAATTATTTAGCAGCAAAATAAATTGTAAGCAGACTCATGTTACAAAATATAATTTTAATTTCGTTATTTTTTAGCATAATCTACTATGTTATCACGGGCGCCGACTTTTCAAAATTTCCTTGGGGACATACATTTTAAATATGACCAAAATAAAACCGTAATATTAACCATTAATCTAATAAAAAAATACTAGAAAGGAATGAAGAAAAAATAACTAATAGTAGATTAAGATGAATGTAAGTGCTATTTTTTATTTGATTTTAAATCAAGGAAAGAAAGAAAAGAATGCTAGCCGGCGGGATTAGAACCCACGATCTCAACATTTGTACTGTTGCGTGTTACCAACTATACCACGGTTGGGCTGCAAATCCGCCGGTCTATACAATCTTTTTCTTAAGTTATATTCTCATAGACTTGTATATGAGACCCGCATCACATTGTATAGACCGGCGGATTTGCAGCCCAGCCGTGATGTAGTTGGTAACACGCAACAGTACAAATGTTGAGATCGTGGGTTCAAATCCCGCCGGCTAGCATTCTTTTCTTTCTTTCCTTGATTTAAAAAATAACTAGTTTTCAATGGAAATTATTTGAAATTAATTTTATTATCTTCAATGTACAGAGTATAAAGCAAAAGGCTTTTAAGATGGGAAATCAGTTCTTCTTTGCGCCGAGCTTTGCGTAAACGTTATCAAATTATTTTATGCAAAAATACTTCAAATTAAAGTTATAGTGATTTAAATCTAAATCATATAAAACGATTATTCTAGCTCGTCATGTAAGCGAATAAATTAATTATAAATTTACTCTTTGAATGAACTTTTTCTCTCGGTAGGCATGGATTATGACAAAAAAGAAACAGTTGTGTTAGTTTTAAAACAGTTTATACCCTGTTCCATTTAAAACATTCAGCAGATGGGCTCAGCGCCAGTTTGAAGTAACCTAAATTACATTGGGTAAACTTGTTCCTTGTCTCTAATTTCTGCCAATCAGAGAGGTCAAAACTATTCCCTATTCTCTGCAATACTGAATGGCTTAAATGGAACAAGGTATACTTTTTGTGTTTTATATTAGTTATTACTAATTTATTTTTAAATATGTCTAGATTAAAAGCTCATAACTTTTTAATTGATTCGCTTATTTGAAGAACAAGAACAATCGTTTTACATTATTTGGATGCAGAATTATTTAAATCTCAATAATTTGTTTGAAGTATTTTTAAATAAAATAATTTGGTAACGTTTTCATGTAGTCGAATGTTATAACATTTTTTACCTAAAATTTTACTACATTAGAATACCTTATTGTTACTGTATCTTTATGTATCTGTATGTGGTAAAAGTGAATAAGTTTAGAATTGCGGACTTGGTAATTTTATTTTGTTGGACTTTTGTTTATGTTTATTGTTTATGGCATTGTTTGTAATTTTCTTATTGCCAATCCGTCCTTTTTAACGCACTAATGGGTACTGTTGCTTATTCTTCAATGAAGTTTCCAAAATTCATTACAACACAGCTTCTTAAATCAAATATACGGAATTTATTGCATTTCTTGTAATTTTGTAAATTTGCTCTTTACATTTGACATTTATACTTCAAAGAAATAAATTTATAGCATAGTATAATAATTAATATTTATATTTATTTTCCAACAGTATAATATTTTTCATATCATTTGTATTTAATATTTTATTCATTATATATATTTATAACTTATCTTATAATTTACATATAATTTCTTAGAAAAAAATTCTAATATAGCTACATACGACTACAAGTAACGTAGGAGATTAAAATTATTACTACACAAACATATCTTACAATCTAAAGGCATATTGAAAAATTAACATGAAATCTCTATACAATTACAAAGAACTGTTTATGTTTTCTTTTAATAAATATTAGTGGACTTGTAAACTAAACTGGTGTACATGTGTTAATTAATACTAGTAAAGTCAACAAATGTAACTGCAACGTTTAATATAATTATTTACTTCAACAATGTTCAAGCTAAATAAATAGTACCTAGTTTAGTTATGAATTGAATTGTGTGAGTGAACAACTTTAATTTAAAAAAAATGTGTTGAATTATACTTTCATTTTATATTCATTTCTCGACAAGTAATGTTATTAATTACTTGGTCGAATTTTCCATCTCCACATACTGATATTGAAGTTTTAGTTTGGGAATTTTCAGGAGTTGAAACTAGGCCTGAGCAAATTTTTGGGATAATGTCCGAATTCGGGTATGGAGTGTAATATATACAGAATGTAACAGAAATAAGTACATTAAATTTAACCAGTGACTAAATTCGTCGAGTGCAAACATTTTTGAAATCTCAATTTTTTTTAGTATTTCTAGGCGGATAATGAAATTTTTCTACAATCTATATAAAAAGTAGCCATTTGCGCTCTCTTTTGTCAACGCAAAATGTCACTTTGCCGCTCATGCGCGACAAAGTAGAAAAAACGCTCGCTGTCCAAATTTCTAACTATACAATGTTGAGAAATGTCACTTGTCTACATTCGTAATAGAAACGTTTAGTCAGGAACTAATGACTCTGTAGTTACACATTTACCACCTTCACAAGTCAATCTGACATATAACTGCTCTGTCGGTATATTACATAACCAAACAAAATGCCGCTCCTAATCCGACATCCACTTTTCCACTGCACTAGTATAATGTACTTGAAACAAATAAATTATACAAAACTTATAATATTCATTACAAAATTGGCATTAATTTTTTGTAAAAACGAAAGCCAAAACAATATCTTGAAGTCATATTTGAAAACGTTCCTATCTTCACAGCAAAACTGTTGTGTAGTACTGTAAGTACAAAGTGTACATTTTATTATTTTTATTATGGTAGAGGACTGTAGAAAAAATCTTGTGTGTGTTTCGAACGCAAATGGACATTGTCGATTTCGAAAGAGTGCCGCGCTCCTGCGTTGCGCGTCAACAACCTCTCAATCGACAATGTCCCATTTTGCGCTCTTAATACACAAATAGCTATTGTGAATTTTTTTGTCGTTTTTTAACACAATAACTAGAAAGAAGGTTTACAAAAAAGACTTAGAAATATTGTTGCTCTCGGTGAGTTGTGTCACTGATTAAATTCAATGTACTTATATCTGTTACAGCTTGTATAAGATTTTTACATGAAGCATTCTATAAACCAAGTCCAATTTTCGGTATAAGTATTATAACACAATAATAACTAGAAGGTTTACAAAAAAGACTTAGAAATATTGTTACCCTCGGTGAGTTGTGTCACTGATTAAATTCAATGTACTTATATCTGTTACAGCTTGTATAAGATTTTTACATGAAGCATTCTATAAACCAATTTTCGGTATAAGTATTATAAAATTTCAGACTTGTTGAAATACTGTCAAATGTTGGTGGTAGCGTACTTGCTTCACGTGTCAGCGGTTCTGGGTTCGAATCCCTGATAAGGTATGAATGTGTGTACTCTTTCCTGATCTCATCGCCATCAAAATGTATTATTGCTATGTACGTAAGGATATTATAATATAACAATACATGCAAAAATTGTTTCATCCGTCAATTATAATAAGATTGTAATCTTGAAATACAATAAAGAATTATTATATATATATATATATATATATATATATATATATATATATATATATATATATATATATGACATTTCATTATGTTATTTTCCCGTGAAGAATTTTTATAATTGTCGTTAAAAAAATATAAAGAAACATCTCCACCTAATCATTTTCATTAGGATGATGACTACTCGTCCTCTTGTCCATTCCAATTTCCTAGAAGGGCACTCAGTAGAAATAACATTTTTCTAACACCTTGTAACGACTATAAACATTGTGGAAATAAAACTGATATTTTTCGTAAAAAAATACTGTTTCTCTTTTACAAAAACTAAAACTATTATTTCTATACTATAAAAAATACAGTGACAATTCAAATAAACATATAGTAAAATAATAGTAACTGTTTATCATAAATGCAGTTCAAAATTAAAAATATAAAATGTATTATTTTTTAAAATAAAAATTAACGATTAGAACAAATGTTGTCTAGCCAATTTGAGAAAATGTGACTTCAGTTATGTAATAAAAATACTTGGAAAAGAAAATGTATTTAGGTTTTACAGCTACAAGAGTATATAATACAATTGTTCAGTTTTTATTACATTACAGAAATTTTATTGTAAAACTCTGTTCATATTTATAATTATTTATTAAAAATTAGTCGAATGAAAATAATAGTAGTTCATTAACGTGGTTTTCAGACCAATATGTATTATATAAGCAACCAACATTACACTGAAAACAACTGGGTTATACAGGGGTTACGCTAGAATTATTGAGAATAAGACATATGGCCATATTTTTTATTTTAAAAATTTTCATAATAATTCTCTTCAACAATAATACACTTCATCATTCATTCCTTCCACTTCTCAAAAGCTTCCAACTAATCTTTTTTTTTGTGAAAGATTCAGTAACTTGAATGGGAGCTTGCAGTTCAGTTAGTTAGCGCATTCTACTAGATAGAAAGGTACTATGTTGAAATACATACTGAATACATAAATTAGCTCAGAAATAAATTTAATTTATAAGAAAAGTAACATAAACAATTCAAATCGATTTTTTTAGTTATAAAAAAGAAAGGTGGCTTCACTTGTGCTTGAATGGGGTCATTCCAAAAAAAGAAAATCTTGATTTTTCTTTTATAAATGAAAAATTTACCTAATATTATGCATATATACATCAAAAATATGTAATATTATTATACTTTTCATTCATGATTTTCTTTTTAAATATTTTGAGTTTGATTTTGTGACGTAATAATTTTATACACAAATACACGTTAGTGAGGCCAACAGCCGTACTCGTTCCTGTACTGTACATGAAACAGATCTGTCACTTGAGATCATGCAAAAATTAAAAAAATGTTCGTTTTTTGTTTAAATCAAACAAGAACAGTCTAATTTATCAATCTGTATGAATAAATTATTTTTAATTACATTTTTTGTTGTATAAAATCGTTTTAAAGTATGACATTTTCAAAGAGTTGCAAAAAACCAGCCATTTTGTGACGTCAGCGTTTCACACTGCAAGTTCAGACTCATTTTATACAGCCTTATTATATCGATATAGAATTTCTAAAAGAAAAAATTATATAGACTATAAATTGAGAATTACATATTACGTATCACTCAGCTGCAGGTCATTAGTCATTCACCATTCGTTTTTTCTTTTTCGTCTGATTAACATTTGTCTACGTTATTCGTTGTGTATTCTTAGAATTTCATTACTGTTGCTTTGTTGCGTATCAAATCTGTGTTTTTCAATACAAACAGTAACTGTTTTTTGAGTTGTTTTTTGTATCACGCGGTACTATTAAAAATTATTTCTCACTATTTTCGCTAGTATTTTGGCACGATGGCATAAAACAGCGTTTCACCGACATGTTTACTTTCGTAAATTTCAGGTTATATTTAAATGTCACGTTGACGTTGAACCTAATGTGACAATCAAAATGGCCGCGTTGATGAAACGCTGACGTCACCGGGCAAGGAAGGAGGCGGAGAAAATCAGCCGAACAATGTCATTTTTAATTACAATTTTTTCAGTATTAAAGATCGATTTGAGGAAAAATATGAAATACGGGTCTATTATTTTTCATTACTCTATTGATTAAAGTTAAAAATGAAAAATCGTGCATGATCTCATTTACGGCAAATTATTTGAATTTGCGTCTTCAAAATTAGTTTCCATAACCAAATTAAATAATACACAATAAAAACAAGGGCACGAGTATAACAAAAACTTGTTGCTGTCAACGTTTGGTTTCAAGACACATTGACATAAACGTCAAATGTAGTTCCATTTTTACTCGGTATGTGACACTACGGTCACAATATTTAGACGTCATTGAAATTTTATATAAAGTCTAAAAGATTATTTCTGTAAAACTAGAAACTTATGTACATAAAATATATATTTTCGTAAGTAGTATTAAGTGTACTTTCAGAAGAAGAAAAAAATTGGAAAATGTGGTATGACCCCATAAGGCCTATTTCTACGATTTAAACATTTACATTTGTTCACAAATATACATTAATAATTAATTTGTTACATATCAAATATTACCAAAATAACACGTCTAATATCAGTAATAAATTATTTTTAACCAGTCACAAATGTTGAATATAAATTGATTAATTAAAAACAGTCGTACATTAAGAAAATTAAATTTTTGTAAAAAGTTGATTAGAACATTATTATTCTAGACACAATAAGTTGTACTTCTCTGCTAAAATATATTGACCCGTAAACTGAGCTGAATTTTATTAAACTGGTATTGTAAGCAGTAGTAATTAGGTACCGTTTGTTATTATCTGACCTGTTGATTGTCTTAATTGTAACTATTAGGTATTGGTCCACTCCTTTGATTGGAATAGTACCACTAGTTGTTGCACGGATTAAGGACATTTAATTGGAGTAAACTACGAAAAAATACCTTTAATATTTGATTGCTGATGATAAATACCGCTTCACTTTACAATCGAGTTCAGCATACAGATAGAAATTTTTATTCTGCGCTTATAATATGCAAAACATAACTAAGTAAATATAAATATATCATCATGGCATACGCTGGGACACTCTAGAATTATTGACAAACATGTGGTTCATATTTTTTAAGAGACTTAAAAGCTGCCAAATTTGTTTCTAGTGACGTAAAATCTGCCAAAGCTTTCGAAATAATTTCTGGGAGACTTAAAACTGTCAAATTAATTTCAAGATGACTTAAAAACTGTCAAATTATAAAACATGATTCGAAAATGTTCTCTGATTAATTAAATATTTTTACTTTAAAATTTTCTTTTTCATTATCTACCTGATTTTTTTTTATTTACCATCGTTAGTATTGCATTACCCATTTCTGTAATACGATAATGGCGATTTATCTGTACTCTCAAAGCTGTATAAGCGGCAAAAATTGTTTGTCGTCAATCGGATTCGAACCAAAGCCGTCTGAACCACAGCTGGTCACTTAACACACAATGAAATTTTTGCCCCTTGTTCTAATGTGTTGTGGACTGTATTATTGTATAAGTACACCGTCAATTTTAACCAAGTGTAATGTATAATATTCAATAACTATTAAATTAATGTTAAGTTTAACAATTAGTATATATATTTGAAGGTTAAACCCAAACTTTCCTTACAAACTCCTTACATAATTGTCCTATTGTTTATCTATAACTAAAAACTTAATCTATAGGTACCTAGCAACAGATAATAGATTTAGTAGGTTACTAAATGTAGAAAATTTGATTGGTTGTCGAATACATGAGCTACACGAATGTCATATCCATTTCGTATTTGAATTCGATAGTTCGTAATTTAAGTAATTGAATAATTCTGTAATTCTCGTATGTTTTGCAAAGTTAGAGTACTTTTAGTAATATTTGTACATAATTTTATAAGTAATATATTGGAAATTATTAAAATATTTTGTATTTTCAGGAAGAGAAAATTTAAAATGTCCTGCGGAAAATTATAAAGTGGGTGAGTTTACGATTTTCTTTTAGAAGTTTTTTGATATAATACATACAATTTTAAGATGCGACGTTTAAGATTTTTAATAATTAAAAAGTATAAATTTTCCTTTTATGCAGTGGCGAGTTTCCGCACAGGCGGAGGAAGCGCGTGCTTGGGGCCTCTTAAATCGAGGGGGACCCAAAATTCAAGTCTCAAAAAAAAATTCTTTTATTATTATTATTATTAGTTTGTTAATAAAAATAATTAATAATTTAATAGTATTCTCTAAATTAAATTGACAAATGAATAAAGCCATCTATGCCATATGTTTTGTGGCGGCCTAGTGGCCATATTTCAAACCATATGCAAGTTTGCTCTATATTGACGAGATAAAGACAGAATATCCTTACTATTTACTTTAAATTTGGCGCTAGTGCGGTTCGTTCAGTACTCTTTCAAAATATAGTTAAGAAACCGGAAGCTACTTTCAATTTTTGTAATTCCCGCTCGATATTAGATAAATCTCTCCAGGTTGCTCTAAATGTTGATAAAGAGTTTAATGAAATACAGCTGTTGTGTGATGATGCAGAATGTATTATTTATTTAGTTAAATGGCGATCGATATCGGACGGGAGTCCTTCATCAGGTCGAGGCGTCAAAAATAGTTATATATATATATATATATATATATATATATATATATATATATATATATATATATATATATATATATATATATATATATATATATATATATATATATATATATAATAAAGAGTCTTTGAAGGACAAAAACATCCTATGTTGATGCCGAAGATTTAATGAAAACGAAAAGATTACACTGATAAACGAAGAATTGTAAATAAATGTGGGACTGCCCAAGAAGGAAACAAAAACACTTTCGGAGTCTCTTTTAAACGCTGTATTTGTGAAAATTATAAAAAAAAACAAAATGCCAAAATCAGTATAAATTTTGCTTTCCGTTATAATTTTTGTGAAATTTAATATTTTTCATGGTTTTGCAACAATGGATATTCTAGACTTGGTTAAAATTCCAATATGTTTTTGTTGTATTTTTTATTAATAAACCCTGTTTACAAATAAATCGTATATGTATTTGAATTATTATTTTTTTATTAATAGTGTAGAACGCGTGCTACAGTAAAAACATATGCGTGAACTATTATTCTCGAAAGATGACTATTCAAGGTCATTTGTGAGCCGTCTGATATAATATTACTTGCAGATAATTTCATTGCATTTCGTATGCATAGGCTACAACATAACATATTTATGGAGACATTTTAACTAAAAAAATTAGAATAATTCATTTTAAAATTATGTTTATTTCTAAATAATGCCTTTCTGTAAGATTTATGTTCTTCACTTATGTTTTTGCAAAATACAAAAACATAGACAACTTATAAATCAAGGAATAATAATTTGATTTAAACGTCAACGCCACCGGGTAAATATTAGCCCAGAGGACATTGTAATATATAATTAAGTATCTGTAACTCTACGACATACGTCATTATTATTTATAGTGTGTTAGAAAGTATTGCCACTATTTACGTATATCTGTCACACCACATAAATTAAATAAACATAGGTTAAATCATCTTTCTCTTTCTAATACAAAATGTTGCTAAGCTACTGCTGTAAAGTGATGTGTATTCTTTCTTCGAACAAATGACCTTGAATAGTCAACTTTCGTGAATAATAGTTTAGAATACTCACTATAATGGTATTGAAAATTTTGAGGGGGGGGGGGTGTTGCGTATAGGAGGGCCTCAAAATTGAATTGCGCTTGAGGTCTCTCCCGTACTAAATCCGCCACTGCTTTTTTTCTAAGATATTTTACTGCATAATCCAGAAAAAATACAATTTTAAATAATTATAAATAGATATATAGATATAGATTTGAAAATAAATTCTGTATTTTAAAAAAGCGATAGTAGAAGTCTTGAAAGTAGTGATAATTTGAAATAGAGAAAATGTGTGACGTAGATATAGTGATGAAGAAAAGGTATTACAATTTCTATTATTTTAAAAAGTAATAGGTTTTTTTAAAACTTTGATAATCTTTAACGTACAGTTTTAAGGTCTAGTTTTTATATAGATGACTCACGTTCGAATTTGTTACTACTGTGGAGGACCCCATTGAAGAAAAACTAAAAAAGATTAAACGAATTTAAGTCGTAAGGTTGTTAGGTTTCATTTAATAATGTCTAAAAGAATTACAGAAGTAAATTTCAATAAAAGCGATGTTACCCCTTATTGTAAATAATATTAAATTAATATATTGATTTGTGTTAAATTTTTAATCTTTAGCTAAAGAATTAATTTAAAATTACGTTATATTGTTGAAAATCTTTATTTGAAATAAAACGTAAAGATTTATTTATTTATTATTACAATTTCTATTACTTAGTTAAGTCATGATAAATGAATTTTTAAAAAGTGGGCCAACTGAAGGAGAACGAATATAAGCAAAGGTACAAACCATCTCTTTTGCTCTCGTTGCTTGTATTAATATTTAATAAAATTAAAAATTCGTGTATTTTATTATTATCTCTACAATTTATTTTTTTCTGAAAGATTTAACAAAATGATTAATTTTAACGTTTGATACACTTTCCAAATGTGTATAGTTTTTGAAATATAATTTTTTTAAATTTAATTAATTTTGTGTGACGTCATATCTGTAATTTTACTTCACCTACTGACTAAAGTTGTTTATATCTGTCAATGTCATTAATTCTGCCAAAAATTGATGTCAAGGAGGGTTAACTAGTGGCAGGTGTCACTTTCAGAAAACTATAGTTGTACCCAGAGGTTATTCCAAGGATTTTTTTCCACTGCACAAGGAAATAAATCCTTGTATATTCTATTCCCTTTAAGCCATTCAGCAGATGTCGCTCGCAACAACGCCAATTTTAAGTAGCCGAAATTACACTGGATAAACTTGTCTCGTCTCCAATTTCAGTCGATCAGAGATGTTAAAAGTATTCCCTATTCTCTACAATACTGAATGGCTTAAATGGAACAGAGTATAGGTTTATAATATTTTGGTGAAAGATCTTTGTTTAATTCAATTCAAGTTGGATTATAACGAAATACTATAGAGATAGAAAAGTTTCGGAAACTGACGCTTCCAGAACTATTTCTTCGGAATTAAATTTAAAAAATATAAAATCGTGTCTCGGAATAGCTTGTCGGTAGATCCGAAAATGGGGTTTTGTATATTTATTACAACATGCCTTCTCTGTTAGAGTGAGATCCCCGGAAAGCCACAATGATAAGCGTGAGCACAGAGTCACGGCAACCTCTAATGGTATTTTTGCTGAGGCCAATGTTAATGATGAGGATAAGACAAGCGAAGAGTTAGGGAAAAGCTAGTACAATTTTAGTGCTTATACAGGATGTTTCTAAATCTAAGTCACTAATTTTAAGGGTATATAGTACTGACTAATATGTTTAGTTCATGTTTTTTTTTAAAAATTTATTTGGTTTATTCGAAATAAATGAAAAATAACTGCACAGATTTTAATATCCCACTGCACAATTTGCTATTCCTACTGCACATTTTGTGTCCAACTGCACGTTAGAATAACCTCTGGTTGTACCTTGTCCAAGGAAAAATCTGTTGTTATAAAGATTTTAAATAAATATATTTTATTATAATAAAAATGATAAATGTTTCATACATTTACATGTAAAATAGAACGACATAATATAAATGGATTTTTTTTCACAAGTTATGAATAATATAAAATTATCTTCTTTTTGCTTGGTAGCTTGGTACACTGATACACAACTACAGTTGAGACGTTATATCGTTATAATGCTAATCGTTTTAATTAAAATTATGAATGAAAAGTTTTATATTTTAAAATTATTTTGGTACAAAATCATTTAAAATTAGTCATATTTTCGTAATATGATAAAATATACGCAACTTTTTTTTTAGTACCTTAGACGGATTAAAAAAAGTTTTAGTTGCATACCCATTATTATTATTTTTTTCTAAGCCTGTTAGATGTTTTGTGTAATTCTAATGCATTTGAAAGGTGTGACAACCTTTCGTAGCAGTACGGAAGGTCTACATATCCGTCGAATTTGAACATCAATACTACAAATACAAATAATGTGACGTACATTCAGGAATGAATGAAAATAATTGTAATTATTTCTATAAACTAGAACAATGACAATGACATATCAGTTTAATTAGGTTGTAATAAATATATCTGTGAACATGATTTAAATTCATCTATTTATTAATATTCGTATGGATGCTAATTATAATTTGATTGTTTATTTAATCGATACAACAATCATTGTCAGGTTTCAAAGCGAGTGGTAGTTAATGCAGCATTTGTAAGTATAATCTGATAATTCGTCGTTTTTGCCACAGAATGTACAGATACGTATGTACACAGCGGCGGTGGTGGAATGCATAATGTTCCTGAAGTGTGTACATGCCTTTATTACCCATTATCTGATTATAAATGACAAATAGATTTATAACTTTGCGTGGAGAACTATACAACCTTCTCACTTGCTCTTCACAATAATAGTCAATTTTAATTCAGAGTGCGTCAATTTAATTTCAAAATTTGTAGAATGCATCTCACATGTCATTTTTTTATGACAAATAATTAGTTCTTTCTGTGGTCAATTTTTCACATTTTTGGATCAAATTTAATTTGATTTGGATTTTAGAAAATCAAATTTTGAAATTCTTTCTTGAAATTTTGAGTATACAGGATGCCCCAAGATGAGCTCACGCTATCGTTATTTTAAAAACTATTCAATATTATTTTACGAAATGAAATTTGGTATCTAGGGGTTTACCGACATACCCGTTTCAACTAAAATATTTTCAAAGCAGTAGCATTTCCGGTTTAACCGGAAGTAGACCCTAAATTTTTTATTTTAAATGGAATGTTATATTTTTTATTTTACCGTTGAATTCAGCAGAAAATTCTACATATGAAACCATAAAAAAAATTACTTAGGTATGCTCAACCACTTCCGGCGTAATTCAACTTTTTTTGATTTTTCATCTAAAACAACCATTTATTTATCACTCAATCGCCTCAATTCTGTAAGAAAGTTGTTAAGTCTTAGCAACATTGTTATAGTAAATAACCAATAATAATTGCGAACACAGAATAAAACTTGAAAATGACAGGCTTCATATTTGTTTCTATTGGTTACAAATATTAGCAACGTTGCTAAGACTTAACAACTTCCTTACAGATTTAGGCCGTATATCTCGAGAACGGCATCGAATTTCTATAATCTGTAAAAATAGTTTTATAAAGAAAGCTTTTGTTTGCAATAATACAAATTAATATTTTTGAAAATTGTAATTTCTACGTGAACGTAAAGTTGCAGTTCACAAAATTAAAAAAACTCAATTTTTTTAAATGAAACACCCTATTTTTACTTTCCGTCACCTTTAGATAAGGAAGGTATTGTCTTTGGTCAAAAAATTCGGTGGTGAGTTTTGATGAATAAGCACGTTTTAAGGTCCTTAGAATACGATTTTACTATTGTTACGATAATGTCTGTATGTGTGTGTGTATGTATATATGTATGTGTGTTTGTGTGTGCGTGTGTGTGTAACAAAATTTTCGTCTACGATAACTTCCATACTACAATTCTAAAAAATATAATTCTTTCGTATTTCTCTTCGTTACATCCATGTGAAGAGCTGATTAGATTTTGGTTAGAATTGGACAACCGGAAGTACGCCCTTTTGAAGATTTTAACAGTTTTTCTTGAAAAAACTATGTTAAATATCATTTTTTCACCTTTAATGTTATTATAAATATTAAATAATATTTTATTCTCTATACGATTTGACTGCATTTATACTTAATATTAAATAGATATAGATTTAAAAAATTATAAAGAAATTAAATTTCATACATAGCTATGGAAACAGCTACTATATTAATAAAAATTTTATTGAAAGACGTCAGTGTCAAGTAAAATTTACATAGTGTGTTTGTCTTATAATTTTACTGGAAATATAGGATCTTTTGCTATAAATTTTCTGTATGGAATTTGCATAAAATACATGCAACTGCCAGAAGGTAAAGTACAAGAAATATAATCTTTACCAAGGAACTTTCTGTATGAAATTTGTACAAAATACATAGAACTGACGGAAGGTAATGTGCTGCCCACATCAGATTTTTTATTATGTAAATGATTTCTTCGTTATAAAATAAGGGTAGTTTGTGTAGCTTGTCCTATGTTGAAAGTAGATAGATTTTTAGTAAAATGGAAAATATTTAAATTGCATACGTTAGTATTTGTTTATGTGTAGTTTAGTTGACTGTGAACCTTTGTTTCAGCTTTATATTATATTTTCTTTTTCTGTTTACTTCGTATTTTACATTTAATATGATAGTAATTCATAATAATTCATTAAAATAAAAAAATAATAAATAGATAGGTACTAAATACAATTTTCTTCTTTTTCCACCATGGCCCAATTAAATTCAATAACTAATGTAGATAAATGCAAATTAAATATTTTCGTTTTACTAAAAATCTATCAGCTTTCAACATAGGACATGCTACACAAACTACCCTTATTTTGTAACAAAGAATTTACATAATAAAAAATGGGGTGTGCCATTTAAAAAAAAATGAGTTTTTTGAATTTTGTGAACTGCAACTTTACGTTCACGTAGAAATTACAATTTTCAAAAATAGTCGATTATTAATTTATATTATTTGGCTGAAGTAAGTGACAGATCCTCTTCACTCCAAATTCTTCGTTTTGCCATTTTTCCAATTATTTTTTCTACTTTGTATCACTGCGCACTAAAACTACACAACTGTCAATTTATTTGTATGTTACTAAAACTAAGTAACACAAAGCGACAGAAACGTGATGTTATATGTACGCATGTACAATTTTAAGTGTTTACATGAGTAGTTTTGAAACTAGTTTTTAAGTCAAATCTGTGAAATTTAGTTTCGGTTTGTGAGAACTCAAAACCGTTTTAACACTGTAAACTAAAGACGTTTTGAAAACGGTTTGAAAACTGCATGTAAACTCAGTAATAGTAACACTGGATTCGCACAATATGAAGTTATAACCCAAGAACTTCAGCACATTCTTGTTTGATTCTTTTGAAAAATCAGATTGTCATACCCAAACTCAACTTTGGGTAAAAAGCAGTTGTAATATGTACTGGTATATGTATTTATTTATAATTAGCAAATTTTATGATACTCGGAGATGCAACATTCGTTTCTTTAGAAAATCGTTACAATACAATGTCGGTGAAATATGCTTTGACGTAATTAAATACGTATTGTAATATTCTACAAAGTGTTCTGTGCCATATGGTTAACATATCTACACATATTTGCACGGAATATGGGGTAGTAAAACTAAATAACATCTAGCTTACATAAATGTTGAATGTTATCTTTGTTATCATATTTTATAAGAAGAATAAACAAGGGAGGCTATTTTTAATTAATTACATGAATTTTAATATGTCATTCATACAGAACCCTTTAGTAAATATAAAGATAATTACTTTATTTTGAGTGGCGACAGTTGTTAGCCAACAATTTCATAGATAATAATAAGAAAAATTTTACTTTTGATTTTGATATAATTTTAAATTAGTAAGTAAATATGATAAGACAAACGTATGTAGTTAAATTATATTTTGATAGTCCTGTTTTGAGATAATATAGTGTGTATTTATTATTAATTGAAGCATTTATATTTAAAGAAATCTAAGTGCCATTTTTATGTAATAATAATAATAATAATAATAATAATAATAATAATAATAATAATAATAATAATAATAATAATAATAATAATAATAATAATAATAATAATAATAATAATAATAATAATAATAATAATAATAATAATAATAATAATAATAATAATCTGCTTTGTACCCAGATTTCGGTAAGGATATTTGTACCGTGCGGGCGTTTAACAGGCCTCATCTCACGGGCACTCATTGCTGGCATGAAGAGTGCACCACAGGGGTCAATTTTCATATAGTAAGCTCGTTATTAATATACATACATATAAATTGAAAACTCCTTTTTGATCCTGTTCCTTTTTCCTTTATACGGTTTTGATAATTTACAATGTGTTTTATATTAAATTTAATTTATTCAAGTAAAACTATAAGTATAGAAAATATATAGAAATTAAGTTATAAAATTCATCAAAGTTTAAATCTAATATAAAACTGTACGAGAAGAGAATAATGACTCACCACTAGAATTGAATATTAGATGGGTAGCGATGGTTCAAGGATTACTAAGAGAGAGAGATCTGCGCTGTAAAAATTTGAATTCAGTAGACCTTTTCCTACAAGCAAAAGTTTGAGAATTTTCAGCCGTGGGATACAAATTTTAGGAAACGCGATTTTTGTCAGCTATAGATGAATTGATTTTTTCAACTATTTTATTTACCCTGAAGTAGGTACAAGTTTATACCAAAACGTTGTATTTTTTCATTTAAATATCTTTGAAATTAAAAAATAGCGACCTGCAGTTTGAATATTTGTATTCAGCAAATGAACTATGTTTCAAAATTTTTAGTCACCTGATACAGATTTCAGGAAATACGATTTTGTCAGCAATACTGAGAAATTCGTTTTTTAACTTTACCTTTAAATAATTTTGTAACGACTTGCAATTAGAAAATTTATCAAATAATATGTATTTGTAAATTTATTGCAGAATTTTTATTCAGATTCTTAGGAAAAATTAAATAAATGTAGCAAACCATTCCTATAAGGTTCGTATTTATTATGTTTACAGATACAACTGTCTCCAAAAAATATTAACAACATTTAGGCCCGTATTACGAGCGCAGTTTTATAATAAAAGCGCTTTTATGGAGTGCGCTTTTACATCATATTTTTAATTCTTATGTGGACTATGATCCATAAAAGCGCTTTTATTATAAAAATGCGGGCCCTAGTGTTTAGCATTTTCATAATAATCTTTATCTTCACTTTAACACTTACAATTAATGATGTGTTCGTTTTCGATATATCTTCAGCACCCTAGCATGATTTTAAAAAGATAACGTCTTAGAGCCGTTTTCATAATCAGGCTCACTTTAAGACTTTAATTAATATTACTTTAAGACTTTATCTTTATTTTAATGTTACAATGCTCGCTGAAGTGCTAAAATTATATTATGAAAACGAAAATAATTTTAATTCAGAAAGATAAAGTTGTGTTTGTTTACAAGGATATGTCATAACCCTTAAAATCTTATTTTTTTTGTATATATCATGAATTTACTTTTTTTTTTGGTACAATATGTAATATTTATATATCATATAAGTTATTTTTTCTACAAATCTACTATGACACCAGTGTTAAAAATCTGATGTGGTCAACACAATACCTCCAGCCAAATATTTACTTATGATGAAAACTGTATTAAGTCCCATTCCATATAACTATGGTTCTATTTACTATTTTCTTTTTAAAACGTTACTATTATTAATTTGAAATGATTAGTTCTTTGACAGTGACATTTATTTGTCAATTACATACATTTGAGGTATGAACTATGTAACCAAGGAGTTGTGTTTTCTGTTTGTTTAAAGCGTAGACTCCGGGATATAAATTATAAATTTATCCATAAAATATATAGAATAAGTATTAATGCAAACCTGTAGAAAATTTAATAATCTTTAATTTTTATAATAACATGTCTCGAAAAAATAACATTTGAAGGTATTTTTCGAAAAAAAAAAACAGTTTTAAGCTTCAAGTAAAGTGCCATATCTGGTTATCTGCATTTAAAATAAAATCTAATGGCTTCTTTCTATAATTAGAATAACGTATAAATACAAGGTTACAAAATTTTCTGAATGATGTATAGTATTTGAGTTAGTATCAAGGATCCACACAGACCTACAAACACACACACACACACAGACATCATCGTGAAAATGTTAAAATTGGATTCTAGGGGCTTTAAAACGTGGTCATTTACCAAAATCTCCATATGCGATTTTTAGCACGATCCATATACCTCCCTTACCAAGGGTAGCGGGAGGTAAAAAGTAATAGACCATTGTTACTTTTAACACTAGTGTTAATAACGAATTAGTTACCTCGGTATTGACGAATGGAAGAACAAATCAACATTATTGACATATGTCAAAAAATTATTAGAAATATAAATTTAAATGAAAAAATCTGATGTGGACACCACACGACCTCCTTGTACGCAAGACCAATATGCAGTATAGACCCAATTATAAAATTGCACGTATTTGACGTAATTTAACATTAACATGTATTTTTTTTTATTTTTTGTTCTAATCCATAGCAAGCTTCATTACAAAAATCAAAAAGTATATAAATTTTAAATATACATATCTTGCTTATTATACAAAGGGCAAATTTAATAATACTTGATGTGCTAGACGCAGAATTTAATTCTCTAAAACTCTTATTTGAAGCATTTATTTCTGAAATCAAAATAAAACCATTTTATTCAAGAAAAACTGTTAACAACTTCAGGTAATAAATCACTTCCGGTTAGCCTGTTTTAACCAAAATCGACTATGTTATTCCTACTGACATTAAAGTCTTATATACCAAATATGAAAAGTTTTGGATTATATTGTAAAATGGTTTTTCATTAAAATCTATTATAGGCTTCAAATAAAATACCATTTCTGGAAATTATGTAATGACCAAAAAGGGAGGTGCGAGATACTTTCGTACGTACACACGTACGTACAGACGTCACGACGAAATTAGTCAAAATGGATTCAGGGATGGTCAAAATGGATATTTCCTTTGAAATCTGAAAACCGAATTTTTTCGCGAATTACAATACTTCCTTTACTTTGTACATGGAAGTAAAAATAGTGTTTGTAGAAAAAATTCTATATGATATACGTGTGAAAAGTGTTTTTATTTTGTTCGAAAATTTGGAGCACTCTGCTTTACGTCGTGTTCCAAACTTCCTTCTCACAAAATAAAATGTCACTTTTAACACATATCATAAATAACTATTATTAAATATTTTATGTTTTTGCGACTAAAAATAGTCATATATAATATCATAAGTGGTAAATTTTTGCTGGAAAAAATTTCAGATTGTTACGAGAGCCGGTTGCCTAGCAATTTATTGAGTGGCATTGACAAAAAAATTACGAGTTGTCAAACGAGTAATTTTTGATCAATGTCACGAAATAAATTGGCAACAGGCTCGAGTAAAGCAATCGGAAATTTTTTCCAGGATAAAATTTAACCACGAATGGTATTCGGATGACTATTTCCAAAATAAAAATCAGGTAATCATTTATATAATTTTTTTCTTGACAAAAATCTTGTAAATATTTATTGTGTTTCGAGGTATTATGTTTCAGTTTGCTTTTTCAACGTTTTAAAGATACTCCTGTCCAAATCGACTCGTTTTTAATAAAAACTGATAACACTGAAAATATACAGACTTTGACAGGTATGTAAACAATATGTTTCTAAATGTCAAAATTTTTTCGCTTATCAAAACTCACTTACTTGTAAAAATACGACATCTTATTGGCTTAAAGGGTGCGAAAAAACTTTTGTGACGGTATTTTGTCGAAATGAAACTTGGTAACTAGGTAAAATCCTGAATTTGGATTGGTTTATATATTTATGAGTGAAATAGTCATATTAAATTCATCTGTCATATTTTTTTTTATGTCAGATCCCTGGTAAGGATAACTGAAAGCTGTTGAATCAAAATAGGAATAAATAGTTACTTAAGTAAAATAAAATACTATATTGAAAAACTGATGAAATTATTGACAAAAAATAAGAAATTTCGTGAATAATCTAAAATTTAAAGGGTACATAAAGCAATAATAAAACCCTAATATCAATGGAAAATGAAAAAAAGTATTTTAATTAAATTTGTTCGGAATAAATTTAAATTAAATATTGATTCCATACGTAAAGTAATATTTTATTTGTACGATTGTGGATGTAAAATAAAAATATCAAACTTTTTAAAGTGAGCCTGATTATGAAAACAATCCTGAGAACCATTCGGATTTTTCTTTTAAGTTTAGCTTCATTCATTATTTTCCCGAATTCTAGATTTTGTCAATAGGGGATTACAGCGCAACTGATTTAAGAGAAATTTGGAAAAATATTGAAAGTATATGCTTAATAATAACTATTAATAAAGAAATAAAACGACATAATTCAAATACTTTGTTATAGCAGCTCGGCACTCATATGAAATCCATATATATTATTTTGATTGGTGACTCAAAGACGGCCTATAAATATATAACGAATACCCAGTTAGGGGCGGAGCCTACTACCTATGGAAGTAGAGATATTCAAATAGCGGAGGCGTGGCTATCAGTCCGGTAGTGCAAATCTCAAACAGTTTTTATTTGAATATAAATATTTTGCATTAAACTTAATAATTTAAATACATTTCCAATTATAAATCATGTAGACTTGTACAGTATAATAATATTAATTTATTTTATATAAATATAATTTGGAAATAGCATATATTTCAAGAACATTTAGGTCCAGTTTGATAAAAAAACTTATATTCGTGACGTCACATCTATATTTTCAAATTTCGGAGGACTATAAATCGCTTATTAATAGGAATTTTTTCACATGATTTTCACCGACAGTCTTAGTTTTACTTATACGTTCAGATGAAATTATATTAAAAAAATCTGATGTGGCCAGCACATTACCTTCCGTCAGTTCTATGTATTTTTTAGAGAATTTGGTGAATAGATGCTACATTAAAGTAGCATCTATGCACGATTTTTTTAGAGAATTTGGAGCATAGATGCTACATTAAAGTAGCATCTATGCGCGATTTTTTTAGAGAATTTGGTGCATAGATGCTACATTAAAGTATTCTAGGGACCCTAAAACGTGCTTATTCATCAAAAACTCACCACCGAATTTTTTGACCAAAGACAATACCTTCCGTACCTAAAGGTGACGGAAGGTAAAAATGGTGGAATCCCCTATTGTACCACTTTTTCACTGAGCCCGTTAATGAAAACAGAAGTCTTACATCCTAGTAATATAATGTAATAATGCCCTTTTATTTAGTCGCCAATATTTTAGCTTTCCATTAACTAATAATAAAATCTCTCGAAAAAAAAAGACTTTTTGAAAAACAGCAGAAATTATAAAAATTGTAGAAATGCTTTATACAAAGGCAAATATGAAAGAAACTTTCTGTCTAATTTTCAATAGTTTCAAACGAAGTGAACAAGAATAATTTTTTTCTAAAACTACTGCGGAAGTCACATATTTTGTAATGAGAACTGTTACAGAATGAGCACATTCCGTCACACTGTTACATAATATCAAAGCCTACTAGTTTCTCAATTCATCCATTTAATATACATGGGAATATGTAATTATTTTCAAAATCAAGCAGGCTTTGCTTGGCGCTTTGTTTATTTCATTTTGTCAGCTCAACTGCCTTACCTTAGCTGTCAAATTATAAAAGAAATTATTACAAAATCTAATTATACGCCTTGTTTTCCGCATTTTGAAGCTTTTACATGGTAAGTTAAATAAAAAATTATTGTTTTTTTAATATACCAATAATATTTTATTATTTTTAGCAAAAATGTCAAGTGATGAGCAAGGTATAGGTATTTTATAGTGTTAGAGAAAGTGTAGTCTAAAACTCGTATGAAATAGTTATTTCCGCTGCTCGCAGAACCGTAGACATCGTCTACGGCTCGGTATTCAAACTTTTCGCTCATGTGGAAATTATCTATTCCATACTAGTTATAGAATATACTATCATTCAACGCAGTTGTTATAAAATGTATTTTTAAAAGACTTATTAAGTACTGTTAAAAAACATTACAAAATTATCTCTAAAAATGCTGTTTTTAATTGATGACAAAGATGCCAATTAAATTAACAAATTTTGAAAGTAATGCACTTCTTGCGTATTCCAATTTGTGAAGTACCTACTACTTATTATTTCAGAGTTAATGACGACCAATTTATATAAAATAACATCATTTTATGTTGTTTGGCAATATTTGTATATGATAAATGTTAGAATATTTTTGGAAAAGAACAACGTTTACGTGTGAATTATGATTATAATTTCATACATAAATCCCACCCAATAAAAAAGCAATAATACTAACACATATTTTATAGTCTTTTCACGCATTATTTAAATTTAAACATATAAACAAGATTTCCGCGAACTTCTGTCATTTTTCTGGCTTATGATCAAAAATCGAGTTACAAAGTAATCACAGAACGTTTTATCGCTAAACCATTTTTCACGTCGACGGTTTAAAAAAACTTTAGTAGTTACAGAACAAAAGTACAAGTTAAGAGAGTTTTTTTAATGGTACTTATATCTTGTATTGTTGGGGTGAGTATTGGTGTTTGTTTTTTATTGTGGAGACAATACACAGACGGAGAAATGAGAAAATAAATCATTTTTTACTAAAGGTAGAATTACGTTCTGTATCAGATTCAGATACACAAATATTATCTTTAGCTTTAAATTGAATACAATTTTAATGATATACAGAATGTTCTTTTTTAAGTAAGAGGCGGTTTCACATTTTTAAACAGTAGTTCAAATGATAGTTTATTCAATATTTCCCATAGTAATATAAAAAATAATATTTTATTGTAATTTTCGTAAATAATTAAATAAAAAGATTGGCGCCAAAAATAGTAATGAAAAATAACACCCCACCCCTGTGACGTTGGAGCACTTACAGTACCTACGTCATTTATAGCCAATAGGAAAACAGATTACGTTATTTATATAAATAATGGGTTGATTCTGTTCACATCTGTAAGTCTTACAGTACAGGCCCGGATTACCCATAAGGCCAACAAGGGCGCAGGCACGGAGGGGGCGCACATCGAGTAGTTGGATAAATGAGAAAACGGAAAGAGAGAAGTGCCTGCAGTTATAGCCGTGCCAAATCTCAAGAGCTGTTGCGCAGAAAGCAAAACTCTATCTTTCTCTTTCTCTCTCCCCTATTGCTCGACCTTTCTCTAGCTATCTCTCTTGATCTGCGCATTTCATAGCTCATGACATTTGGCACCAACTCTACTAGACGATGTAAACAGTCACATTTGCTTTAATTATACAAAATCAGTATAGTAAAGTGATTGGTAAATCCTGTTGAGCTATGCCAGATGTCGAAGATTTTAAATAATTCTAATATTTATATACCGGGTGTCTACTTATGTATCTTAGCAAATACATGGTAAAATTTTCATGACTGTAATACTGTAAAACTGTTCAGAATTAAAAACTGCATCTAATAAGTCCAGAATTATTGTTTTGAGAGATAGAGAAGCAAAATAAAAGTGGTAATCTTTAGCTAGTTATAAAAAGATGGTAAATGTAGCTTTCATGACATAATAGTAGGTATATTGAAAACAAATTTCATAAGGCAATCTGTTAACCCACGAGTCGCTTCTATTAGATTTTGAATAAATGCGACTTGTAAACTTCTAACAAATTGAACTTCAGGGATGAAAATTGTTTGTTGACTGTCAGCAATTTGATGTTGATATGCCGGATATGCCATTTATGTATCAGTTTTAAAAGCAGTAAGTCATGCCACCTCTAGAAAACGATAAGCTCCGAAAACAGTACGTTTATAGATCTTCTTTACATGTTTTTAGTGCGTTTATAGACTCACAATGGAACCGATATAGAACAAGAATTTAATGAAATCAAGTATTATTAAAACTCGGTATATATTGAGAGAGGGGGGTGCAGTCATGAATTTTGGCCTAGGGCGTAAATAAATGTTAATCCGAGCCTGCTTACAGATCTGTAAATAATGAACAAAATCGCAACGAAAAATGCCACTCTTATGTAAAATTTTATATTAATCAACAAGAATAGATGTTTTTGTCACTTTTTTACAGATTTACAGATCTGTAAGACTTACAGTATTGAACAGAATCGACCCATAAGAGTAGGCGATAGTTTGTCACATGTAAAACTGTATGTGCTCTGACGTCACAGTCTGTTTCAGATCACGTGATTTTTTCAAAATATTACACAAATTTCAATAATTAATTGTAAAATATCTAATGGATATTTCGTGATATTTTCAATTTTGAGGCTCTTTAAAGAACAATATCTTTTAAAATTTAATATTTATAAGTCATTTAAAAATTCTTGCAGCAGCCCTATTATGGTACAAGTGAATAGACATACAGGGTATTCCATTTAAGTGCTACACTATTGCTATCTCTAGAAGTATAAGAGATACGAAGTTCGTTAAATTAGCAAACAATTTCTAAATTATATGACTACTAAAATGATCAAAACAAAAAATTTTCTTAACCAGTGGCTCTCAAAATATGGGACCCAACTTTTTTATTTTAAATTAGAACCTACCTTTTTTATTAGCTTATTAGATTCAGTATTTTTTTCTGAATTCAACGATATCCATATGTAATACTCTATTTATTATAAATTTTTTGAGAAAAATGTAAAATTAATAATGTATCATTTTTATTTAAATATGACTATACAACGAGTGATATGGAAAAAACAAATAAATGAAATGAAGAAATAATTACAAAAACTTTTATAATTTTCTTTAAGTTGTGAATAAATATTATTTAAACAAGATAAAATACATAAGTAATATTAACAATTGTTTTATTGATAGGGGAACATTAAAAAACGGCAGATGGGGAAAACATGGCGAAAATTTTTGGCAAAGGAAAGTATAAAGGCACTGAATTAAGTAAATAAGTATACCTATAACTATGTAAAGCTAGGTATGGAAAATATAAAAATACAAAAAAATTAGAACGTAAATGTATCGTTTATATTACTTTCATACTTTACCGTGCGTAGATGGTGGCAGCAGCTGTCAGAGCTGGGCAAAGTACCGGAAAGTAGTACTTGAAGTACAAGTACCAAGTATCTTGATGTTTTTAAAAGTACTTGAAGTACAAGTATTTTTTTAGTTTCTAAAGTACTTGAAAGTACCAAGTACTGAAAAAAGTACTTGTAAATTTGGGTGCAAGTACTTTTTCAGATAATTGATATTTTTCTGATTATATGGACCTTAAAAGATGCTTGTTGTCAAAAATTTCAATATGCGATATTTATTTGGTTATTTAAAATAAGAGTTCCTCGCTGGGACTGCCGTATCACCTAGCGATCTCATGACGTAAAATTGACGTCATATGATCGCCATGCGATGCGAGAAGCTGTACCGAGATGTTAGAATGACGTCATTTTTACGTTATGCGATCGCCAGGCGATACGCAAAGTCCTAGCACTGTAGTTAGGTAATACAAACATTTATGTATATGCAATATGCGCAGATTAGAATTACTTTATTTATTCCAAAAAATTTGCAAATATATCTTTACTTTTATATTATCGCTGAAAATATATTTATTAATGAAATTCACATAACACCACACCTCTGCAAAAGAAACACTGACAGACAAACAAAGTAATTCTAGTACATTTAAAGTAATTCAAATAAAATAAAAATAAAATAAATATATCATCACGGCTTATTACCCATTGCTGGGTGTGCCAATCTGCTTTGTAAGCAGATATCGGTAAAGATGATATATTTGCACCGTGCGGGCGCTTACCAGGCGTCACCTCTCGGGCACTCATTGCTGGCGTGGAGAGTGCACCACAGGGGTCAATTTTGTGCCATTTACAATTGGAAATAATTGGCGTCGGTCGGGATCGAACCCGATTCCCCAGATTCTCGACCTGACACTCAGGCACGCGGCCACGAGACCCCGTACAGTAATTCAAGTACATTTAAAATACTTCAAGTACATTTAAAATACTTCAAGTACATTTAAAATACTTCAAGTACATTTAAAGTACTTCAAGTATTTTTCATTGTACTTCAAGTATTTTTCCAAGTACTAAGTACCAAGTACATGTGAATAGATTTACTTTGTCAAGTACAAAGTACTATAAAAAGAAAGTACTTCAAGTACAGTACTTGAAGTACTCAAAGTACTTGCAAGCCTAATAAAGTACTTTTCTTGCAAGTATTGCCCAGCTCTGGCAGCTGTCATATACGTCTACGTGCTGGAATTGAAAATTCAATATTTTCAGAATTATTAAATTCGTTTTGTACATTGTATGAAATAAGTAGAAAACAAAAATGGTAGCTTTATTTTATATGTAGATTTTTAGTAAATGCGTTGTATTTATTTTAAAAGTATTACTAGTAAAAATTTCATAGTTTTTAGTTCGATTCTCGTAGTCGACAATCATCTGTATCTGAGTGGTTCAGAACTCACTACAAATTGTGGGAATTATAGAAACTGTGGACTGACTATCTTTGCCATAAAAATTAAAGTAAAAACACGTGCAATTACTGTCTCATGCTCCATAAAGAAGTTAAAAGAATTAAAATACGATTTAAAGTATTTTATGTGAATCTTATTTTTTTTACATGTTTAAATAATTATATTTGGGATGATGTGGACATAATAAAATAAATTCGTAATCTTTGTTGAGATAATTTATTATCACACATAGTACAAACTCATCTCAAAGATAAAAAACATAACTTCTGTAATAAGGTACAATTAATCATAAAATAAACTTATTGGACGTCTTGTAAATTAATTTTTTTTGACTTTTCTCTTTCGTTTGGCTGCTGGACTTCTAACGTTTCCTTCTTTTTTCATAGCCTGTCATCCGTTGAACTCTAGCCTACTGACAATATCTCGAACAGTTTGCATTAGATTATTGTTGTTGTTTTCGAGAAGGAGGCTATGGAGATGGGCCATATAGCTGTCTATTGTTTGAAGAGAGGCGGCTTCTTTTGTTCCTTACACAAAACAAGTAGTTAATAAATTATTCGTGAATTTTCAGTCTCAATAATACCACAAAATTTAAGTAATTTTAAGTGAATTATTTCAAATGCGCATAATCAAAATACCTAAACATCCAAATGGCATATTTATTTGTGTTTGGATTTAATCATGGCTGAATTCTAGCCAATCGGAAACGAAAATCGTACTATCGAACTTTTGAATTTACTCCTTGTAAATTTATAGAAAGAGTACAGCAGTACAAGATGGAACAAAGTCGAGTTTTTTATACAAAAACACTTTGTTATTAAGCACACTACAGTAAAATTGATGTAGGTCTTCACGGGCCAATTTTTTGAAACATTTATGCCCGGTTGCACCGCTGACGCTTAAATTTTGTTCCTTAAACTGACAATATGGTATCGAAACCAAATGTCAAATGACTAGGTAATATAATATTGCTGTCAAAATTTCGATTTGCATTTTTCTTACTTAAGTCTAACTTAAAATTTAAGTGTCAGCGGTGAAACCGGGCATCTATGATTATATAGATATTTTCATTTGCTTTCGAGTACGAACAAAAGATGAAAATTTGATAATTTTAACTTTTAGCCATAACTTTTTACTGAGTAGAAATTATGAAAATTGTTTCAAATACTTTTTTCGTAAACAGTTTTAAAATAGTACATTAAGATACAAGTTTCATAAGACATTATTTTAGCGCACGCGTCATTCTTAGAAACGAGCGGCTTACCGCGAGTTTTCTAAGAGGACAAGCTGAAATGTTTTATGAAACTTGTATTTTATACTATTTTTTTTTGCTATTTTGGTCATTTTTTCAAAAAAAATATACGTTATTTCATGTCCAGGAATTTCAATTTCGGTTCTTTAATATATTAAAGAACGTGTTTTATAAGACATGTTTTTTTCGCACGCGACAAAATTTAGAAAACGAGCGTTAGCGAGTTTTCTAATTGACCAGTGCGAAAGAAAGTCTTATAAAATGAGTTCTTTATACTATTTTTTATATTTTGCGCCTTCTACAATTAACATTTACTTAATTTGTGATTATATTTGTAACCATTTGTACATTTTCATGTAAATAATCTTCCTTAAATAAAAAAAAAAATAATAATTTCGACATTATATTATTAAAATGAATTGTCAATTAACTAAAAATAAATTAGGTAAAAATGGGTTAAAGAAACGTCATCTATTAGCAACCGTCTAAAACAAAAAATTGCGTATCGAAATGAAGGTCATTACGTATCGTACTGACTTCATTATGAACGCAAAATATAAAAAAAAGGTATTTAATGATTTTTCCTTTTTATATTGACCGAGTTTCGACATAGACTACGTTTATCTCGACGTTTGAATTTAGTAAATCCCTTTCAATCTTCGAAATAAACGATCGAGATTAATATTTCAAGCCGCTTGAAAATGCCAAGTCAAGCCTATGAAATAACAGGCTTGGACTTATGAAGCGGCTTGACTTCTGTTGAAATAAACAGTGAAGCTTCAAATAATGGAACTACGCATGCGCAATATATTGCAGTGTTACTAAATTCATATCATATGTTGGTTATTTGCAGTTTACCATATTTTATAAAAGTCGCGACATAAAACTCAGTAAAATTGTCCATAAGAGAAATATTTGGAGTGTTGAAGAAACAAATATTTTTTTAAAAATGTTTTTGAAAGAGAAGACATTTAACAACATGACAATTTTTAGATTTTGGGGTTATATATCCAGCATGAAATTAGATCATAGACCTCTCCCTGTCTGCATACTCGAGTATTTAACTATCTTTTTTTTAGTCGATACGAATTTAATGAAGATTGAAAATAAGTCAATCCTATTGTCAATCCGCTGAGATGAACCAATAGGATTTTTCAAACCATAATATACTTGAAGCCTCTTGAATTATCGAGATAAACGTAGTCATAGACTTGCATTTTTTAAATCGGAAGTATATTAAAAATATCACCATTAGCTAGATTTTTTAGCTTTTCAAATACATATAGTTTTAGTAATTTATTTTAAATTAATAAAATAAACTGCAAATATATAAGATGTCCGTTTTTCAAGGCTCACCATTGGGATCTACGAAACCGGAAACTATAGGACATACGAAGTCTGTTAAATTAGAGCAGTTGCCCCATTAGAAGACTATTTTAAAGATATATTTGTGTTTCCCAAAAAATTCATAGGTTACTAGATAAATGCAAAAATTCAAATTTTCAGATTTATAATAATATGAAATATGAAATTTTGGTTTGCACTTCTTTGACACTTTCTTCTTTTCTTTCGTACAACGATGCTCAATTTTTATGGTCACTCTTATATTTTGTGTTATGAGTATGTCAGTTATGATTTTCATATGGACGCCATAAAATGACCAAAAATATGGGACTATTTCATAACAAACTGAAAATTCAATCAGTGGTTCTCCAATAGGGGATTCCGATTAAGCGAATTTTAAGCGCCCCGTCGCGGTATTTTTATGAACTATGTGGACATACAAGTAACTGTCATCGTGCTGTCAAGTTGTGAAATTTGTATTTTATATTAAAAATGTGGGTATTAGGTGCGCGTATGGCCTCTGTACAGAGTACAGTATAATGATTACAGGAATAAAATAAAAAATATGAGAGGAGTTAATTTTATGCCATTTTTCCAAGCCGATCTCATCTCATAGTTTATGCGTAGCTACATCATACTAAATGGTTTCGTGGAAGTAGTGGTATATGTGTCCGTAGTTAAATAGGTTTGATATGTTATGAGATGGAAAATAGCCCCACTTTATATTTACATCAACTACCACACACGTATTACATGAAATTACCGTAGATACCCATTTACCATCAATGCAGGATAATATATTATTACTGCGTCCCGCATTCATACAATTTTGATTTCTGAAAACGTTGAAACATTTTGAGTTAGTATAAATCAGTAAATACCCAGTAACTAACCGGAACTAAAACCTTAAAATAAGATCGCTCTTTTTCCGCCTTTTTTCAGACCAAATCATTTTCATCACTAACCGAACACATGTCAACAGAAAATGTCTATTTGTCCACATAGTTCAAGATTTCACCGCAAATGGCGTACTTTGTGACGTCACGATCGGAATCCCCTATTGTTGAACAAATTTTTTAAAATGATTATAATATTAAAGCAGACTATGACATACACAACTAATGAAGTAAGTTGAATTTGTTCGACTCTGTACAGTGCAATTAAAGTCCTTAACCCATGCAACAATGTTTATTATTAAATATTTTTGACGTACCAGGTATTCGGACGTTACTAAACCCGTTCGTTAGCGTTGTCCTTAAATGGTCCAAATGTTGCTGAAGGGCTACATTATTATTTCTCTGTTGCATCGTTTCAGATTCCAATTTTTCAATTGCAGTTTTCATATTCTCTATATGTTTCTGCAATATCGCATTCTGCTGCTCATAATCCGTATTACTCTTTCTTAATTGTCGTAACTCCGCCTCTCTCGTTTTATTGTGATCGAGAAACTCCTCTGTGAAAATAGGAATGTCAAAATTGGTAAAATCGGGTTCTTTCTCCGCGGATTTCATCCTCGTCTCTTCTTTGGGGATAGTGGGCTGGGGAACTGCGACAGGCTTTTGTTGCGGCGGTTCCTCTTTTGTTTCTTTCATTTTTTTGTCGGATTGGGCTTGTGCGAATGTTTTGTAGGCTTCTGTTTGTTTATACGCGTTGAATTCTCTAGCATACCTTTCTCGATCTTGCTCAGCAGCATCTAAGTACTGCTGTTTTTTATCAGTTGGAAGCTGGCTCCACTCACTGGCTAGAAGTTTTGTTATTTCAGCGAATGGAAGGTTTGGATTGGCTGCTCGGACTGATTCTCTTCTGTCGTTCAAGTAGCGAACATAACCTAGGAAGAAATAATCTTATTTAAGCATGAATTATTTATACACAATATCGCTAGGGCTTATTACCCATTTTTGGATGTGCCAAAAAAACTCGTTTTATAATACATAACTAAATTTAAATGAATGTATATAAAATTTTCAAAGATATAATAGTGCCTTCTGAAGAATCTACTAAAATGTATTGCAGACAATTAACAATAAATAAATACTTATTTATTTTTATAAAACATTTTACATTTGGAAAACAAAAAACAAATTAATGTAAATCAACTATACAGAGTGTTTCCTTTAAAACAACCAGCGCTTTTTTGGGCGAACTAACAACTTTAGAGAAAAATGTTTTATACCAAAAATGATCCAGAATAAGGGGATAATGTATCAATAGTGACAAACCGAATATTTAACCAGTGGTTCTCAAACGGTAGAACAAAATTATATTTTTTTAAATGGCACCCTATATAATTGTTTAGCCCTTTAAATAGAATATTATTTTCTGATTTCAACTATATAAATATAGCCTAGGGTTGTATAACAATTATTTCGAGAAAAATGGTATTAAAAACTAGAAATAATGTAATAAAAAATGGGTTTACTACTAGCGTAACTAGGCAACAGACGTGTATTGCATAACCTATTGTAATGTTATAACATTATTTTTAATACCATTTTTCTCGAAATAATTGTTATATAATCCTATACCATATTTATATCGTTGAAATCAGAAAAAAATTCTCTATCTAGTGGGCTAAAAAATTATATGGGATACCATTTAAAAAAAAATAATTTTGTTCTGCCGTTTGAGAACCACTGGTCGAATTTTCGGTTCGTTATTATTAATAAATTAGCCCCTTATTCTTGATCATTTCTTGTATACAACATTTTTTTCTAAAGTCATTAGTTCGCCCAAAAAAGCGCTAGTTGTTTTAAAGGAAACAGCCTGTATAGGCTGAGCTAAACGAGCTACCTCAAATTATTTCTATATTATTAAAGATGCAATAAAATTCTATAAGGCTTTTATTTTGACTAAAAAATTAAATAGCCATTTTTTAAAACAATTATATCACGAAAATTTACCGATAGAACAATTGTTTTCGTACGCCACTGGTTAGATAATAAAAATATCTAACTTTTTTATTTGGAACATTTTTCTCGGTTACTAATAGTTTAGAAGTAATTTCGAAATGAAAATATCAATCAAATTCAGTTTTCCGTCATTTTCTTGTAACTTATGATAATTTTTGTCAAAACAAAAGCACCCCAAAGGCGCACCACATGTCCCATTTATGGTGGCCCTCGAAATCCGGGCACTGTAGAACAGTGACCTCTATTAAGAGGTCACCGCTGTAGAAGACCAAAGAGGACAACCGAATAGAGAAAAAAAAATTAAAACAGTGGTTCTCAAGGTACTATACAAAGTTATATTTTTTTAAATGGGACGGTATATATTTTTTACGTCCATTCGATGGTGTTTCTTTTTCTAAATTCAACCAAGTAATTATTATGTATATTTACATAGCAAAAATATTGAGTAAAATTCAATTGACTTTTAAATAAATTTGATTTTTATAGTTATTTTTCAGTAGACTATGAATGAAAAACAATTGAACTTAAATTAAAACGAAACAAATATTTGTTAATAACGTAATAAATTTCTATTTGATGTCCATCCTAAATAATTCAAAATGGCAAATAGCAGTTATTGTTTTTTATACATAACTACTACGTATATAATAACTATAAAAATAAGATTTATTTAAACTTCAATTGAGTTTTCCAATATTTTTGTTATGTAAAGATATAAAATGGTTACATAGTTGAATTCAGAAATAAATACTCTATCAACCATCCCATTTAAAAAAATTATAACTTTATGTTATAACTTGAGAACCACTGGTTTAAAAATATTTTCTTCTCTAATCGGGTGTTCTGTTCACCTTGATTTTCTATCTTTTAGAATCTATAAGATTGTCTCCTAAAATATTATTGTATCTTTAATAATATAGAAATTATTTGAAGTAGATAGTTTAGCTATTACATCCTAATAACCTGTATAAACAATACAAACATAGTGCCCATAGGAAAAATAAAAGAACATCTTTCAGTAATAAGGACTAAGCAGTCGTGAAACAATTGAAAGTTAATACAAAGTTCAACCATATTTTTGTTTACAACTATTGAATAAGTATTAACAAATATCGTAAATAATCAAAAATAAGTATAGAAACAAAATATATATCACAAAATTAGTGTAGTATTTGTTTAAAGGGTATTGTACCATCAACAAAACTTTGAGAATAATGCACCGTTATCCACATACTTTAACAAACAAGTTATGACACCCATAATTTGTAAACTATAATAACTATGTTTATATGGCAAATATAGTATAAATAACAATGTATACGACAAAAGCGATTTACTAAATCGCCTTACCTGTCAGTGGATGCCTTGGGGCTGTGCTATCTTTTGGTTTTTTGCGTTTCTTTCCCTTTGACAATCCAGTTCTTGTCTTCGTGGCTCCATTATCTGAACTGTCCGGCGCCTTTTCGTCACTTGAACCACTGGCTTTCTGCTTTAGAGAAGCAGCACTTTCTGTCTGTTGAATGATTTCATTACCATTCTCCATTCGATAGTGTACTATGTGCACTAAAATTTAATCTGGATTATTATTAAAACTTCATTTAAGTTTGACATATGATAGCGTGGGGTTTTGAATTAACAGGGTGCGTTCATTAATATTATTGTTAATAGACGCCGCCATGTTTTTGCGCCTCAATTTTTTCGAGAATTTATGAAAAATAGTGAAAAGATAATAAAATATTCAAAATGAAACAAATAGACAGTATATTCCATTAAAATACGTACTATTTATCACTTATATGGTAATAAACATAAAAATACTTGCAACAGAAAAAATAATCGGTACAGTTTCGGAAGAAAAAATTGAAAATAATCCTTCGTATTTGTTAATGTTATTATTTAGTTCTAAATATTTAATAATTTATATTGACTATACTTAAAAAATTATTTAAAAACTATGAATCAGATTTATTTAAGTACATAATTTATGCATTCTGATTGGTCAAAAGTCAAAGGGCAACCATGTTACAATAGCGAAACAAATTCGTACTTTATTATCAAATAAAAACGACAATAATAACTGTAAATAGGAATCTTTAAAATTGATGTAATATACATTTTTTCAAATAAAATCAACAATAATAACTGTAAATAGGAATCTAAAATTGATGTGATCTACATTTTTACAAACGAAAAATATGTTCTGTCAAAAAATATTTCACTAACTTAAATTTCTTATTTAATACATGGAAAGCCGGTCGGCTATCAAAAAATGAGACACCGTCAATAGGTAATAGATTTGACATCTCTGATTGGCTGAAATTGGAGACAAGAGACAAGTTTACCCAACTTAAAACTGGCGCTGATGTGAGCGCCTTCTACTAAATGGTTTAAATAGAACAGAGTGTGACTTAAACTGATACTGATACAATGTATATTTTGAATAATGTACCGTACAGTTTCTGGGTGTTTCGTAAAAACTGGATAATATATCTTTAGATTTTAGATGACCGTTAAAAATAGAGGGAATCGGCCATTTTAAAAGATTTCAAGCATGTTTGAACGCACTATTTGAGGTAGGTAGATGGCGATAACTACATTATGTAACTCGTGCTGTCATCTCGTAGCAAAAGAGTAAACTAATCAAATTTTATAAAAAAAAATTGCGAATTGAAGCCTCTTCGGTGTGTGTAGTTTGTGTGGATTTATAATTAGAATTTAGTAAGTATTTTACTTTAAAAATCCCAGTATTCAGCGCACAAGCTCGCCTTAATATTCATGTAAAATTTACTTACAATCACTGATTGATTTTAAAATAAAAATAAATGATTTTTGCACGTGAAATTGGTTGCAAACCAATCTTTTGTGAGATATGGCTACCTTGTAAAATCTTTTTTCGTGAGTGTATTGGTTATGTATTAACATCAGTTTTAAGTGATTTTTAAAATTATTTAAGTATAAGTGTTCTCTACTGCCATATACCTAGGTGAGTGTGTTTCTGACATCTTTTGTGTGTTAGGTTTGTAAGGTTAGGTTGTCGGGTATCTTATTTTAAAATTATTTGGCAGGTGAAGGATATTTATTTTAAAATTCATTAATGATTTACGTGGGCATCCTTATTGACGTTTTTTCAATATAATCATCTTCCTTAACATTAATTTTTATATGTATTTATATTTTTTTTACAAAATTTCTCATACGGAAATTTTCCTCATTTACCTGCTGTCATTTTGAAAGATTTATATTGTTCTACGTATAGTATATTTAGAAAAATATGGTACAATAAATTGTTAGTTTGCGCTTAATCGCATATAATTTTGCTGGTTACTGTGGCAAGATGGTATAATTTTATTTGCTTATATGTCTACAGTTGTATTTCGAAAATAATAATTAATTTTATTCATGAATATGAGAATATGTGCATATTTGATTACCGTTAAAATTTATAAAATTGCGCCTAAATGTAGGCAACCGCACGTACGCTGAAAATAAAAATATAAATAAATATTTCTCAATATTTTAATATAATTTTGCAATATGAAGTATATATTATTATATTTAAAGAAATTATGTGTACATTTTATTAATAAGTTCAATACGGTAAAAAGAATTAAGATTCTAGGGAAAGGGTTTATGTAAACTTTTTTTGTATATGTTAATCTCTCTCTCTACTGGTCCAGATTAAATTAATCAATACCTCCTAAACATAAAGGACCAAAATTACCCACTCGAAAACTATTAGCTAAACTAGTTAAGGACCTTATTGTTGCTATACAAACTAACCTCTCGTAGGAGAAATTAATTCGAACAAATATTGGGGATGCAAACTGAAGGTAAATAGGTCAAAGGGCAAAGATGGGTCGTCGACCTGTTTCCTTTCCCAACGTTGCCACTTCTCAGCGACGTTGCCTTATCCACCCCCGAAATAGGTCACGGGGAGGCCGCTCCAAAGGTTACCAGGCTAGGGTTGAACTTGGAGGCCATTAGCGAAAAAAACATTTTTTTATAAAAGAATTTTTATTACATAAGGAATGGGGGTAAAAGCAGAATTTTGTGGGTTTAGTAATAAATTAGTTGATTTTGTTAACTAAATCGAAAAGATTTGTCTTCGAATAGAACTCCCTAGTTACATGTCTAAGAAATTATTACCTTATTTATATTCGTTACTAAGGGTTTTGTTTTCTTTATTTGACATTGACAGTTAATTTTGAGTATAAAAATGTGCGATAATCGTTGGGTTGATATCAACAACGATGAAAATAATAAGGCAATTGTCAAATTAACCATGTTGTATTACAATATATAAAAAGTTAGGTTAGCAGCACACATAATGTGTCACAAAAATTCATTATATTCTCTTATTAAATATAAGCTCGTGATATGATTAATAATCGAAGATGTTGCTCGTGAAACCGAAGCAGCACATTTCACTCGAGAATATCATCGATGATAATCATATCACTTGTTATATTACGTATGACAATACAAATACAACCTATGCCATTTTTTTACCCAAATGAGATTGCTTGTGTAAATAGCTAAAACAAGAAAACAAATTTTTAATTTTTATATATAGGAAGAACAAAGACATAACTGTAAAGGAACCTATAGAAGCCGGCATCCCCTGAAACAATATCCTCGTCATAAAAGAAAATAGTTATTTCAATAACACCCAATGTAGGCATGTCAATAACATCTTGACAGTATAAATCACGTTATTAACATTTGTAATCAACATTTATAACGTAAAATCTCAAGTTATTGTTACCACTGAAAGTTTTTTGTCGATTTTAAAATACATTACCTACATAATTTTAATATTGATTAACTAAAATATAACGTTTATCTTTAATTGAAAGATTTGTTTATAAAAAGAGCTAATCTTTAAATGAAAAATTTATGACTGAACGTTTCAACGCTATGTATTATGAAACGTAAGTACATTTATTTCTGTAAATAAATACGAACTTTAAGTACCTATTTTTGCGAAATTTTTGTAAAAACTTTTGTACCACTTTTTCACTGAACCTATCTGTCATGGTGTATTTGTATCTTGTACCTATTTAATTTGTATATAATAGGGGATTACAATTCAATCGAATTAAGAGAAATTAGTAAAAAATAATGAAAGTAGATGCTTAATAATGTATATTAATAAAGAAATAAAAAAATATCATTGTAATACTTCGGAAATAAGGGGGTTTTTGTTTTAGCAGCTCGTCACTCATATGAAATCCATATATATTATTTTGATTGGCGACTCAAAGGCCACCTATAAATATTTAACGAATACCAAGTTAGGGGGTGGAGTCTACTACCAATGGAAGTAGACTAATTCAAATAGCGGACACGTGGCAACCCGTCCAGTACTGCAGTTCTCAAACAGTTTTTATTTAAATATAAATTTCTTGCATTAAACTTATTAATTTTGATACACTTGCCATTATAAAGCATGTAGACTTGTACAGTGTTACAATATTAATTTGTTTTTTTATAAATATAAATTAAAAATTGCATACATTTCAAGAACATTTTAGATTCACTGTGATGAAATTATATAAAAAAATGGAATCCCCTATTGCTCTAAAAACTAATAGGTCATCTACTGTATAAGTTGTAAGATCTCGTTATGAACGACGCTAACTTACTGAAAAATATGAACCCTTCGTCATTGATGTTCTTATATTTTTTAAATTGAATACCTAGTTTCTCAGAATATTTCTACATGTATTAATAATAAATTAATAAAAGCTTTTGCTGAATATCAAATAAATAGTTCTACTCAGAAATAATAAAAACATATCAAGAAAATATATGCCAGGGGATGCCTTATATTTCTAGTTACCTGGTTAGACCACTTTTATGTAAAAATAATACCAAAATTTCTCAATATTATCTCAATTTTTTACGGCAATGTATACGATTCCTTCTTGTACTTTCTTCTTGTATATTTTTGACGACTTACCCCTTGCTAAAAACAATATATTATCGTCTGATGATGCCTGACCTCGTGTCTGTCCTTGGAAATAATTACAAAACCCACATCTAAAACCATTGATAACAAGTATACGTACAGAGAATCTATTAAAAATTGTAGATTGTTGGTAAAAACTTACTTTTTTGCACGATCGGGTTATTTTTTATATTTACCGACAGTGTTTCCAAGACAGTAGGTCTTATTTACAAATTACTGAACGGTAAGTGATGTGACTCACGTCGGTAAGTGATGTGCTTCACTTACCGTTCAGGAGGCGAGACGGTAAATAAATAAAAACAAAAATCAAAAAACTTCAAAAATGACATAAATAATTTTCAAATCTTATTTTTCTTCGTCGATCGTGCAAAAAATAGTATAAGCATCAGGAACGTTAAGGAATTACCGATCTTAATACTTAATATACTATTAACAACATTTCATATCATCTAATGAAAATATGACTAATTTTAAATGATTTTGTATCAAAATATTTTTAAAATATAAAACTTTTCTTTCATAATTTTAATAAAAAGGATTAGCACTATAACGATATGACGTCAAAACTGTATTTTTGTATCAGTGTACCAAGCGAAAAGAATATAATTTTATATTATTCATAACTTGTGAAAATAAAATCCATTTATTTATATGTCGTTCTATTTTACATGAAAATGTATGAAACATTTATCATTTTTATTAAAATAAAACATATTTATTAAAAATCTTTTTGTGCAACCGGACGCGAAATAAGCATTTCGCAGCCGCAATACAGGCCACGAAATTAAATTTCGCAACCGTTGTTATGGCAACGGCCGCGAAATTCATTTCGCGGACGTTGTCATGGTAGCGGCCGCTAAATTAGGTAAATAATCACTTTGACACTTGAAAATTGCATGGTTTTGTTTATCAAATGTTAATCCCATAGCCACCGTGAAAGCTAACTTTCTATATACAATGAAACTGTTTAAAATTAATAAAATTTGTAATTACATATTTTTTACGGTTGCACAAAAAATATTGTGTACACCTTGTCCGCGAAATCCTTTAGCACCCTCGAGATTGTCTTGCCTCGGCCGCAAGCGGCCTCGGCGACAATTTTTCTCTCGGTACGCTAAAGAGTGATTTCGCGGCCTTGATATACAAATAACTATTATAACAACAGATTTTTCCTTTGACAAGGTACAACTATAGTTTTTTGAAAGTGACAGCTGTCACTAGTTAACCCTCCTTGCCATCAATTTTTGCAGAATTAATGACATTGACAGATATAAGCAACTTTAGTCAGTAGGCGAAGTAAAATTACAGATATGACGTCACACAAAATCAATTAAATTTTAAATAATTATATTTCAAAAACAATACACATTTGGAAAGTGTAACAAACGTTAAAATTCATTATTTTATTAAATCTTTCAGAAAAAATAAATTGAAAAATGAGTACCGGACCCAATAGAAATTCGTTCCCCACTTACCAAAACCAAAAAGTAATAGAGGAATATTGTGAATTCATTTTTCTAATCACACCTTATTTTATAAAGTGTTCATTTTCCACACCTGTGAAGTAATAAATGATGCTTGTCTTGAAGAAAACTTCCTCGTTGATTTTTATTTGATGGATTAAATTCGTAATTGGATGTTTTGGTTGGGATTATGTTTTATTTTCGGTGTTATAGCATTCTTGATTAATCGACAGGATGAAATTGTTTTCCGTAACATTTATTTTAAAAAAGTAATGGAATGAAAATTACGAGGAATTATGCGCTAAATTTAGGCCCAAAAATGCGCTTATTTTAACCCATGTTGTTCATGGATGAAAAGTTGTTTTCCAATAATTACAATATTTAGTACTAGTGTTTCCCAGAAATTGAGTCATTAAGATGGTATGTTTTAACGTTTTAAGTAGTTAGAAGTAATTTGTTTGACTTCCAATTTATTTTACTTAGAAATGGAATTTTCAAAATCAATCAATTATTTTAACTCTATATAATCTGTTCGAAAGAATCCTAACATGATTCCATCAAATTGAGTTTTGTTCTTGAGAAATTTACACTACTGGAAAATGGATATTTTTTACAATCGTGCGGAAAATAAATGTTCTCAAACTCAAAATGAGTGCGGAAAATATCTACTTAATTCCTGGACTAGTGTGGGACATAAAAAAAGATATTTATTTTGTTGTCAAGTCATGAGTGCACGATTACTTGAAAATGCCATGCATAGCCACCTAAGTTGAGAGTCCAAATTTCAATAAATAAGTAGAAGTGTCAAAAACTTGAAATGCATTTCGTATTTTTTCTTATTTTTGGACGATTGCAGAAAATAGTTATTTGTTCAACTAGGCATTAAAATACCAGATTTACAGCAGAGGCGAAGCGTCGGCAATAAATGCTGCCGAAGCTGTAAATCTGTGTTGAATACATTATTTTTCGCCGATTTTAGAAGTATTATTTATTTATTTAGTCATTATTTTTAATACCTGTATTGAAATAATCTATCGCCATCAAATTAGTGCATTTGAAAAAAAAAATTAATGTGTCATTCGGAATAAAAGTGTCTTTGTTTGTCTCGCATGCAATTGTCCGACTCGCTTCGCTCGTCGTGCAAACATCCATTCTCGCCACACAAAGTATCACTTTTCCTCCTAATAACAATATACTATTCTATGCTTTTGTTGAACGGTTGCTATGAATTTGTTGAGCAGTTGCTATGTAAATAGCAACAATAGGCAGTAAAAGTAACATTTTACAGATTGTTAGCTGTCAAAAAATCACATTTTTAAAGTCAATTGGCAAAAAGATATTAAGGATAAGGAGTTTTCACATAACGTCAAAATAAATAGCGTGAACGCTATAGCTGATTTAAACTTCAATGCGCATGCGTACGTAAAGTTTTTACGGTATGTATATAGCGTTTAACCTTATTTGTCCACAAATAGCGTCCGTCGAAAACTGCTTTATATTTGACGTTAAAGCAGACATAACCAAATTTTTAGAGGAAGATAGCTGCAAAGTTTAAGTTACATTTAATTTTGCGCAACTGTATGTAGAGGTTGCAAGACTAAATAATATTGGTATTTTAAATGTTGTTTGGGCGACAATTTATTAAGGCATCCTTGAAATCTTTCTCAATATATATTTGCTAACTAAGCAATCAAAATAAGTCTTTCTGATTTGCCATTTTCCTTATATGACAGCTGTGTGACAAATAAAATAACGTGTACCGTGAATGGTATGTGAAAACATATTTTGATGTACAAAATAACGTTCACGTTATCTGGAATTTTAACGTTCACGCTATCTATTTTGACGTTATGTGAAAACTCTATTGTTTGCAGCATACGGAAAACGTAATTCTGAAACTCCTAATTTCAAAGGTGCATTCGTTTCAGAATCACTAATTTCCCTCACTTGTTACGAAAATAGGTACTTGGACTAGTGTGAGGACTCTATAGAGTTTCTTTCTCATTAATAAATAGTTAACACTATAGTTCCGAAAAACTTCTGGAAAATCATTTTATGGATTTGAAGGCTTTCGGTCTTTTTTCTAAAAATTGTCTAGCACTTCCAGTAAAATGATACTTTCCGCTTTTGATATCTAATACAATTATTATTTCAAAAACTTTTCCCTTAGGTATCTTATTTTTTCTGCCCCCTTTGTTGCTCTTGTTGCGTTGCCCATGACCTACACCCACGCGTGAACTTCAGCGACGTCAAGCGTCGTAATTATGAAAAATGTAGGGCCACCCACAGCGCCAAAAAGTAAATAACACCCAATCAGACATTTCCTTGCAAAGGGTAATAATTATTGGAATTTCTAACATCTCTTTTCATTAGTGGAGATCAATACTACTTTTCTCTACTTTATATTGTGATTAGGATTCTGTTTAGTCTGGTTTACCAGGAAATTTTAGTAGATAAGAATCAAGTATGGTGTTAAATCTTATAGAGGTAGAACAAAATAAAACTGCCTTTGCAATAATTTTCGTATATAATCTAGGTATATAAAAGGCAAACATTTATTTTGCTGCTGCCACCATTTTCTGCTTTGTAACAAGCAAACTTTAATAAATTCCAAACTGCTACTAAAAGAAAGATGATCTCTTCAATATTTCTATATCTTTTCCAAACTATAAACTTTTGCTATTAAATACTTCCTTTCATATTTCTTTCCAATAACTTAAGGCTGCAATTTATGCGATTTATATTATCTTGTTATTGCATAGAATCCATAGAATCAATGATTTGAAAATTTATTTTCCGACCTAGTTTCTTAAGGCGGTTAAATAGTAATAATATTTATGTGGTTGGAGTTGAAATCAACAAGAAATTATGTTCAAAGAAACACATCCGTCAAAGACGCAAAATATTACTATTTATAAATGCAGAATTTATGAGATTTAAATATTTCATAGTCGTACATTCTTGAATAAATATCTACAACATATTTACCATACTTAGTTACTCTTCTATTATATTTTGTATTCAATAATTCTTTAAAATTAATATTTTCCTTGGAATTTATATATTTCTCTGTAATACCTATGCAATAGGTACCTGTCTTTGTCAATAATATATTTTTATTGTAATATCTGGTAACGCTTATACACTCAAGTGTAAAAAAACGGGCCTTTATTTATTTTCATTTATGTTAACATGCACCATTTTAAATAAAACTTTTAATTTTGTCCATTGAAAAACAGACTATTACAGTGTACAAAACGGTAACAGATGGTACTTATCGGTTTATTTAATAAACAATAATAATAAGAATAATTATCAAACATGAAATTGTAAGGTAACTTTGGTATTGTAACTTGAAATCCATTAGTGACTAAAAAATGAGTATCGCCATTCGTAAGTGTTTAAAAACGTGTCCTAAATACATAAAGAAGTGCAAATCAAAATCTAGAGTTATTTATACTTAGAGGTTTGTAAAAACAGCAAAAAAAAGTCTGATGTGGCCAGCACATTACCTTCCGTCAGTTCTATGTATTTTGTACAAATTTCATACAGAAAGTTCCTTGCTAAAGATTCTATTTCGTGTACATTACCTTCCGGCAGTTGCATGTATTTTATGCAAATTCCATACAGAAAATTTATAGCAAAAGATCCTATATTTCCAGTAAAATTATAAGACAAACACACTATGTCAATTTCACTTGACACTGGCATCTTTCAATCAGAATTTTTTTAATATCGTACCTGTTTCCACAGCTATAGCTACTTTATGAAATTTAATTTCTTTATAATTTTTTAACTCTATATCCATTTAATATTAAGTATAAAATGCAGTCAAATCATATAGAGAATAAAATATTCTTTAATATTTATAATAACATTAAATATGAAAAATTGATATTTAACATAGTTTTTTCAAGAAAAACTATTAAAATCTTCAAATGATGGTACTTCCGGTTGACCAATTGTAACCAAAATCTAATCAGCTCTTCATATAGATGTAACGAAGAAGAATATGAAAAAAATATAATTTTTGAAATTGTAGTATTAGAGTTATCGCAGGCGAAATTTTTGTTACACACGCACACGCACGCACGCACGCACGCCCGCCCGCATGCACGCACGCACGTACGCACACACGCACACACACACACGCACACACACACACACGCACACACGCACGCACACACACACACGCACGCGCACACACACACACACACACCCACACACACACACACAGACATCATCGTAAAAATAGTAAATTCGTATTCTAGGGACCCTAAAACGTGCTTATTGATTAAAAACTCATCATCGAATTTTTTGACCAAAGACAATACCTTCCTTACCTAAGGTGACGGAGGGTAAAAACTTCAAAATTTACATATTTTTCTGTGTCTAGTGACCTATGCATTTCTTCTGATTAAACAATACATTGCTAAAATAGCATCCTATACTGTATTTCAGATAAGAATAGGCTTGGTGGCACTGCTGCGCTAGCCTGTTTTACACACATAAAACTTACGAATTAGTTTTGTTTCGTGTATGACATACTTGACACCTCGAAACGGCAAAATTTGATAATTTTTAATTATTTAGTAAATAAACAGTTACTTAAAGTTTTTAAATAGATTATAAAGACCTATTGCTATTGTAAACTTGGCTTGCGTTTAGACCAATCAGAATGCTGGGATCGTAAGCCCTATCTTACTCCTAAGTCTATTCTTATCTGAAATACAGTATAATATAGGACAACTTTTGTCTAATTAATCGACTTCGTAGCTCGTATAATTCGAGGATAAAAACAGGTCGCCAATCTGGGGAACCGAGTTCGATCCCGACCGACGCCAAATATTTCGAATTTTAAATGTCACAACATTGACCCCTGTGGTGCACTCTCCACGCCAACAATGAATGCTCGTAAAGTGACGCCTGGTAAGCGCCCGCACGGTGCAAATATTTCATCATTACCGATATCTGTGTACAAAGCAGATTGGCACACCCAGCAATGGGTAATAAGCCGTGATGATATATTTATTTAACAAAAATAAACAAATAAAATAATGGTCTGTTTTTTTGAACTTGAGTGTATTAATTGGTAATGCCTAAGGAAATTCAAAAAGATCCCTAAATAATAATGGAATTTTTCAAGTAATACCGGGAACTCTCAATATAATGTAATCCATCATGGAGTACATTATTCTGTAATACCTCAAATAATATTTCTTTTGTAATATCTGATAACCCTTACATTATTTTTTAAGTAATACTTGGAACTTCCACCATAATGTAGTACTTTTATACATACACCGTTGTAGTGTAATATCTTTGGAATACCAGATTTTATCAAATAATGCTTTTGTATATCTGATAACCCTCAAACTCAAGGCATTCCAAAGATATTACTAAATGAGCTAGAATATCTTAAGACGTAAGTAATACCTTTGGAACTCCTAACATACGTAATGTACTCGTATATAATGCCGGTTGTATAGTTTACATCAGTCCAAAATCGCATCTATTAATTAATTAATTTTTATATCGCTATTTATTTTGTCGTTCTGCTATTTATACCACGGCATTGTTCGATATTTGGTTATAACCACTCCCTACAGCTAAATAAATCAGTGAGCCCTTTACCTGCCTTTACTCGCCCTTAAACTACGTCACTATGACGTCAAAATATTAATTGATGAATATCACAAACTAACCCATTAAATGCTACATTAATTTTTTATAACGAATATTACAAATTAAGTTACTGGCCGTGGTTTGGACGGCCTAGGTTCGAATCCAATCGATGTCATACTTGAAACCCTTGTGCTTTCTCTATACCAGCTTTAAGTGCCCGTCAGGTGATGCCTGATAAGTGATAACCGGCCTCAACAGTACTAATATATCGTCATTATTAAAATCTACGAATAAAAGCAGATTGGCACACCCAGGAAAGGGTAATAAGCTGTGATGATATATATAACAGATTAATAAGTGTGCATGTTTATTGATTGAAAATTCCTTTTCTATTAATCATCATCAGCATTTTCCGATTTTCTCAGAGCAAGTGAGTCATGTTAATAATTTTCTTTCGTTTCCTATAGTTAATATAAAATCAATTTTCACATGTGACATATAATTGTTTATGCTGTACCTACGGAATTGCTCTATATTAGGAGAACTGTATACGTGATTATTTAGATTAAAGATAACATTGATTTTAGTTTTCAAACATGACCTTAAGAATTCACAGAAGTACTTGAATATTTTGGGAATAGGAAATGTTTCTATTATAATTTTATTTGTGACATTAATAATGTATTTTTCAACGTTATCATTTTCTTTTTACGAGTTATAGGAAATTGTTATCCTTTACAGTAATTTATAAAAGGTTCAAATTGTTTCTAATGACAGAACATAATAGAACAAATAACAAGTGTGTTACTAAGGCCCGCTACTACCACCTCTACTTAACCCATTAGTGCATGAAGTTGCTTTTGAAGTATTCTTTACAATGTAATTATTACATTACATTTCACAGATTAAATAACTTTTTACCTCTCGCTAAGAGAGGTATTGAATTCATGCTAAAAATCGCATTAGTGAATAAGCACGTTTTAAGGTCCCTAGAATCCGATTATAACATTTTTACGATGATGTGTTTGTGTGTGTGTATATATATATACCGGGTGTCTTAGGCCGACCGACACATGGGCGATTAACATGTAAAATGTGAATAGTATCTCCCCAGTGCAAGATATTAAGATGAAATTTTGCATGCTTATCCGGGGATACTATTTCTATGGATTTCAATTCAAATCAGTCAATTTACAAGTGTAATATTAGAATAAATTAAGAAAAATTGTAGAAGTACCATGAATGTTATTCATATCTTGAAAATAATAGTATCTAAGCAACAGCTCTGATAGAGTAGGGGTAACGTGCGCGCTTCACACTTTAGAGAGTCGGGTTCGAAACCAACCGACAGCAATATTTATTTTTTAATTTTTTCTTTTCAAAATAATTTTTATTATTAATATGTTTTTAATCTTTTATTAATATTTAATTTAATAAAGTGGATACATTGTACGTAACAAGATTTATTTATTTATTTAAAAAATATTTTATTATTTGCTTTATTGGTTTATTATAAATTAAATTTCTTCAAATTATAGTTAGCCCTGACGAAAACAAAAAAACGAGAACATTTGATTTGAATAATCAAACGTCAAATGCAGATTTGTATTGTACTATCTTTATTTGTTGCTAGTGTTATTTAAATAATATGGATTTAACTACAAAAGATAAAATTCGTATTGTGAAATTATTTCACATTGGTAATAGCCTACAGCAAACTGCTGATGTATTTTCTGCCGAAAATCCAGAAAAAGTAGTTAATAAATCCCGTGTAAGGCGTATTATTAACAGATTTGAAGAAACTGGGTGTGTTGCTAATCACACAAAGCAGGAAATACAACCAATTGAAAATGAATTTGAAGAAATAATAATTGCGCGGGTGGAAGTGGAGCCTACTATTAGTTTAAGAAGTTTACAAATGGAATGTGGAATAAGTAGAACAAAAATTGCTAGAATACTTAAGAAAAATGGATTTAGAAGTTACAAAGTAGGTAACCATCAAGAATTGCGAGACGGCGACGAAGAAAGAAGAGCAACTTATTGTGAAACAATTATGGATTAAGCCAATGAAAACAGAAACTTTTTGTACTCCCTCTGTTATACCGATGAATGCACATATACTCTTCATAACGAACCGAATGTGCAAAACTTTCGCCACTGGTCAAAAGATAAACCAACTCTTCAAAATTTATCAAGAACCCAATATCCCCAGAAGGTTAATGTTTGGGCGGGAATTTTGGGATCACACATTATTGGACCATATTTTATTGAAGGGACATTGAACGGTCCAAAATATTTAGATTTATTGGAAACAGTAGTTGGGCCTAGACTTACAGAATTAAATATGGAGAGGATATGGTTTCAACAGGATGGGTGTCCAGCGCATAACGTGCAAATTGTCAAAGAATATTTGGACAATTCATTTCCAGATTCTTGGATTGGTTTAAATGGACCAATTAATTGGCCGGCAAGGTCTCCTGATCTAAGCCCCTTAGATTTTTTTCTTTGGGATCATTTAAAATCAAAAATTTACGGCCATTCTGAATTGACCACTTTAGAAGACCTGAAAGCGGCAATAAGGAATGAATGTAGGCTTATTTCTAATCGACAGCTAAGCAACGTGAGACAGCAATGTTACGATCGTCTCGGATTTTGCTTAGCGCAAAACGGCGGCCATTTTGAATATTTATTATAATTTTTAAATTTTAATGTTGTAATTAGTAGGTACGATTTAATATTTTTTAAATAAATAAATCTTGTTACGTACAATGTATCCACTTTATTAAATTAAATATTAATAAAAGATTAAAAACATACTAATAATAAAAATTATTTTGAAAAGAAAAAATTAAAAAATAAATATTGCTGTCGGTTGGTTTCGAACCCGACTCTCTAAATTGTGAAGCGCGCACGTTACCCCTACTCTATCAGAGCTGTTGCTTAGATACTATTATTTTCAAGATATGAATAACATTCATGGTACTTCTACAATTTTTCTTAATTTATTCTAATATTACACTTGTAAATTGACTGATTTGAATTGAAATCCATAGAAATAGTATCCCCGGATAAGCATGCAAAATTTCATCTTAATATCTTGCACTGGGGAGATACTATTCACAATTAACTAATTTTACATGTTAATCGCCCATGTGTCGGTCGGCCTAAGACACCCGGTATATATATATATATATATATATATATATATATATATATATATATATATATATATATATATATGTGTGTGTGTGTGTGTGTGTGTGTGTGTGTGTGTGTGTGTGTGTATGTGGATCTAACAATAATGGGAAGAGTTGATTAAGTTTTGGTAACAATTGGACAACCGGAAGTAGTAGTTACAAGAAAAAAATCATCTAAATATTATTTATCGAAAATTTATGTAAATATTATATTAAAGAACGTTAAATTCTTTATTCGATAAATATAAATTCATTATTATATCTTCTATAGATTTAGAGATAAAGAAATACATATAAAATAATTTGATGTAAAAAATCTTAGGTCAAACTACTTCAAGGCAAGAAATTCAAATGTTTGTAATTGACACATAAATGTCACTGTCAAAAATATTTGTATGCCACTGTCAAAAATATTTGTACATCATTATGAAGATTATGAAAATAAAAAAAAGTCAACAACGCAAAAGAATATACTACTTAAAAAAGAATATAAAAGGAATTTGCGAAAAAAATGACGAATATAAAGAAAAAGGGCAGGAAAGTAGAAAAATAAAATTTCAGGATATTGAATATAAAGAAAATGTATGTACTGTACATAATTTATATTAAAATATCCCATAGATTTTGCAAATATATGTGAGAATTATTTTGTAGTGAGACATGAATATATGTATTTGTAGTAAAAAAAATAATTCTACAAATCTATTAAAAGTGGGCTTTTTAATATTTGTTTTTAGAGTTAAAAACGCCATTTTATGACACCAGTGTTAAAAGTGACAGATCATTGTTAGTTTTGATATTAGTGTTAAAAGTGAATGTCAAAAAATGATTAGAAATAAAAATTTAAATTTAAAAATAAAGTTTGTAGAAAAATTAGTGTATGATATACATGTTAAACGTGATTTTATTTTGTTCTAAGGTTTGTATCACTCCGCTTCGCGTCGTGTTCCAAACTTCCTTCTCATAAAATAAAATGCCACTTTTAACACTTATATCATAAATAACTATTGTTTTATGCGTACAACCAGGTAAAATATCTGGCGAGATCAGATTTTTTTTGTAATATCTTCGATGAGTTTGATAATATTATACCAATAATATTATCAAACCGTCTATCATTTGCACTCGTAGATGCTCATCCTCTTGCAGGAATTCCATATATTTTTGTAGTAAAATTTCCGCCTTATATCTTTGAAATACCTATAAAAAACCAAATCAATCAAACATCTTTTACAGTAAAAAATAGGTAGCAATAGGTTAGTACCATTCCTTTTGCCTAATTCGTATTCTGTAACCTGCAACTAATCCGTCTACCTCGTTGACTCCATCCATGCTCTTGTTATGAAGCATCAATAATATTTCTTGATTTGATTTCTTTATATTATCGGAAAATTAGAAGCTATTTTAAGGAACATCGCATTGTTGATTCAAAATTCTCTTCGATATACGATTTGAATTCGTAGCTTCTGCATCGGAATTGTCATTGTCCTCTTCTGTTTCTGCTGACTTATCATCGGGAGATGTAATATAAACCATAGATGGTTACTATCCGCCTCTAAAATCTATAATAATTGATACAAAATTATCTAAAAAACATTGTTTTATAGCCACAATTTTGCAACAAAACCATTGGTTAGAACTAATTAGAGGTGGTAGAAGCGGGCCTAAGGGCGATTAATAATTGAAATGAGACATTTTAATTATTGAAATAGTCGGTAATATTAACCTGCGGTTTCAAAATTAGGAATCACGTTGAACACTATACCTGTAAATGGATAGAGATATGAACTAAACACTATTATTTGATTCTAGAGATATGAAACTGCGAACATTTACAAATTTGACCAAAAAAACCTTGATGATATATTTGTTTTGAATGATTTAATCGTTATATTTACAGTAAAACTGTAACATTTCAGTGGGTAATTACTGAAAAAACTTCAGTGTAATTACGAGTATGCATCGTGCCAAAAGTGTAAGTAATTATTTTTCGCTTAATTTTAAAAACATGTTACAAGTTGACGCACAAATTGTAATTTCGTGTTATAAATATGTAAATTTCTTGCGAAAATTTTGACATAAATCTTAACATAACCGTGCAATTTTCTTAGCTTATGCTGCTGTTATTTATTGTTAAATTATAGCATTAATATTAAGTTCATATAGGAGTTGATGGTATCCCGTTTTCCATATAAATTATTAATTTCATTATGTACATAGTTTTAAATTATTTTATTATTTTCATTTTGTGGTTTGCACTTGATAGAACGAATTGCAGATTGCAGATTTTCTGCTTAAAAGCGATAGAGTACAACACAAAATAACATTCAAAACGCGTAAAACGGAAACTATTCAGAGTAAGATTTTATTTTATTATCTTTTTTGCTAAGAAATAAATTTCAAAATGGCTTAAAAACTGTCAAATTACTTATAAATCATTATTTGACATTGTTTTCTTATTCATTATAATTTTCTGTCACAGCGGTATTCTAATGGGCTACTTGCGCGCCATTTTTTTATTTAATATTTTTGAAGAGACGATAAAAACTTGTTCCCCATATTTTTTCTTCTGGCAAAATTTTCATTAATTGGCCAGAAAAAATTAATGAAATTTTAATATTTAAATTACCGCCATATATGACATAGAATTACACCGAACCAATGAATGGCCGTAAAGCAATAACATCGGTACGTCCAAAGGGAATGGCATGTGCGGGTAATTTAAACATGACAGATCATCTGTTTGACGTTTGAATAATAGTTTGGAGGTTAATATTTTCATTTGTCATTTTAATCTTGTACTAGTATAAGCTAAGTTAAAATCCTTCAAAATCTTGCTTAACAAATCGAAATACGTAATAAAAGTAACAGAAACCACGCAAATTGTAAATAATAAAGAAGAGAGACAGTGACAGAAAAATGAACTAATCGGGCCTATTCTGTAACTCAGTGGTTAATTTTTAACAACTGGTTAAAAAATTTCACCAATCAAATATGTTAATATAAAACAAAAAATTGGATATCAAATCAAACTCTATTGGATAATTTTTTTAGCCAGTTGTTAAAAATTAACCACTTTGTTACAGAATAGGCCTGAATGTCAAAATTAAAACTCGCACTACCTCGCCATCTACAGGTTACATTCTTAAATATGCATCCCTTTTTCCAGATCAAAATAATGACGTCAAAGAAAATGTTTAGGTATTTAGTGATAGATATCAGATTTTCAGTACCACGCAAGTAGCCTATTTCAAATAATAGATAAATAATTGTTTATAATTTTGTTTTCACGGCCTCTTTGAGTTTCTTATTCTCAATAATTCTATTATAACCCTCATATAGCTAGACTTTTAGGTGATATAGTAGTAACATAATGGATAAAAGTATAATTACAATCATATTTTTAAAGGGTTCTATAATTATCTCTTTAATTTTTACGATGTCATAATTCTTTTAAAGGTTACCGTCTCGGCTCCCTCTGAATTGGGTGCTTGGCTTGTGATTCATTTTCAGAATGCTTCTATCGACTAAACTTTACAATGAATAGGCTTACCTTGACTTTTAGACAGCGAAAAGATATGGCTTTCAATGTCGTGATGCTTTAGAGGAAACTGGTTAAACAAAGCGTTATCACGATGCAGCAATAGCGAATCAGAATTGGGAAAATAGGTTACATGGAAATATTGCAAGAGTGATTTTTCACTCAAGGTTGCCAGAGGCGCATTCAGGAAGTGGAAAGAAAAAAATCACTGAAACTTTCATCGTTTGTTTGTTAAAAACAAAATCCTTCATTTTTTTTTTGTTTTCCTTCATACTTGTTTCCACAGGCCTTCCGCAGTCATCTTGTCATCTTCAATTAAATTCAATAGGGGATTCCACCATTTTTTTTATAATTTCATCTGAACGTATAAGTAAAACTGAGACTGTCGGTGAAAATCCGGTGAAAAATTCCTATTAATAAGCGACTTATAGTCCTCCGAAATTTGAAAATATAGATGTGACGTCATGTATAGAAGTTTTTATATCATACTATTTTCTTCGTGAAACTAAATGTTTTTGAAATATATGCTATTTCTAAATTATATTTATAAAAAATAAATGAATATTATTATACTGTACAAGTCGACGTGATTTATAATTGGAAATGTATTTAAATTATTAAGTTTAATGCAAAATATTTATATTCAAATAAAAACTATTTGAGAAGTGCACTATTGGTCTGATAGCCACGCCTCCGCTATTTGAATTTCTCTACTTCCATTGGTAGTAGGCTCCACTCCTAATTCGGTATTCGTTATATATTTATAGGTGGTCTTTGAGTCGCCAATTAAAATAATATATATGGATTTCATATGAGTGACGAGCTGCTAAAACAAAAAACCCCTTATTTCCGAAGTATTTCAATTATATTGTTTTATTTCTTTATTAATATTCATTATTAAGCATATGCTTTCACTATTTCTTACTAATATCTCTTAATTCGATTGAGCTGTAATTCCCTATTAAATGCCAATGAGATTACCAAAAATTGGAAAGGTGTAGGTTGGTGTAGTGCTTAAAATTCTGTAAGTATCTGAATCAATTAATTTTATATGCTTTGTAACGGTAGAAATTAGGTACGGACGAAATGGCGAAAATCACTCAAAAAATAGCGAAAGTCATGGAATTAAAACAAAATTTTTTTAACGATTTATTTGTCAAGCTATACTGTATTTTGTTTCAGATTGCAGAGGTGTGATAATAGGAGCAGTTTGATCTTGTTGTTTGATTGGATATTGGACCTAATTCTGTAAGAAAGTTGTTAATATTTAGCAACGTTGCTAAAATTTGTAACCAATAGAAACAAATGTAAAGCCTGTTATTATCAAGTTTCATTCTGTGTTCGCAATTATTATTGGTTATTTGCTATAGCAATTGTTGCTAAGACTTAACAACTTTCTTACAGAATTGGGGCGAATATCAAGATATTGTCTAATCAGAAAACAAGATCAAACAACAAGATCTTCTCACCACTGCAATCTTAAACCAAATAGAGTATAGGTTATTATACAGGGTGTTTCCTTTAAAACAACCAGTGCTTTTTTGGGCGAACTAACAACTTTAGAGAAAAATGTTTTATGCCAAAAATGATCAAGAATAAGGGAATAATTTATCAATAACAAATCGAATATTTCACCAGTGGTTCTCAAACGGTAGAATAAAATTATATATTTTTTTAAATAGAATATTATTTTCTGATTTCAACGATATAAATATAGCGTAGGGTTATATTACAATTATTTCGCGGAAAATGGTATTAAAAACTAGAAATAATATAATAAAAAATGGGTTTACTACTAGCGTAACTAGGCAACAGACGTACCTGTGTATTGCATAGCCTTTTGTAATATAACATTATTTTTAATACCATTTTTCTCGAAATAATTGTTATACAACCGTATACCATATTTATATAGTTGAAATCAGAAAAAAATTCTGTATCTAATGGGCTAAAAAATTATATAGGATACCGTTTAAAAAAATATTTTTTTCTGCCGTTTGAGAACCACTGGTCGAATTTTCGGTTTGTTATTATTAATAAATTAGCCCGTTATTCTTGATCATTTCTTGTATATAACATTTTTTTCTAAAGTCATAAGTTCGCCCAAAAAAGCGCTGGTTGTTTTAAAGGAAACACCCTGTATTTGTACTTTCTCTTCAAATGAAAATATATCTATTTAATTTAAAGTTAGTAATAGATAATTGGTCACTTGAACAGAAATTACAATTAATCCCTAATAAAAATGGACTAACTTGGCAGACCGTTAAAAATGTGTTAATTCTTTGTTTAATTTCATGACTCGCTATTTTTAGACTAATTTTCTACATTTTCATACCTAATTTCTTTCGTTACAAAGTATGCAATATTAATTTGGTTCGTTGATTCAGATGTAGAATTTTAAGCTGTATTTTATTTGAAGCTGTTTTTACATAAAATAATTAGGGAAGTTGCAAATGACGAAAATATGATTGTACATGCTAAAGTCCTATGTTCGGGAGTTCATGTTACTACCTCTGTCACCATCCTGTATGTTATATGATAGGTACTAGACAAAAATTAAAATTCCTGTATTTTTTGAAATCGATTAATTATAACGACGTCGCCTTAACCGACTGACAAAGACAGACTACATGCCTTAGCGGTAAAAATATAAATTCAGGCCATGCTGACGTCTCCATATCCCTTCTGCAAAATATTCAGTTACACATAACAATGTTATTAGAAAATAATGATAAATTTTTATTGTTATAATGAGAGCATAGTGAATAATTTTTATATTTTATGTTTTTTAGTGTCAAATGTATATTTGAGTATTTACTACAAAATCTTACTATTGCTGTGCATTAACTTAGAATTCCTGGAATACTCAAATCATTACCTTTTGAAAATATTATTATTTAACTCCAATATTCATATTATGTGCTTATTGTAACGAAATAATGGAATATGAAATTGATAAAATGTATATTTATCGTGAATATTAGTTTCGTTTCATACAATCACTTGTATTGTTAATTTTTGGTTATTTTAATGCATTCGAAATGTCACTAATTGCAAAATTTTTAGCTGCCATGCTCGTATTACTTGAAGATGGAAGATATCAACGTTGCCTAATTAGATACCTAAACTTATTTTTTAATAATGCGAGTTAATTTTTTGTATGTATATCGCAATTAAATATAATTCATAATTATACAAAATAACGGAGAGATAACAACAAATATCTAATAAAATGGCCGGTCATTGTGTGTGTATAGGGTGCGAGCAGACACGTGATTCGAGCGTCCTTGAAGTGTTAGGAATCAGTTGATTTGTGTGCGCCTGTCATTTTGATAAGAATAATGTCACTTTGACAAGACTAATATTTTGACATATTTTAATTTTGAACTGTTGATAAGTTATTATTTTTAATTTCATGTGTTTTACTGTCTGAAAATTGTACATTAATAACATTTTAGCAGTTCAAAACCGAAATAAGTCAAAACATTAGTTTTGTCAAAGTGACACTGTTCTTGTCAAAACGACATGCGCACACAAATTAGCTGATTCCTAGTACGTCAAGGACGCCCGAGTCACGTGTCTGCTCGCACCCTATATATATTGAAATTGGATAATGGGGTCATCCTACATTTTCTATTTTATTTTACTTGAAAGAATATCGGTTAAAGAATTACAGTATATGTACGTAAATAATATTTTCACGCAGTTTATGTACATTGTTTTGTAGATAGATGTTTTTTAAAATAGACTTCAATTTCTAATCGTAGCAGCTGACGTCATTGCATACGTCACTCATCTCAACGATTCAACTCACCCTAGCGGACAAAATGTAAATTACATTCGTTTATTTATGTGTTTAGAAGTGCCAGATGTTTATTATGATAATTAATCATGAAATCATATTTTTAAATAAAATAAATATATCATCACGGCATATTACCCATTGATGGGTGTCTGCTTATACGCAGAAATCAGTAATGTTGCTTACATATTCGTACCGTGCGGGCGTTTACCATCACTCGGGCACTCATTCCTGGCGTAGATAGTGCACCATAGGGGTCATTTTTGTGCCATTTAAAATTCGAAATAATTTTGGCGTCGGTCAAGACTGAACCCGGGTCCCCAGATTCACAATCAGACACTCAGGCACATTGCCAAACATCAAATATCGATGTTGCTATGGTTAATGATTTTTAGATTAGAATACTATGACGCTTGACCTTGCGATTGACATTAGTGTGACGTATGTTTGAGCAATGTTGTTGTAAGAGTGGGGAAATATGTGACGTCACAAGAAAGCGTAGGCGGTATATCTTTTAAGAAAATTATGAATGAAAAGTATTATATTTTTTAATGTTTTATTCATTCGGTAAAAATCATAGATTCTATTCTATATCTGTAACAGAATGAATAACATTTTTTGTGATGATGCCATTTTGGTCCTTTGACTATTGTTCCCTGTGCAGAAACTCAAATCTCTTTGGTAGGTAAGCAGACAAATATTACAGTTACTTTAGTAAATCTTTTTATTTTTTAAAAAGTTTCTAGTCCGATTCTGGCTTTACTGTAAACTAGAACTCACTGTAATCTACCCTGTGCGTGTAAAGCTGCTATTAGACTTTCATTGTATTTATAAACAAATGCATAATCGCTCATGGGCGTACGTTACCAAGGGCAACCTAATTTTTCAACCAACTTTGATTTCTCAGAACTTCCGTCATTTCTCAGAACAAATTATTATTCTAACCTTAAGAAAAACTAACATCCTTTTTTTCAACCTTCGCGAACTTGGAATAGTTTTCGGGTTAGTGAAAAATATAAAAAGATGGCAAGGAAACATGTTTGCTGGTATCAAGCCGTCATATTGTCTGAGATGGTAACTAATACAAAAATCAAGAGCCAAATGTTGCGACATGGGTTTTTGTTTTTATTCCTGTCAACCGGAAATGTAATACATTGACAGATTAAAAATATATCCGGGAGGATTCAATATCTGTCTCACAGCACAGGAAATACATATATCGCCGAATAGAATAATAGTGTTTTCAATTTTACAGGAGACAAACTTCTGTGGATCTATTTTTCACGGATTTTTGTTATAAAAGTTGTTTATACGAGAGTCATGTTAGAATTACAGTCAAAACTGACAAATTAATTTCTGGTGTATTAAAAATAAAAACTACTACTAAAAGCTGTAAAAATAATTATAGAGGGACTTGAAAACTGTTAAATTAATTTAAAGCTGGCTTAAAAACTTTAAAGAGTTTAAAGCCTGTCAAATTATAGATTATTATTTCGAAAATACTCTCTGATTAATGCCATATATCCACTCACGACAATATTTTAGATAATCTGATGTGGCCAGAACAGGACTTCCGGAAATTCCATGTTTAAAATAGCAATGAGCTTTAAGTAAAGTATCATTTCCGGTTGATCGTTTTTGAACAAAATCTAATTTGTTGTTCCAATAAATAGAAAAGTCAGTAATACGAAATTTTGGATTATATTTGAATTTTGTTTTTCCTCGAAAATCTGAAGAGTTCCAAGTAAAGTACCACTGCCGGTTTATTATATTCAGCCAAATTTAATATGTTGTTCTCAAATCATATACGTTGTAAATACCAAATTTAAGAAGTTTTGGATTATATCATAATATAGTTTTTCATGAAAATCTGTTCAGAGCTTCAAGTAAAGTATCACTTTCTGTTTATCAATTTGAGCCAAAATCTAATTGTTTCCATTTAAATATAAATTTTTGGAAGTTTGATGTAAGAATTATCGTGGACAAAAAATCGTCACACACATGCAGACACAGACATCATTGTAAAAAACATGTTGTGGGGATCCTAATTCGTGCTTATTCACTGTAAAGTCAATATTGAATTTTTGGATCGAAAGGCTCGTATTCCGAGCGCACTTTTATAATAAAAGCGCTTTTATGGAGCAAAATCCTCATAAGAATATAATGTAAAAGCGCGCTCAATAAAAGCGCTTTTAATATAAAAGTGCTCTCAGAATACGGGCCATTATCTCCCTTATCTATGTATGTAGGTTGGCGGGAGGTAAAAATTGAAATATCTAACCTATAAACTCTAACTTAACTTTCAAATGACAAATAACTACCATATCTGCTTTTGCCGTAAAGTCACAGATATATTTTTCCTAGAGGTTATTAATGCAATAAATAGAAGTTTAGCACATTCCTCCTGACTGATCTGTATACAGGGTGTTCAATTTAAGTGGTACACTATTGCTATCTTGAGAAGTATAAGAGCTAAGATGTCGGTTAAATTAGCAAACAATTTTTATTTTACTAGACAATCTAAAGAGCGTAAAATTATTATTTTTTACCGGTCGTTTTCAAACTATGTTTGTTATTTTAAATTGGATCATATATTTTTTATTTATTTCTTATATAGAGAATTTAAACTCTCAGAAATATGCTTAAAAAGTTTCATATTAATATGATTAAAATATGACTATAATAAGAGTGCCACGAATGGAAAAAATGAATACATGTTATTCTTCTTACAAAGAATTGGCATACCATGAAAGAAATACGTGAATATTTTATGCGCGTTGACATCTCGGTTGACATGTTGACATTTATGGTCAATTGACAGAAGAAAATTTTCAATGCCAGGACTCTCTAAATCTAAAAGTAACGTATTCATTTTTTCCATCCGTGGCACTCTCATTATAGTCACATTTTAATCATATTATAAAACTTTATATGCATATTTCTTTAAAAATCGTTATTTGAGGCTATGAAAATATTGTGTCACTGAATTCTGAATCAATCTCTATCTAATAAGTAAATAAAAAATATATAAATTACAATGGTTGAAATAAATTAATTTTACCCTCATTAAAATAGTCTAGTAAAATAGAAATTGTTTGCTAATTTAACCGACCTCGTAGCTCTTATAGTTCTCGAGTTACAATTGTGTACAACTTAAAATGAACACCTGTATATTATATGATGGTATGCACTTCGGTTTGCACTGTATAATTGTAAATCTATTCCTGTTGTAATAATATCATTCCTTCATGTATGCCCTTAGTGGCGCATATCAGTGTAATTTGCACCCTCTAATGTAGTGGATTGCGTGTCTATGATTGCCTTGATGTCAGCGGGGTAGAAATTGCAAGTGCCCGATTGAATTAATGTGTGTTTCAAGGTTTTACCCTCAGGTATCTCTCTAGTTTATCCAAGACCATGAGCTGTCTAGATTGCACAAAGAATGAAGGTTGGAAATATAAAAACGGTGAGGGTTGAGGAGATTTTTTTTATAGATTAACAAATTGTATTAGAAAATACAAACAAATCTTTTTTTTTTGTATTAAATGAGTGTGGAAATTAAGGAAGAAAATGAATATTTCTAATTTGGAGTGGGGACGATGACGTAATGAATACTTTTACGAGGGAAATTTAAAAATGAAAAATATACGTAAATATAATTTGAACCAAAATAAAATTTGAATTGGTATACTGTGGATACCGTCGACTCAAATGTAAACTGTGTAAGCGCGGGTAAGAAACTAAAACTAAAAACCTGTTGTGGTCAGCACAATACCTCTTGCCGATTCCATTTTATTTGTATAAGTATCACAGACCGGGTGACGTTCGAGATGCTTTACACAGGCATTTAACATTCAACAACAATTGTCTTTTCCGCGTTCCCAAATTATTTTAGAATAATACTTAAATAAAAGTTCTAGAGCATGCATGAAGTTCTTTTGTTTTAAGTCCATTGCTATAGTAGGTACTATTCATTTATAATTTTCGAAAATTTCATATGTAATTTCTGCATTTACAAAACATACGAAATGAATTGTGTTTTGGTTTCTAAGGAGAATTTTATGCTCTAACTTTTATTGAAGAAATTTTTCCTAAAATTATCTAGGAAGCAATTTCCAAAGGATAACCGTTTTCCCTTGTTTAATACTTCTGTAACTATATCACGAACTTAATATATAAGCTACTAGGCATTTCCGGTTCACAAATATTACCAGAAACTAATCAACGCTTCCCATTGATCTTAAAATGAGGAATACGAAGATAGCTACGTTTTGGGCTTATGATATTTGAGGAATTGTGATGACTAAATCCATACTCACAACACAACACACACATCCGCACACCAAAACAGGCAGATATAATCTTCAAAATGTTTAAATTAAATTTGCGATTTGTCGATTTGCGATTTTTAGCTAATTCTTCTAACAACTCTCTTATCTACTGTAGCGAGAGGAAAAAAATAATTTGAAAACAATTCGATTAATTTACTATTTTTACCTCCCGCTACCCTTGGCAAGGGAGGTATAGGGATCTTGCTAAAAATCGCATATCGAGATTTTGCTAAATGACCACGTTTTAAGGTCCCTAGAATCCAATTTTAACATTTTCACGATGATGTCTGTATGTATGTATGTATGTGTGTAAGGGTGTGTGGATCCGTTACTCTAACTCAAATACTATCATTCAGAAAATTTTGAAACCTTGTATTTCAAACTTTTTCTGTAATGGAAGAGTCCATTACATTTTGGTGTAGATCGGATAACCGGAAATGGCACTTTACTAGAAGCTCAAAATAGTTTTTCTTCGAAAAATACCTTTAAATGTTATTTTTTCGAGATTAATGTTATTATAAAATTAAAGATTATTACCGGAGCCTATGCTTTAAACAAGCAAAACTCCTTGGTTACACAGTTCATATCTTAAATGTATGTAACTGGCAGATAAATGTCACTGTCAATGAACTAATCATTTCAAATTAATAACAGTAACGTTTTAAAAAGAAAATAGTAAATAGAACCCTAGTTATATGGAATGGATCTTAATACAGTTTCCGCAATAACTAAATATGTAAGTATATTTAAATTAATAAAAATGAAACAGCGGGAGGTTTGGTGTGGGCCACATCAGATTTTTTTAACTTATTATGCTTCGGTGTTCTGAACAAAAGAATGAAAAGGTTAATAGGGTAAATTAAACGGAATTGATGATATTTCGTGGATAACTTAACTTCTAAACTTTTCCTTACAGTTTTTGAAAGAAACTTTACTAATTTAAAGTAATTTTCTGCATAATAAAGCGAGCCAGTGTATCAGAAAGAAATTGAATTTTATATTAGTCACGCAAAAATGAAAAATTTATTAAGGCTTATTTATTTGTCGTTTGTTATTACTTGTTATTGGATATATCTGCTAACTAAATTATCATTTTGCTGCAGCAATTTAAAAACTTTAAATGATTTTCTTTGTTTTGAACGATTGCCAAGTAGTAATGCCAATTTTCATTGACATAACTATCTGTATTTAAAACTTCAACTACTATTTAAATACTCCATAAAAATACCAGGCTTAAAAATAATGTACATTTTATTACATTCTCCCAGATTACCATCTATTATTGTACAAAATCAGAGTATTATTTAGTGTAAAGAGATATTTTAAAAATATTACATTGTAGCACCAGGATTACTTAGGAAGAATTTGGTACTACAAAAGAAATTCGAGGGTCACGCTAGAATTATTGACAATAGGGGATTCCACCATTTTTTAAATATAATTTCATCTGAACGTATAAGTAAAACTAAGACTGTCGGTGGAAATCCGGTGAAAAAATTCCTATTAATAAGCGAGTTACAGTCCTCCGAAATTTGAAAATATAGATGTGACGTCACGAATATAAATTTTTATATCAAACTGTTTTCTTCGTGGACCTAAATGTTCTTGAAATATATGCTATTTCTAAATTATATTTATAAAAAATAAATGAATATTATTATACTGTACAAGTCTACACGATTTATAATTGGAAATGTATTTAAATTATTAAGTTTAATGCAAAATATTTATATTCAAATAAAAACTGTTTGAGAATTGCACTACTGGACTGATAGCCACGCCTCCGCTATTTGAATTTCTCTATTTCCATTGGTAGTAGACTGCGCTCCTAACTGGATATTCGTTATATATTTATAGGCCGTCTTTGAGTCGCCAATCAAAATAATATATATGAATTTCATAAGAGTGACGAGCTCCTATAACAAAAATCACCTTATTTCCGAAGTATTTCAATTATGTAGTTTATTTCTTTATTAATATTTATTATTAAGCATATACTTTCCTAATTTGTCTTAAATCAATTGCGCTGTAATCCTCTATTAGAAAATCAGGTAGACCGTGGTAAACAAAATTTGCGGTACCATTTTAAACAAGTCTCAACGAGTTTCCTTTGATGTACGATGAAAAACCGACAGCGAGCGCATCCAGACGAGCCACTGGCTCGTAGCGTGTATCTCGGCTCGCACGCCCGTACACACTATCACGAGCCACCAGTACGAGCCCGAGCACGAGTAGTCTGAATCGGGCTTTAGAATCTCACACGGTCACCTGTATTAAAAAAAAAAACTCAAAACTCGTCAATCGTTTTGTGCTCAGTTAACAGATTTCCAAAAAATGGAAAATGCGTAAGAATTTTTCAAGAAATTTTAACACTGTGTTTATAGATGTGGACAACAAAATTTTTCAAATATTTTGACAGGCGATACCGTATTCCTTTTTCGAGATACACGCCAAGAGAGTCGTGTATGGATTCATAAAGATGGGAAAACGACAATAACTAAAAGTAACAACACATGAAAAAATAATGTATGAAGTATTTTTTAGAACTATGTGACTGGTAAATGTAATTAAATGGGATGTAAAGAACACAGTTAAAGCTAAATGGTATATTGAAAAATGTTTGCCTGAAGTAGTCAAGCGTCTTCCCATAGGACAGTTTGAAAGCTTCAGTTTTTGGCAAAAAAAAAAAACCAGTAGATATAGAACACTCTTCATACTCACCTGATTTGGCAATGTGCGATTTTTGGCTATTTTTTCTACTTTAATTAAATGTTTTTGTCTAAATAAAATTCTGAAAAATATGAAACATGTGTCCTTTTATCAATAATTAAAGCGTGACCTTCGTATTAATTGAAAAAAGTGGGTGTTGAATGGGAATTTCATATTGTATTTTGCTATTTTCAGCTCTGAATAGAATTAATATAAAAAATACATTAATATTTCTTTTCCAGATAAGCCTAAGGAATAATTATATGCACATGTATCAAGCAATGCTTGTATTACAGTAACACACACTGCTAGCTATTATTAACCCACGTTTTGCATTTCTTATTATCTTAGTATTAATTATTATTGTTTAGATAAACCAGGAAATAATGGTCAGCAATATGATATATACTTAGAATTTATACAAAGTTGAAATTGCATTACACGACAAAATAAACAAAATGAAAAGTAGAGATCAAAAATACTATCAAATACAATCTAAAAATACAAAATCAAAACAGGAACAGATCTTGTATTTTTAATAATAGACTAAACACGGAGCAGATTGTTCTAGTCAACCGATATAAAATCGTTATCGTATGATCAATTTGTTTTTGTTTTTCTAAACTGTAGGTAATATCCATAATATAGTAGTGCTTTAGGCTATAAACGATTGTGTCAAATACATATCTGTATGCCATAGCAATGAGTTTTAAGTAAAATATCGCTTCCGGTTGATCGATTGTAAACAAAATCTAATAGACCAGAAAAGTGTAACGGTCAAACTTATGCGCGAAATTCAAACTCAGTTCATAACGCCGAGAACATAATTTCAATCCCCGTGTATTTCTTACCAAGGAAATTTTTGCTCAACTTTAAAGGCCGAAAAATCTCATAAAAGTAAATCTCTTATGCAAAGCATTATATGTAGCACCTAGACCGATCCTTTATCTCCAGATTCGTACAATAATATTCACATGAACTCTGCACAGTTTATAATTATTTAAATAATAATACAACACAACAAAATTCATTGAACGTATGTCCTAGTTTAATAGTCCATGCTTCATCTTCTATTGTGCTGACCTATTTACTGGTGAGTCAACGACATACGATATCCTTGCTTGCACCAAGAATTTTAATTTCCAATAATATTCTTACTTTACCTTTTCTACAGGTTTAAACTGTTGCAATCTATTACTGAATAAACAAACTATCGAATTCTTAGCAAGAGCTGTTTAATTTCTTTTACAAAACATCTTTTATTTGTCTGTAAAATTAAACTCCTATATGAAACCTATACTAGGGAATTCAAACTATGAACTCGCGCCAGAGGCAAATTCTAACCTGACTTTTCTGGTCTATTTGTTGTTCCAATAAATAGAAAAGTGTGTAATATGAAATTTATGTTTTTCCTCGAACATCTTTGTTAAAAGCACCAAGTTAAATATCACACCCGGTTTATCATTATAGTCAAAATCTAAGATGTTTCCAATCATATACCAAATTTGAGAAGTTTTGGATCATATTTTAATATATTTTTTCAAGGAAATCTGTTCAGAGTTTGAAGCAAATTACCACAATTACCGGTTTATCAATTTTAGCAAATATCCAATATGCCGTTCACATTAATATAAAAGTCGTGAATATCAAACTTGAAAAGTTTTGGATTATATCACAATATAATTTTACATGAAAATCGGTTCAGTGTTTCAAGTAACCTATCACTTCCGGTTTATCAATTTTAGTCATTGATATAAAATTCTTAAATATTAAAATTGAAAAGCTTTGGCTTATATTTTAATATAGTATTTTATTAAAAACTGTTATGGACTTCCGGTAAATACCGGTTTTCCAATTTTACCCAAAATCTTATCACGTCTTTATATTAATGCAGAAAGCTTAAATACGGAAATTAGAAATAAATACCCATGGGGTCTCATGGCCGCGTACCTGAGTATCAGGTCGCGAATCTGGGGAACCGGGTTCGATCACGACCGACGCCAAATATTTCCAATTTTAAATTGCACAGAATTGACCCCTGTGGTGCATTCACTGCGCCAGCAATGAGTGCCCGTGAGGTGACGCCTGGTAAACGCCCGCATGGTAAAAATATGTCATCATTACCGATATCTGCATACAAAGCAGATTGGCACACTCAGCAATGGGTAATAAGCCGTGATGATATATTTTTATATTTATTTATTTATTTATTTATTTATTTATAGAAATAAATACACCAATTTTTATAATTGGTAAGCTGGCTCAGCTTCTAGAAAAGAAAATTTGAAAAAATCTAATAATACGTAATTTAGATTGTTAGGTGTTGTAGTAATTGTAATTGTGGATCAAACAATATGCAAATATGTACTAATAAAGTTTCAACCGTAGAATTGATTGATGAAGCATTCAAGCTTGTATCTACATCCATTTTTGAGTAAATGACTTATTAATGTATTTTAATTTTTGATTTAATAGAAAATGGAAATATTGTAATGAAATCAATTGGTGTTATCCCCAAGTCCGTATTTCTGTCTATTTTTTGGATATACTAAAATAATCTTCGGTTAATGAGTTTTAGTTTTTCGAGAACTAATTTTCAGTGTTTATCGTGTTTGTTGGACATTCCGATAGAATCTCACACTTGAGCGTTTAAAGCGTTTACGTCATTCGACAATCACACTCATGCAACCAGGTTGCGTGGCTTGCTTCGCGTGTTGTCATGTGTAGGTGGCTATGAGATCGCCTTTCAGATTTTCAGGCTTACGGACACTTATTTACAACGATTATTTCATTTGTCTTTTCATGGGTTTCTTGATTCCAATACAGGTGATTCATTTTTTGGAAGGTCATGGTTTCCGTTTTCATATTCTAGATGTTTCGGTGACGTTTACTTGATTTTAATGACGCAAATATTCAAGATAAGACTCTGAAAATGATTAAATTCAAAAGAATGTAATTGCTATTTTTATATTTTATATTTGTTCGACAGAATTGTTCCTTGTTTACTTACGCAACCCTTTGTTCATAAAATTAGCTTCATATGAGGGTCATGCTAGAATTATTGAGAATTAGACAAGACACATGGTTTATAATTTTTAGAATTTTATTTTAAATATGTTCAAAGTATTTCCCTTAACAATAATACACTTCATTATTTTTTCCTTCCACATCTTAAAAGCTCACAAGCAATCCTCTTTCGGAATGTTTTCGAAATATTCACCATTTTGCTAAAAACGAGGTATTGGGCCTTATCGTCAAAATATACCCTAGTAATTGTTAAGGGATTTTAAATTAACTGTATAATTTGGTCGAGTTTTTATATATTTAATATATACAGAAATGATAGATATTTTAACTATCGTTGGTCCTTGAAACCGGGTGCTGTAGAGTTAAACGAAAACTGTCTACCCAAAAAATTACCAACATGTAATTACACATTGCCAAAACAAGTGAATATGGCGGGTGTTCTAATAGTCATTTTTTTGCCAAAAACTGAAGTTTTAATTCGAAAATTTTCTCTGGTTAATTCTATATTTTTCAACTTAATTTTTACAAAAAGTCAATCAATATCAGAAATAGTAAAATTATATTCGGAAATAAGTATTCATTTTAGTAAAAGTAAAATACTTTTTTCATATATTTAAGGCGTATGATGATTTTTATTTTTATATGTATGTAGGACAACAATACATACTGTGTAAAAATTAAAAAATTATTATTAAATAAAATAAAGGTTTATTACATTAAAAATATTAAAAAGGTCTGAAATAATTACGGTTACTAATATTAAACAATTATTAAAAACTAGTTAAGACTAAAACTATAATTAACTAGATAACACTAACACTATTTAGGGCTTATTCTGTAACTCACTAGTTCATTTTTAACCTTTGGTTCAATTTTTTAATCAATCAAGTATGTTGACATATAACAAAAAATGGATTTTTAGTTGTCAAATAAATATCTATTGGATGAAAATTAACCAGCGAGTTACAGAATAGGACCCATTATCTATTTAAATAATTAACACGACTATTTATTTTCATTGGGTCTCGTGGCTGCGTGCCCGAGTGTTTGGTCGCCAATCTGAGGAAAAGGGTTCGATACCGACCTACGCCAAATATTTAGATTTTTAAATGGCACAAAATTGATCCCTGTTGTGCACTCTCCACGCCAACAATGGGTGCCCGTGAGTTGACGCGTGGTAAACGCCCGCACGGTACAAATATGTCATTATCATTACCGAAATCTGTGTGCAAAACAGAATGGCACACCTAGCAATGGGTATGCCGTGATGATATATCTATCTATTTATTTATTTCCTCTATTTATGTCACTTAACATTCAACTGTCGAACCTACCGACCTCCACAGCGTCCATATACTCAGCTGACAACAGCGTCTGTATATTCAACTGCTCGGACAGAATTCACACCTTCCACCTCACTGTCTATCTATTTATGTAACTAAATGTCTAACTTCCACAGCCTCAGATCTCCGACTGTTCGTATGCCACAGCTCTTCAACACCACTGCCAAATATCCACTTCCACTCGCCGTTACTGCCCTCGTATACCTAGCTTCCCAATACTCTTCAAAACTACCGAGTATTCATTTTCACAGCTAACCCAGTATACCAGTAACTTCCCGACTATTCCACTCGACACCAAACTGCATACGCTCACCACGATACTGCTGTGCTTATCAAACTCACTAACACCTTACTTCTTACTGTCTATGTAAATGTCCTTTTGACAGACTAACACTATGTGAATGTGTATATTTGCACACACGTACGTCGCTTATATAGTGGCTCGTAACACCTTCTCGAATATTCCCGTGACGTCTCGAACTGTATAACAATACGCGGGTAATTACACTTATTATGTTATTGCTCGCCTACGTAGGCTCCTCCTCCTTCTAGAATGCTTCTATTCATGGGCGTCGCTTCGTACGCGCTGGCCGGGGGTTCGCGGACCTACTCTCGCGTTACTATACCTATTACATTCTGAAATTAAATTTAGTTTTTCTGAAATTAAATTTACTTCCGAAAATGAATTTATCTTCTCTGAAATTGAATTTGCTTTTTCTGTAATTGCTATAACTTTTTTCTCAAAGAGAATATGTTTACTTAATATGAAATTACTTTTTTTGAAATTGAAATTAAAAAGGAATAGATATAATCCATTTCCTAAATCGCTAATCATATATAATTTGCTAAATTAAGACTAATCCACTAAGTTAGTATTTTTTGAGCCCTTCTTAGATAGAAAGCCGTGTCGTGAAGATAAAATTTTATTTTTAATGAATTATGTCGTTATTGGAATTCTATCTAAAATCAATCTGACCATGTTATAATGGTCTACAAGTTCTGAACTTGGACGAGACTTCAAAATTAAACTATAAGGGGAGGCATATAATAACAAAGTCAGTAAAGCCGAACCCCAGATTTGAAGGGATGAAACTGAGCATTCAAATTTAGTATAGGATAGGATTTATAAGCTGAACCATTATTATAATGAAAGAATTCTTCCTAAACAAAATTAATTTTTAAATTCACGACAGGATGCAATTTATTTATAAAATATTCACCCAAATGAGTAATACCTGACCATACAAACATTTTTAATGGATGATTCATCGTGTACATATTTAAGAATCCTATTGATTGTTGATGTTATCCCCTTAATTCTTCTACTTTAAGTTATTAAAGTGTGAGTCATTAATATTGCTTAAAAATTCTTCATCAAGGGTTGGATTTCTTAACTATAAAAGCATAAAAGAAAACTGTGATTAACTAATGCTAATTTTGTGACTCATCGGGTGCTGCAAAATGTTATCAAACAAACGCCTACACATGCATAAACAAAAGAATTTTCCAGTGAGTTCTACTGCACTAAATAAATTTCAAATACATTTGCGTCCATATACAGCACGGACGATATATACAGTTCTGGCTAATAATACAGAGTCTCAGAAGTGACACCTGTACTTTTGAGATTCACAGGGTTAAAACAAATCGAAAATTTAAAACGAAAATATTTTCAATATCCATTGTCACAAAATGTGAGCGGTTGCAAAAACGTTCATCGACGCTTTTTTAACTAATGGATCATTAAGACAAACAAATGCAGGGGGCGCGCCGTACCATTGTGTCGCCCGTGTGCCAATGCTCATCTTGACGCTCCCCCCCCCCCAAATTCAACAGTTACAAAAAAAATCAACATCGCCAAAAGTGGCCTAAAATATAGTATTATTTCATATTTGGAAAGTATATATTCACAAAAAAACTGGAAAATTTAGAATTTTGCCTATATCTAGTGCTCAAATAACGACACCACTAAAATGGTCTTCTAATTGGGCAACAATTATGTGAAGACGTTAACTTGAACAGCCTATGTACTTTTTCATAGTTACCATATATTTTAAATAAACAACTAATTTTTTTTACCCTATAAAATTAATAATTCTTGCGTTTTCTGCTTGAAACGCAGATACATCGTTGGAAAGCTAAAATAAACTCTCTTTCAATGCTATAATTTTACGACTATGGAAATTATAAATTGGACTCCATTACTTGTAATCCAATACTGATAAAAAATCTGAGCATCGTCGTATGAAGGAAAATAAAAAAGGGTCCTTAAAGACGTGAAAACCAAAATTCCATATAATTTCATATTTGGAAGCTATTTGTGAATATAAAAGGAAGTTGCTAGAGTACCGAACGCGGGACCGTGTTAAAAAAATTAAGATCTCAAATTGACATGGTTTTCGCAATTTCTCTAAATATACCCTAACATTACCTGACCTAACGTCCAAACTCAGGCTTGGAAAAGGCGGGCCAAGATTTATGCGTTAGGTGAAATTATTGTTGTTCTTTTTAGAGTAATATAAAAGTAACCTTAGCAAGCTATTCAACAATCGTCCTGCGTTCGTGCCGGGATTTGAATTTTTAACAACGGTCCCGAATGTTAAGACACGTCTCTTCAACGTTTCTAGTACTAAACGAGGTACTAAATCACACTATTTGGAGTTTTGTACAGTAACCATTTGCATATGCATTTTTTGGGAAAAACAAAAACATCTAGTCTACTAATGGGGCAACTTTGCCCTAATTTAATATATAGCCTTGTTCTCAGACAAAAATATGTATTTTACGCAAATGCAATATTTAAAAAAGTCGACTTATGCCCTATTGTCCACGCAGTAGCGATTTTATTAAAATAAATCAAATGCCCTCAAAATTTAACTGTATATACGAGTCTCTGTAACAGGTTTCACCTTATAAATAGTATGTAATGAGTTTTTACAAAATGCCATGTGTTTATTGAATTTTCCAAAATCGCTTGTTCTTGGTGAGGTGACCAATTGAATTTATTTTGTTTTCCCGCGTATTCCGTCGTATTTATAGTGACAAACGAAAAATTTACTATTATTTATTATATTATGGCAAAGAGGTGGTGCTCCAGATTTGGACGAGCGACAACAGAAAGATTTTATAGAGGGTCGGAAACATGGAGCTCGCACAGCAGTTTAGCATTTACAAATCAACGATGATTTTATTTCGAAAACATTGGAATCTCCAAGGAGGCTGTTTTAAGTGTTAAAACGAAGAAAATCGGTCGATCAGCAACAACCAAAATCTTACAACTTCGAATTGCGGAGGGAATATGGACCCTATATCTTAAAAGTCGCAGAACAGAATGGCTCATAAAACGAAAAATACAGGAAGCTAAATTCAACATGCATCAGCTGTTGGTGGTTGCTACGTTCATACTACGTCCAATACGTTCGGAACTACAGCTTGTCAAATTATAGGTTAAAGATGTTAGCGATACGAAAACCAATAATATTTTATCTGCTTCTGCAACCAAATTGTTGAGTATTACATTTTGAGAGAAAACAAGAGAAACGCAAAACAAACAATTAATTTTAAATAATTCTTTACTTTCGCTCATCCATTTCTTACGTTGTCTTTCATCAGCTTTACCGCGAACAAATTAAGAGCAAGAACTCGACAACAACAATCGTCGCTTTAGAAATTACAGACATAAAACTTCTTAGAAATCCTCCATTTTCGCAAATGGAAATAAATTAACCCAGTCAACTGTGAGGATAAATTATAGAGCTGAACTGGACAAGTAGTTTTCCATTCAGGATATTCAGTAGGACATCGGACTGACTGTCAGACTTTGAATTATTTAGGCTGATAAAACCTACGCTGTAAAACACCTTATGGGAATAGCAGCCATCTTGATAAGCGTGAATTTATACTGAGGATAAAAAGAACGTTAAGATTTTATTTTATGGAGATCAATATTTGCAAGAATAACTTGGATTGTACAAGAATATACGCTACAAAATTTTGTCTCGCCATTATTAGCATTAATGGCATGATATTTCTTAGCTGAGCCTTGAACGCAAGTTTCATAGGTTCCCATTTCGTGACTGATTTGTGTTAGTACAGTCCTTAATCGGTACAACTACCATTGGTTTCCGTTATAATCAAGGTAACAACGTTGGTACTCCTGTTTGACTAGCGCTACATATATGGAAAACGGAAGACTGGTTTGATCGTTGTTTTCAAGTGTGATATATATTCAAATTGAAATACTTTAGAATACGAGAATCCAGATTCGTAGTTGTTTCCGATACCTCATTTCATTTGCAATCACTGAAACTGTCATTTTTCGTTCTATCAACTCCAAATCTTCATCCTTTTTGATGTTTCTCTTCGTTTTTGCGTTCATAGATCTTCAGAATTAATCGATTTAAATATGACGACGCATCCTTCTCACGTACTGCATTCATCCTTTCATGGATAGTTTTTGTTTCATTGCCCTCATTTGTCTTCTACAACAAATTTATCGGTATAACGCTGCTTCACGTAACTCATTAATTTGTGCTTAAACTAAGACAAGAAACTGGTAAAATAAAAGATAATGGGTAACCGAAAGTGAAAACAAAAGTTTTCAAACTGTTTTTGTTGAAAAACAGATTTGCTTTTTAGTTTTACCTGTTTTTAAAATGATTAGATTAATTGATTAAATAAATCGGCTAATAACGCAATCAAGAAAAGTAGTTATTTCAGTGCAATTTCCTCTTCTTTCCAGAACTGGTTTCAATCTATTTAGGTAATGGTTATAGTTATTTAGTTGCAATGATCTGTAAATCGGATTTACTTAAGTGAGGTATGCGATCATTAAAAGAAATCTCGATAATTGGACAAAACTTAAATTTTATGAAAATGTTAACTAACGAGAAATTTCATTGACAGTTACATTTGTTTCAATAATCGCCTATTTCGTTTATAGCTGATTTTAAATAGTCAACGTATAATAATAAAAAAATTGAATGGTAAATTTAGAATATCGCTATTCAATTGTTTTTATGCAAAAGTTTGAAATTTGCTAGGAAAATTTTTCAAACTTTGTCAGAGATGCAAATTTTAAATCGATATCTCAACGTACTCCCGAGTTATGGAGTTTCAAATAGAATTCGTTTATTAAAAGCCGTCGGTATATGTACCGTTGAGGCGTTGAGGACGTTAACCAGGCGTTACCTCACAGGCAATCAGAGTTGTAGTGGAAAGAGTAACATAGAGGTCATTTTTGTGATATTTTAAAATTGGAAATAATTTTGAAATTATAAGTTTGACTTCGGGCAGAAACGACCCCTGACGGAGCCACTGATATTGTAATGAGCCTGGAACTAGCTGGACAGGTCCAGCTTTACTACAGCGTTGAATAGGAGATACACAATTTTTTCAATATATGTATTGCGAAAACTGAGGCAGATTTGAAAAAATGTATAAGAACAATATTATAAAACATAAAATTCTCTATTAAAATACATTAACAGAAAATAAGTATGTTCGGTCTTTTAGCCGTAGGAAGCGTACAGTATAACAAGGTGTTAAATTTTTTAAAAAATTTGCGAAATCTGTGACATTTGAAAAAATGTATAAATAATATTATATACAACATACAATTTTCTCTATCAAAATGTATTAACAGAAAATATTTATGTTCGTTAATTTAGCCATAGGAAGCATATAAAACATGTAAAGATTCGATTGACTATTTGTTTTCCAAATTAAATATTTGTCTCTGTTTGGTGTTAGAATGTAATCACAAAATAAAAATAAACGTAAAAAATTAAAAAGCGTATTTATTTTAACTAAAATAAGCCACTGGGAACTTAAAAATTAAAATAAGTTATAAGTTTGATTTTGATCAAAATATAAACCACGAAAATAAGAAAAATGTAAACATATATAAATTTAAGTAGAAACGACCGAACTAAATTATTGTCTGATTGCATTCTGATAGAGAATTTAATTTTCTATAATATTGTTTATATACAATTTTTCATATGTGTCACAGTTTTCGCAAAAAAATTAATATGTATCTTCACACCTTGTTATTTTGTGCTCCTCCTACGGCTAAACGACCACACATAAATATTTTCTGCATGCATTTTGATAGAGATTTTATGTTCTATAATATTGTTTCTACATTTATTTTCCTATCTGCCAGTTTTCACAATATTTTGAAAAAGTTGTAGTAAAGTTGGGCCACTAGTGTGACGTCACAACTGGGGTGGGGATACAGTTCCAGTCTCGTTAGAATATCGGAGGCTCCACCTCGAATCACATAATGGCAACCAAGGAAAAAAAAATTCATGAAATTTTCTCATTGTATAAATATTTGATAAATTTAAAAATTGAAGTAGAAATTCCGAGAAGGACAAAACTTCTAAGAAGAACCTTCTCGAAGGATGTCGTCTTGACACCTTATCTTCACTCGTATCATAATCACCTATTTCTTTCTCATTTCCCATTCCTGTTCGATCTCATTCATCGTCGATGACATCATGCACCCTGTGCTGTTTGTATAAAATCAATCAGGCGCTCCGCGTCCGCGACCCGGTGGCCTTTGTCTGTGTGGCAGTGAACCGTCCCTCGCGGGGAACGTTCCGGTGCCGGCCACCGCGAACCGACGCCTCCGTCGCGACGATCTACCGTCAGTGCTAGCGCGGGCGCTACGCTCTCCATACCAACAAAGTTGAGCTGGCTCAGCTGGCTGTGATTTATAACTCTTTTGTTTTGTAACAACAGCAATAATAATTGAAGAAGTAGTTACGGTTCATTTTCAAGGTAAGAAACTATATGGAAATTGTTACAATGATTTAATTGTTGCTAGAATATTTTTAGAGAATTATGGTGAAATGTTCGATGAATGTTACTGAGAAATTTATTCGTGTTTTACACATCTTTTATAGGTACATAAATAATAATATACCAAATATTTTCTTTAGAATTCCTTAAATTTTCCTGGAATACCTATACGATGTATCTGTGGAATATTTATACGTAGGTACTCGTATTTTTCGATAGCTTTTCTTTTGTAACACCAATTTTTCTAAATAATACCCGTATTTCTTAATTAAAGCCCTAAGTAATACATAAATATATCCAGTAATACTTGGAATTCTTATGATACCGTAATACTTGTTTTTTCTACAAATACCTGGTAATACCTACATACGTTACGTGTTTATCTAAATAACATATATTTCTTTAGTGATACCTGGAATTCTTGCCATTCCATAATACACTAGTTACTATTTTGTGGAGTTCTTATGATATACGATACTGTTTATTATTATATAATACATGAATACCTTCAGTGATACCTACATAGAATTCCACCGATAATCAAATACCTCATTGCGTAGGTATATAATTTATCTTTCTTGTATTATCCGTCGCATTTTCTTATTTAAATGTGTTACTTTCGCCTCGTCCATATTCACATGAAATTTAAAATTTCTTTTCATTGGACAAATTCAAAAACTTTTCTGTCTCAACACACGATAGAAGTAACACTTTTTAATTTTATACGATTGAAGTTCGTACATCTTTAAAATTTATTCATAATTGCTGATGACCTAATTTGATAAACTTTTTGAAGAATAAGAACCAACTTTACGTACGGTACAAATAGGTACATATAAAAGTATGCTTTATTAGTTTATAAATACGTTTTAAACTAAAGATACAATGGGGTGTTCTGCTATAGTAAAATTTACAACTAAATTTATTTTAATATAATATATTAAAGAGAAAATTTTTAAAAAAGTTCATAATTATTTTTTAAATGTTTTTTTTGTTAAACATATTTCAGCGCGTAAAGCGTATGATGTAGATTTTCCTGAGGTCAGCTGTTAATAGTATATTGTGTATCTAGTAGGAAAAGTGATATATTCCCGGACGATGGTGGAGATTGCGGGGCGAGCCGTAGGCGAGGCCAGCAACACCAGGAGTCCGGGGAGTCACTTTTCCTACGTGGTACACATAGTCATTACGATACGCAATTGCGTATCGTAATGACCTTCATTTCGATACGCAATTTTTTGTTTTAGACGGTTGGTACTAGATGACGTTTCTTTAACCTATTTTTACCTAATTTATTTTTAGTTAATTGACAATTCATTTTAATAATATAATGTCGAAATTATTATTATTTTTTATTTATTTAGGGAAGATTATTTACATGAAAATGTACAAATGGTTACAAATATAATCACAAATTGAGTAAGTAAATGTTATTGTAGAAGGCGCAAAATATAAAAAATAGTATAAAGAACTCATTTTATAAGACTTTCTTTCGCACTTGTCAATTAGAAAACTCGCTAACGCTCGTTTCCTAAATTTTGACGCGTGCGAAAAAAACATGTGTTATAAAACACGTTCTTTAATATACTATTTCGATCGGTTTATATTCAATAATTAGTTATTTTATATTTCATTTATAAATGTCAGACAACAAACAAGACATAAGATTATTGAGTTGTTTTGATAAAAATATCTGAGGGTAGCGTAACTATGGTTTGTTTATTTATTTTCATAAAAGTCAAAATATATTTGAAAAATATCAGATTTTGTGTTCAAATTACGAGATATGGCTAGTGATAGTGATTTATCTATATCTTGCACACCACCGGATGTACTGGAGGCAGCTAATTTGGTGACAGTGAATTTGCTTCCATAAAAATAAATTGAGAAATATGAAAAAGCATATAAACGGTTCATGGATTTTCGTGAAGCGAAGCACATAGAATCATTTTCTGTCCGGGAATACTTTGACACGCGCCGGAAAAAATATGTCCGGACTGTTATTTTTCGTTGCCTAGCAACTACACTAAAATACCGGAACGATGCACTTTTCGGTTCGAAAATACACCGGAAACGTGTCAGTTTTCGTCCGATCGAAAAAAAACTTATTTACCGGTTTCAGGATATTATTCCATTATTGTTTACATGTACAAAAGTTGGTAACTAAGTAATAACTGTATCTGTATGGTAATATTTTTACCATACTTGTCAACAACGGTCTACATAATGAAAATAAAATTAAATGAAAATATAATGCTCTTCATTGATACATACAGATAACGTTAGCATATCGTTTTAAATACGGTCTACTTTATTCTATAGTAATAAACATGAGGAATAAAGCACATAATTTGAATATTTGTCTATTGACAGATGTCAAAGTAATTGTTCTGTTAACCATAGCAATCTGAAAATAGCATTAATGAGAAAATTTCAAAAAAATGATATTTATCAATAATGTCTTAATTTTCTGAAACCGATAAGCTATTGAACAAACCACGGATGTTATTAACCATAACAAGCCTTAGATGTCTTAAAATCCTCGCGCTACGAGCTCGGATTTCAAACTTACATCTGCGGCAGTTATGATGTACTTAACATTCCTAGGTATATTAATAGCTATAACCTGACTATTACCCTCATCTTGTTTTACACCAATTAGAATGCATTATTTTGCATAGAAACCGCGATTACAGCGAATATACGCATATGACAAAAAATTGTTTACCAAAATTGAATCGTTATGGTGAATGTTAAATAGTTAAATTTGTTTCATTCGAGAAATAGTCAATGCGTATACCACACGAGCATCAAAGATAATAGAAAATACTATTACCTCCTGGATCGACGTATTGCCGCAAAACACTCCTCGACCTTACGTCTCGGGGTGTTTATATGGCAATAAGTCTCATCAGTCGGCAGTATTTTCGATTATTTTCGAAGCTCTTCTGGTATAATTACTGATTATACAATTTATAATTAATTCAGCCAATGGCATTTGACAATTTTACTTAGTTACCATGTAGTAATTGATAAGCGAATATACCCGTGACGACGTGGTATTACCGCTATTATATATTAGCTGGGTCGCAAATGTTGTAATATCGTCACAGTAAACACGTTGTTTTGTTTATCAACAAACATCAAAAATTTTATTTTTGATTTATTCATTGTATAATCCAACGAATACCACTTGTGTGACTAGTATTACGAGAATATATTGTGTTGATACACTCAACGTATTATTTTAGAATACCACTCCTCCTTCGGAGTCGTATTCCAAAAATACGTGTCGTGGCAACACAATATATTCGATAATACCTAAACACACGTGTGGTATTATTTATGACTATTCTGGAAACCGGAACTTGTATTAACGCCATTTGACGAGCAGTCAGATGATTTTTGTGTTTGTGATTTTGCTTGTTTTATCATTACCTTTGAAATATACGTGAAAATAAAACAGTAAACAATTAAGATTACTAATATGAACATCAAATATCAATAAAATAAGATATGCATAAGATTTTTATTATTTGTACTGTGACAAGCGACGATGTTTGTATATTTCAGCAGGAACCAGCGCTGTTATCACTTTGATTTTTCCGAAGGAAATTCTACTTCATTCCGGTAAAATTAATACATTTTAAGACGTTTCAAAAGATCATATCTCGCTCAAAGTTACCATTCGTAAGCGTTGTTTTATAGTTACTATCAACCATTTACATTTTTCTTTTGAAAGTTCCAAATTTGGACCACATTGCCATAATTCTTTTTTTAAATAAAAACCCTCCAAGGCCTTAGTATGGCTTAAATTATACAGTATTAGAATTAAAACAAAATTATTCAATTCTTATGACGGCAGTGTAAATCAAAATGTAGGAAAAAAATTATTGCAGCTTTATCAATAAATGTGGGAGTTTATGAGTAATGGACTGCATTGATTCAGTTTTTATATTTTATTTTTTATACGCGATACTGTTTATTTTGTTGGAATACATTAAATTCTTGAATTGTTAATAATGCTGTTTGTCGTAATAATAGTATTTTTTATATCTTGTGCTCAAATTATTAATATAGGTATGAACAATTAATATTCATGATAATGATTAGTTTTAAAAATGTAAATTTAAAAATTTCATATCGCACGTCGATGTCTCCTACCGTTCTGAATATATTTTGTTTGAAAATCATCAATGTTTCATTGATTATTTATGAGTCATATGTTTTGTTTATGTAAATTAAAAATCGTGTCAAATAAAAAAGGGTAGGGGTTTCTATGAAATCGTCCTCTGTACAGCGAAACCGGAAGATCTCAATTCCCGGTAACCGTACGGTTCGCAGAAACTTTACCGGTTCGCGTCCCGAGAAAAACCGATACCGCAAACTTTATTCACAAACGGGGGACTAATTATGTTACCGGTTCATCATATTTTATTAATTAATAATAATTATGAAGTGAACATAAAGCGTATCTCACGGATACTTTTCAAAACTATTTATGAATATTTTATGTTTCGACGTTAATTATTTTGTTGTTGATCATAGCCAACTGTTTTGTGTCGTGTTAAATAAAATTTATCTAAACTTTACAATGATTTTTTCTCTTTTATAACGATAGAAAAATTGATGATGAATTTAGAAAAAAATTCTTTATCAAATGAGGAATGACCTTTTTTTCTTTTATAAGTAATGGGTCCATCCATTTAAAAAAAGACCTATATTATTAAAAAAATTAAAAATAGTAATCCTGTAATTTTTTATTTCTTGAAATTATGCTTAAAAATCGGATAAAATAATTATTAAAGTTTTGCCGCGAAAGTTGTGAAGTCAGCCTCATTGCAACATATGAAGAGAGAACCGAAATAAGTCGCGTTCAAATCTGACCTAAAATTCAATGTAGATGTCACTTGTCATTGGGAGCAAACTTCAGTCGTTTCTTTATCTTTTATTTTAAAAATTAAAAAAATATGGAAATTTTTATTTTGGTTTCATTTAGATTCATAATGGGCCCCCATAAACCCTAAGCGAAATATAACAAATTTATATAGAAATCGTAAAATACTTATGCTGGATTTACACAGCGTAAGCCGTAACGTACCGTGCCGTTGCGTATTGTAACGTATCGTAACGCATGATTTTTCTAGGCTATTTTATACAGAACTTTTAGCGTACATTTTCGTAAAAAGTATATTAATGCTTTTTCGATACAAGTGTAGTGTACATCAGATTTGTATTTATCAGGTTCGTTAGTTTATTCGCAATGCACTATATGTTATTTTTTATTTCCATTCAATATATTAATCTAAATTTCCACACATGGCACATCTCACTTATGTCAGTTAAAGTCACATAAGACAGACTATTTATAATGTAGTATTTTTTATATTTATTTTCATTTAATTTATTAATCCCAACTTTGACATAATTAGCCACACAAAAACAGACTATAGCGCAGGGCAGTAGCAATTTTCATAATATCGCAACGTACCGTAACGTGCCGTAACGTAGAAAGATAAAAGTTGGCGATTTTTGGGTTTTTGACACGTTACGGCACGGTACGTCACGTTACGGCTTACGTCTGTATAAATTATCACATAGGTGTATGCATTGATTTATTCTTTACGTTACGGCACGATACGTTACGTTACGGCTTACGCTGTATAAATCCAGCATTAATGATTAATAAGTAGTAAAACTAAATAATTTTAAAATACATTCTTCAGTAAAAAGTTCTAACGAATTAAACTTTTTATGACCGTCATGTGTGTCGATTTTATTCAATTGGCCAGAAATACAGTGTGTTCAGAAAAAATCCTAACTCGGGGTAGGCTATGAACAGGGAAACGTATATTTGATCCAAGGTCTGATCATTATTCATTTCAGAAGTCAAGTAGTCAAATCAAAATTGATCTTGAAATGTAATTTTAAGGAGAAAAGATAATAATGAAGGATACGGTATATTGCCACTCGCCGTTTTCTAATTCATTTCTATTTCTAAATTAAGATTCAAGAAGAAAAGCTTTGATATCTTTAGATAACATTTTTGACAATATCTCGTGTCAAATTGACATTAAATTAAATACTTTCAAATTAAGACATGTTTTTTCGTTCATAGCCTACTCCGAGTTAGGATTTTTTTTTGAACACACGTTATGAAAATTGAAAATCATGCTTATAATTCCATAACGCCCCGCCCACAAACTTCCCATATTCCATTCCCATTGGTGAGTAAAGATGGTGGAACCCTTATGAAAAAATATTGTCTCAATGCTACTGCTGTGTCACCGGTGACGTCACAGACTCATCGCGATACTTTAAAAAATCTTATATACGAGCCTAAACTCATATTTTTATATTTTTAACAAATTATAAAATCTACACAAATGGTTAGAAAATTCTACTAAATTCTTTCGCCGACTTTAAATATAGACTTAAAACTTAAAAAAACTGCGGGCCGTGTGACTGGTGATATAGTTCTACCGATATTTTAAGGGTCATCTTCTAGTCCAGATTTAGCTTCTATTAAGACCCTTTATTTTTGGCACAAAGAAAAGCAACTTCGTAAAAATTCAGTGCGTACAATAAAATCTACCGTGCAAGACATATGGGCCAATACTCACAGGAAAATGTGCAGGACCTAGGAATCCAATGATGAATAGAATTAAAGCTGGTATTACTAAAAAAGGCGATGTAACCCAATATTAAATGGCGAAATACTTGAACAAATTCGGTTGTTATAAGTTTAAAATCTGTATTTTAAACTAGTCGAAAGAAATTTGTAGAAATTTCTCACCATTTGCGTAGGTTTTATAATTTGTTGAAAATGTTAACCGACCCAAATAATATGAGTTTGGGCTGGAATATATAAGCAATTTTCATGTCGAATTTTCATTAATGGTCATATCTTTGTTCAGTGTTTCATGAAAAAAAATTAAAATAAAAAAATGGTTTATAGCCCGTAAACCAACAGGTAATTTATAAAAAGTCGTAGATTTGGATTGTTTTCCTCGATCTACTACAATTTTCATTTCATTAATTTTTTTCTGTTTCCAATAATAAAGAAAATAATTTCGTGCCTGTGAAACATCATGTATATGAAATTAAACAATTTTGAAATACGTGTATGTATATGATAGCAAAAAATGGTGGAGGCGCCTTAAAAATTTGAATTTAATATTTTGAGAACGAAGAAAGATATTGTCATACGGTTTTAAAATTTGAAATATATATATTTGTAAATACTTATTTTGCTATTTATGGGGCACGTGGACGAGTGCACTAAAGATCAATTTTATAATAATGAATAAATTATCTTACAAGATCCAATTGAAATTATCCCTTTAAGAAATAATTTATGATCTAACAATTGAATACAATTACTCATTAATAAATAAAACTCGTAATCAATAGTGTTCAGTCGGATAATCTAGTGGTGTTTTCAAATATGCAAAATCGAGTTCTGGTGTTTAGAAACATGGGAATGGCTGAATAAACAAACGTTTCAGAAATAGTTTCCTAGCAACACATCTATCAAACTTATGTACTGTCAAATACAGGAAGTTTTCCTTTTTACTACAGCAAGCAAATATTTACATGAAAAAGCGAATACTTCATTCACGGAATTACCTAACAATTTTTACAAAGAAAAGCATAAAAACAACACAAAATTTTCCAGAAATAAGTATACGAGTGTTATTATTCTCCTTTTAAAATTTAGTACACTATATTTTCCACATCAAATATTTACCATATTTTCGTCTAATACCTCTGACATACTTTAGTAATATCGACAAATTTTCAAGTAACACCAAGTGTTAACAAGTAATACTCGTATTTACCTACCTACAATACTTTCGAAATTCCTGTATTTCTATTTTTTTTTTTTAAATTCCAATGGTAATGAAATACCTCCTTTTGTATACCATATATGTACGAGTCCTGCGCCAAAAGAAATGGCCTACAGCCTACGTCCTTTTCTTAATTTACAAGGCAACTATACCTTTATTAATGATAATAACGCGTTTTATTTAAGCAGTAAATTAATTCTAATACCATAAAAGTAAGTTTTGGAATAATAATTGAATAAATGTAAACAAAAACAAAACAATTTGCTTTATACCCAGACATCGGTAATGATGATGAAATAATTATTTGTAATGTGTGGGCTTTTACCAGACGTCACCGCACGGGCATCCTTGCTGTCGTGGAAAGTGCATCACAGAGGTCACTTTTGTAACAATTAAAATTCGAAATAAGTTATCTTATCTTAATATCGCAAATTCTGGTTCGTTCGTCTCAGGTGTAAGCAACCCTCTTGTCGGAATTTCTGTTAGAGGAAATTAAAAATAATCCTCTATCATAGAATTGCCAAACTAAATAGTTCAAAGGTCTAAATATTTTGTTGTAATTAAAATAAACGAAAAATGTTTAAAATATTTTAAATTCACCCCTATTTTGTTATTCAGGTAGCGTAGTCGCCCATCTATTTTAAGCAAGACATAGTAATATTTTCTTGTGATTTCGTAGTCCAGTATTTAAATGGATTCACCCAAAAATCCTCATACCTGAATATTTCGTACAATTCTATTCTTCTCTAGGTTTTGAAAAGAAACCGCATCTATTAAATAATTTAAACGTCAACTTCGCTAGTCATACTATACCTTTTCGGCCCAGTTGCATAAAAAGCATTGTTAACTTTAATCACCTTGTTAACTTTAACAAGACTTCTTTTCCAATGTATTTTTGATACGTATCCATGGTTACAATGTGTAGTTAAATACATGATCACCTAACAACATTTTATGCAACTGACCATTAGTATCTGGCACCCAAAAATCGTATGTGAATTATAAAGAAATATATCATATTCACCATTGCTGTCTACTGTGTGTATCAATTGTATTTTACAATGATTTCGCTAACGACAATATCGGCGTACAAGACGACTCCAAATTTTGTGGCATATTTTATTTGTTTTTTAAAAAAATGATGTCATTTTTCTCTTACCTTTCCTATAAGTATGAAAAAGTCTCTAACGTACACAGTTTTCATTTCGGCTACGTTGAAAGCACTCGGCTTTCCACGAACTATTATAAATGTAGCAGAATTCGGTGTGAGATGAATTCGGTGAACTTGTATAGTGTCCGATCAATGAATAACATTGCATGGATGGAATTTTAATGGGACAGCTTATGAATAATGGAAAGTGATACATTTGCAAACGATAGTGGGAGTTTGGTTTGCACTTTGTCACCAGTCATATTAAAATTTCATTATCGAACAGAGGTGACAATCATTATATACATGTGCACTTCACATATTGCAAGTGCTTTACTGATTATTTTAATATTTACTGGAACAATGAATTGTAATGAGTACAACAAATACCTACATTTTACAAATAATATTTCCACTGTTATAGCAATTTCTTTGCTGGAATATGGTGTGCACCCCCTATTTTGTAATAAAGTTGTTTTGTCTTAGCAACATTGCTATAGCAAATAACCAATAATAATTATGAACAATGACTAAAACATGAAAATGATAGGCTTTACTTTTGTTTCTATATTGGTTAATTTTTTTAGCAACGTTAAGTTTTAGGGATCCGTGTATTTCTCTAAGACTTTTAATATGTCAGTTTAGCAATTGTGGAATTAGGCTGTCTGAACTCCACGTTGCTGGTGGCGGGGATAACTTTAACAATTCTTTGGACACTAGCGAAGCTTCAAAGTGTAGCATTTAGGAATTATAGAATTTATAACACAAGGCATACATCGTTTTTATGCAGTAATGCATAATTTACGATGAACAACTGGTGAGATCGTTGCATTCGATTTTTACGTTTGCCTATTTACCTGGCCAATAGTTGATTCAAGATATTAGGTTTGTTCCAACTTAAAGTTCAGAACCGTTCAGAACATGATTCAGAACTGCTTAGAATCTATGCACGAACTTATAGTTCTAGAACCGACTTGACTATTGTTGGAACGATTTAGAACCGGTTGAGAATTTTGTTTGTATATCCTAATCTATAAAATTACACCTGTTAGAAAACATTGTGCTTCTGATTAGGTATAATATATTTCAAATGAAAAAATGGAAGGTAAGTTCATGATTAAAATATAATAGACGTTAATAATTCGAAAATGTTAAAAAAAAACTTGATCACTGTATTGAAGCGCTATCATCCGTAGGTAATTTTCATTGTTTTGCCTTATTTCCATAAAATCGTCCAAGAAATCTCCATCACTATCGCTAGAAAATTCTGACAATTCGAAAAAAACGCTGTCTTTTTCCATTGCTAATTTCATTAATAACAAAAACAAAACAAGTAAGGTTAGATAGAACGTCAAACTTATTCAGAATTAAAAATTGTGCTAAAATCCTGGAACTTTAAGAACGGTTGAGAATCGGTTCATAAAACAATTCACTCGTTCTTGGAACATTGCACTATAAGTTCTAAATTGTAAATTCGACTTGTCGGGACGGAAAATAACTTTGCGCAAACTCAGTAAAGTTCTGAACGATTCTCAACTTTTGTTGGAACAAAGCTATTAAAGATGAGTTTAGAACATAAATAAATAAATAAATAAATAAATAAATAAATAAATAAATAAATAAATAAATAAATAAATAAATAAATAAATAAATAAATAAATATAAATATATTATCATGGCTTTGGATGTTACAATCGATCACAACAACCTTCAGACGTCATCTTTCTGGAAAGGCTATGAAATCAGGAGGAAGATGCCAAAGAACCTTAAAGTTCTAATCTGATTTTAATTTGTTTTCGTAGACCAGCAAATTTTAATTATCAAACAATAAAGGTGCATTCACAAATGAAAATTAGGTTTATGGTTTTTGTTTAGGTTTAAGTGTCATTCATACATGTAAGTTTGAATTACCTGAAAATTAGTTTTGATATGTACAGACATCTGTGTAAATGCTTCAAAAACAAGATTAAAATATCGGTAGAGCAGTACTCAACCAGACACCTGTGCGCCGTTCAACTTTCATTCGCTTGACATTATTGGTTATAATTCAGCAATTAATTTTGCCAGTCTTCATGTTCTTCTCGCATTTGTCTAAAAAGCCAAATCCATCAAGTGGATCCTAAATAAAGATGGGTGTATATATCTTTATCATTTCAGACTCGTTCTCATTGGTGAAGTTTGTGACGTCAAACTAAATCATACACCTAAAGTTTGGACCTTGTAATGTTTGGCTTTATGATTGAGATTTAGAGACCCTAAATTCTGAAAAGTGATTGGAGTCATTACATAATATACGGCCAAAGTCTTTAAATCTAAAGTATAAACCATATATCTAAACCTAATTTTCATTTGTGAATGCACCTTAACCTGTCATTAATTATTGATCGTTTAAACGTGATAAATAATGCCACATATCAACTTGCTCAGTTACCTTTGTTTGTGGGACTAGTTGAAAAATGAAGTGTACAAAACAAACGTGAACAATCGAGATGCACAAATTCATTGTATTTTGACCTTCCGTCACCTTTAGGTAAGAAGGGTATTGTCTTTGGTCAAAAAATTCGGTGGTGAGTTTTTGATGAATAAGCACGTTTTAGGGTCCCTAGTATACGATTTTACTATTTGTGTGTGTGTGTGTGTGTGTGTGTGTGTGTGTGTGTGTGTGTGTGTGTGTGTGTGTGTGTGTGTGTGTGTGTGTGTGTGTGTGTGTGTGTGTGTGTGTGTGTGTGTGTGTGTGTGTGTGTGTGTGTGTGTGTGTGTGTGTGTGTGTGTGTGTGTGTGTGTGTGTGTGTGTGTGTGTGTGTGTGTGTGTGTGTGTGTGTGTGTGTGTGTGTGTGTGTGTGTGTGTGTGTGTGTGTGTGTGTGTGTGTGTGTGTGTGTGTGTGTGTGTGTGTGTGTGTGTGTGTGTGTGTGTGTGTGTGTGTGTGTGTGTGTGTGTGTGTGTGTGTGTGTGTGTGTGTGTGTGTGTGTGTGTGTGTGTGTGTGTGTGTGTGTGTGTGTGTGTGTGTGTGTGTGTGTGTGTGTGTGTGTGTGTGTGTGTGTGTGTGTGTGTGTGTGTGTGTGTGTGTGTGTGTGTGTGTGTGTGTGTGTGTGTGTGTGTGTGTGTGTGTGTGTGTGTGTGTGTGTGTGTGTGTGTGTGTGTGTGTGTGTGTGTGTGTGTGTGTGTGTGTGTGTGTGTGTGTGTGTGTGTGTGTGTGTGTGTGTGTGTGTGTGTGTGTGTGTGTGTGTGTGTGTGTGTGTGTGTGTGTGTGTGTGTGTGTGTGTGTGTGTGTGTGTGTGTGTGTGTGTGTGTGTGTGTGTGTGTGTGTGTGTGTGTGTGTGTGTGTGTGTGTGTGTGTGTGTGTGTGTGTGTGTGTGTGTGTGTGTGTGTGTGTGTGTGTGTGTGTGTGTGTGTGTGTGTGTGTGTGTGTGTGTGTGTGTGTGTGTGTGTGTGTGTGTGTGTGTGTGTGTGTGTGTGTGTGTGTGTGTGTGTGTGTGTGTGTGTGTGTGTGTGTGTGTGTGTGTGTGTGTGTGTGTGTGTGTGTGTGTGTGTGTGTGTGTGTGTGTGTGTGTGTGTGTGTGTGTGTGTGTGTGTGTGTGTGTGTGTGTGTGTGTGTGTGTGTGTGTGTGTGTGTGTGTGTGTGTGTGTGCGTGCGTGCGTGCGTGCGCGCGCGCGCGTGCGTGCGTGCGCGCGCGTGCGTGCGCGTGCGTGCGTGCGTGCGTGCGTGCGTGTGTGTGTATGTATGACAAAATTTTCTAATGCGATAACTCTAATATTACAATTCCAAAAATTATAATTCTTTCGTATTCCTCTTCGTTACAGCCATGTGAAGAGCTGATTAGATTTTGGTTATAATTGGTCAACCGGAAGTACCCTCATTTGAAGATTTTATTAAGAGTTTTTCTTGAAAAAACGATGTTAAATATCATTTTTTCATATTTAATGTTATTATAAATATTAAAGAATTATTTATTCTCTATACGATTTGAATGCATTTTATACTTCATATTAAATGGACATAGAGTTAAAAAATTATAAAGAAATTAAATATCATATATATTAGTCAGCTTTGCTATAACTCTGGAAACAGCTGCCACATTAAGAAAATTCTGATTGAAAGGTGTCAGTGTCAAGTGCAGTTTACAGTATGTTTATGTTATAATTTTACTGGAAATATAGGATCTTTTGTTATAGAATCTTTCTGCATGGAATTTGTATAAAATACATACAACTGCCTTAAGGTAATGTATAAGAAATATAATCTTTTGCAAGGAACTTTCTGTATGACATTTATACAAAATACATAGAACTGACGGAAGGTAATGTGCTGGCCACATCAGATTTTTATAATTGAGGCTAAGGAATACGCGCTGTTGGTAAAGGAGTCAAAAATGTCTGAAGATCTTTAATACATTATCACTGGCTTATTCTTATTACCCATTGCTGGGTGTCAGATCATATAACGCGCACATCCTTCCCAGATCATCTTTCTGGAAAGATTATTAAAGATGAGATATGGAATATGGATACAACTCTCAAAGTCTACATTAAAAATGACCCACTTTATTAAAAAATCAATACTAAAATCGATTCCCAAGCCTCTGTCTCTCTTTATCGATACATCAATTACCATCCATATACCCGCAATCCTTTACTCTCTCGTCTCCTGCTGCTCTCCTCTCGCGTGCGTACGCTCACACGCTGGTTGCCGCGTGGCTAGAGCGTATTGATCTGACACAATGCCCTACATCGCCGGCTGTTCCTGCCGCCACAGCCGTGCAGGAATCGGCCATCCAAGCAGGACTGCAGCAGGACAGCGATTACAGATAGAGGATAATAGCTGAATACAAGGTGGCAGATAATTGCGTTAAGTCAAGATTGACGGGGGGTAATGGGCTGTGAGTAAGTTAAATGTGTAAAGAGAGGATATGGAGTATAAATCCTGTTTTAGACGATCATAAATGAATTAACTTTCGAGGGATTTATTACCGGGAAATCAAAAAGTAGGTGGACAGGGTGGACAACAGTCTGGGAATTTAGTATTGTCTGGAAAAGTTAGGAGACTTATCATTTGTCATTGTTTTGTTGTACTTTGAACGGACAGAAATTTTATCTTTCATATTTATTTTATTATACCTTATTTTGTCAGCGGAAAGTTATAAAAATTTCAGGGAATTGCAATCTTTGAAATTGTTGGCCATCCTATTGAAACAATTATTTGGTATACCGTCAAACAATTTAGGTAGGTAGTTTTCCGCATATAATAGGGGATTACAGCTCAACAGAATTAAGAGAAATTAGTAAAAACTAGTGAAAGTATATGCTTTATAATGAATATTAATAAACAAATAAAATTATATAATTGAAATACTTCGGAAATTAGGGGTGTTTTTGTTTTCACAGCTCGTCACTCATATGAATTCCATATATATTATTTTGATTGGCGACTCAAAGACCACCTATAAATAAATAACGAATACCGAGTTAGGGGGTGGAGTCTACTACCAATGGAAGTAGACAAATTCAAATAGCGGACACGTGGCAACCAGTCCAGTACTGCAATTCTCAAACAGTTTTTATTTGAATATAAATTTCTTGCATTAAATTAATAATTTAGATACACTTGCAATTATAAAGCATGTAGACTTGTACAGTGTTATAATATTAATTTATTTTTTATAAATATCATTTAAAAATAGCATACATTTCAAGAACATTTTAGATCCACGAAGGAAACATTTTTATATAAAAAACTTATATTCGTGACGTCACATCAATATTTTCAAACTTCGTGGGACCATAACTCACATATGAATAGGATTTTTTTCACCGGATTTTCACCAATAGTCTTAGTTTTACTTATACTTTCTGATGAAATTATAAAATAAAAATGGTAGAATCCTATATTCTTAATAAATGTTACAAAACAATGAAACTTAACATATTCACTTATTTATCTCAGTTTCTTTACTTCCTTTGAACCCTGTCGAATTTATGTGGGATAAGATGATCTATGGTGATCAATCAATGTTATTCAACTGTTAGACAATTGATAAAGATTTGGTGATCAGTTTCTACTGTTTCTAGTAATGTTTCACAAAAACTAATACAAATGATAATAACATTATCATTATTTACAGCAATGATAAATTTATAATTTGACAGTTGATTTCGTTTCACTTTGTTTCCCTAACAACCATATAAGTTGTCAGGGAAAGGAAGGTGAAAAGTAAGTAAGACTAGTTTTCGCTTTTTTATTGCGTTGTCTGATCCCACTCCAGTTTTGTTTATGTAACCGGCATTTTAAATTTTAAACGGAGATTTTAAGATTGGCCGTAAGCCTTTTTCTTTGTAATATATTTATAACAATGTTCTGTCTTATAATAAAATCCAATCCATTCCAAATTTATAAATTTTTTAGTTGTTTTTGGGGCCTATCTCAGTGATTAATATTTAACCACTGGTTAACTTTTTTAACCAATCAAGTATATTGACATATAACAAAGGAATTTATAGTTGTCCAATCAATAACTACTGGAAAACAATTTTAACTACCGAGTTACAGAATAGGGCCCTTTTACTGCTTTTCCCATAATTATCAGGTGTTCCTAAATTTTTGGACATATTATGAACGTATTTTTCTAATACTAGGGTCACTCTAGAATTATTGAGAATTTAGACAAAATTTGCATTTTAAACATTTAATTATCTGTCATTTGAAATTAAGCCTGGTTTATGCAGCAATAACATAGTCACTGTCATAGTTGTAGTCTTAGTCTTAAGAATTAAAATATGTTTTTATAATAGATCTGTTTATGCAACATCGTCATAGTCATAGTCGGAATCATGAACATAAGCATAATCACAGAATTGAACTAATTTTAATTTTAAGACTATGACGACTTACAACTGCGCATGCCCGAGAACTGTCAGAATCAGAAAACAACCTCTATTTTAATTGTGATATGTATTATGAACAAACTAGCAACAACTAATGTTTCTCTACTATTTATTAACATACATATCTGTATTTATTTATTCGGCAAATATAATATTTAAGTAATTGAGTTTTGCTGCATAAATTCGGCTTAAATTGCGAAAGTTATGTTGGTTAGAACTTTTTTAACAATTTTTTTGAAGTATCGTTGTCAGAGAGCAAATTCTTTAGTATTTTGCGAAAACAAAAATTTAAAGGAATGAAACACCCTCTCACCTGATTTGGCAATGTGCGACTGACTATTTTTAGACTTAAAAAATTAAACGAATTCAAGAAAATTGATTTATTAATTTATATATTGCATTAAGTATATTACAGGCAAGGCCCAAATAGTACATTTAACAAATACATATTGCTCATTTCACTAAACAATTGGCATGAATTTTGAAAGCTTTTCGAAAGAAGATTGATTGAGAGCTTTTAAGAAATGGAAGGAAAGAACGGTGAAGTATATTATTGTTGAAATGAACTTCTTTGAATATATTTTAATTAAAATTTCAAAAAAATATGCGCTATGTGTCTTATTCACAATCATTCTAGCGTGTCCCTTAATGACATTATTATTTACACTTTGTAGAGTGATCTGTTTGTGAACGCTGCTGCCACCAAATATTTAGTAACAAACAAAATAATATAATAATTATGTCTCTCATGAAGAAAACACTTTCAACAAATATCATAAACATAAGTTAATATGTTACGGTTGAAATATATTACTACTGTAAAATTTGCATTATTGCATAGTGTTATGATATATTTATTTTCTGTATTTATGAATCATAAATTTGCCCGCACTAAACTAAAGCATTTTTCAGAAATTTGAATAACAGAAGAATTTTCAAGGCTTCTATTTTATATTTTTAACTTATTCGTGTTTCAAATAATTACAACACCGTTGAAATCAAAAACAATCAGTTAAGTAGATATCAGTTTTAAATAATTATTTTCTGACGAAAGTTGGAGCATATTGGAAATTTTATTTCGATCGTTTCGCATCGCATAAACACACCTTTGCGATGAGGAAGTTTTGATTTGATTAAATGAATGAACCAGTTTATTTTTATTAAGTTTATTGTAAGTAGTAAAATTCTGACGTCAGGCAGTTATAAATAGTGCACTTTTGCAACGCTACGGTTGTAAAATTAATTTGGTCAATGAAACATTGAAACAACGATTCGAAACAAATACGCATATATTTCTTCGCATTTTTACAAAAATAGAAGTATGTAGATACTTTTATTAAAAATTTGGATATTTATATTTTTTATTATTTATTTTTTGTTACAAATAAAGAAAAAATGCATACCAAAAATTTGTATCATTAGTCTTAGAAACTGCACTTTTGCGAGTGTGAGTATATTTTGACTCGAAAGCAGTTTCTGGATGTGCAATACACAAGATTTGATTTATTATCCAAATATGAAATAATAGGGATTTTTTATGTTGGTAATTTAATTTCATATGACATTTAAATACATAACCTGAAAAATCATGAAACATTTTTATCGGTTTTACATTATTAATCAAATATAATCACTAACATTTAGCGTACAATGCGTTAATTTAAGTTACTATTAACAATTTAGAATTAAAAGTCGTGAACATTTTACAAATTCTTGTTTGGAAAATACTCATAAGTTGATATTTTAACCAGAGTATGACCAACTTATAACCATAAAAGCAGGGGTATGAAGTCGGAGAAAATATTGCGATTCCAACTCCGACTCAAACTCCAGAAATTTTAAATATTCGACACCGATTCGGACTTCGACTCTTGACTCCGACTCTAATGGCCCATTAAAAAATTGGTTTATGGGCCCCATATACCTATTTTATGCTTTTTATGAAACTTTATAAAAAGATATGACGATTAATAAAATCCCTACGTGAAAATTTCTTATATTAAACAAGATATGATTGTTTAAAAGTCATGCGATGAGTTCGTGACGTCACGTGTGTTCGTTCGAGTGGCACTGAAACTGTTTTTTTTTTTAATGAGAGCAATTTATTTGTTGTTTCATTAGAGAATAATTTACTTAGTTGTAATGAAAGAGTTGGAGTCGGAAGATTTAATGCCGACTCCAATAGCGACTTCGAATCCACTAAAAATTTCCCGACTCCATGACTTCGACTCCTGCTTTCGACTCTGACTCCACACCCCTGCATAAAAGTACCTATCTTTTTATCGGCCTAGGCCTGTATAAGGTGTTCTGGACGATTTATAGATATGTAAAACAAACATAACGGACAGAGGCACAAAGTAGTAATTTACGTAACAAGACCTGAAAGTGGTACATTACTGGGTGAGTATATTCCAGAGCGAGCCGTAAGTGAGCTTCGGAAGCTTGTGAGCCCAGTAAAGCCACTTTCAAGTCATATTGGGCTCAAAAAATTTCGTGATCCTGAAAAAAAGTAAAAATAAAAATCTATATCTATGCATTATTTTATTTTTTATTGCGAGCAAATAAGGACAGTTTTGTCTATAAACATCTAAATTAGCTTCATAGCTTGTTTTTGATCAACCGTCAGAAATCGTAGGACCCATCACGCAGAAATTTTTGTCAATATTCTAAATATTTTGAAACCGTTCGTAGGAGATTCCCACAGACTCAGCCCTTTCTCGAAAAACAAATTGATGTTTTTTCACTGGTAATAGTTGCAGGCCTTTTACTACGAGGATCATCTTCAATGTTTTCCCAACTACATTTAAATTCAACCTACTTTTTTACGTATGAAGGACAAATAAAATAAATATAAATATATCATCACGTTATATTACCCATTGTTGGGTGTGCCAGTCTGCTTTATACGCAGATATCGGTAATGATGATGACATACTAGTACCGAAGAACAAAATGATCTCAAAGTATTTGATATGTCTTCGGGAATTTTCTTCGGTGTTAAGCCTTTTTTGTGCAAATGCTCTATTTATATATATTTCCATTTTAACATTTTGGCTGCTAGAAAGGTGTTTCATAAATTTCTTTCAAAAACTAAGATGATAATTTTCAGGATAAAGTCATCTTATTGGACCAAAAATCAATATAATTCAACAAAATAATATTTTATAAAAAAGAGAGATTAGAAAGCGTGTGTCACAATTTGGTGCACCTAGAAACTGAATTCATATCGAAAAAGTATTCCATATACATGTACAGTAAAATTTTTGAAAGATGTCCGACCAAGGTTATCTACGAATTTTATGAATTAAGATTTTGTCCTGTCAAATTCAGTAGTGTCGGTTACTTAGTTTTACATAAGATACTACTGTTGTTGTTATTATTATTATTATTATTATTATTATAATAATAATAATAATAATAATAATTATATATTACAGAACAAGCATTCAAAATTCAATACTAAGTCAACTGGTAAGTTTGTTAGCAAATGTAGAACCAAATATGTGCAAAATAAGATACTGACAGAAAATAACGGTATTCGTACGGCTATGAATCAAGGTAATATATTTGAATTAATAAATAAACTTACGTTACAGCGAAAGTATTGTCAACAACGAGCATCGTATTAAAATGGTTTGTCCTAACTTTGTCGCAACAACATGAATTTTTGAAAGACAAGCGTGTTATATTCATCCTTATCGCACACACTTCTAGTCATTGTAAATGAGACAGATAAATGTATGCCATTTTGTTAATTCGTTCATGATACAGATGTCCTTGATCGGACATCTTTCAAAAATTTTACTGTACTTCTCAATACATGCCTGGAACGTCATGCTCACTAGAATGTTCTTTATTGCATATTCCCTTCTACTTTTTTGTCGGAAATTGAATCATCCAATTCAAAATCATAAGCAATGTCAGTTATCAGCCAACTATGAAGTTAGCTTCGCTCAGTTATTGTCTAGCCATTTTACACTACCCTATCAGGGCTTTACAATTACAAAATTTGATGCACCGACATCGCTCTATGTCCATTAAATTTTTTCCGAAGTGATCCACCAGACTTTAATCATAAACTAAGGACCGGTATTTCAATCTCCTAACAACTTCCTAATAAATTTAATTTACCTCACAATCATTTTTTTGCATATTTCAATGTCCAAACAAGTTATTAGGTACCTTATAAATTGTTTATTTGCTAACAAATTTGAGAGGAACTTCTAGTAGCTAATAAATTTGTTAGCTAATAAAACAAATGTCATTGTCAGTTGTCAACACATTTCTATTTGAAATATAAAATTGTAAGATGGAAATATATTTTGATGAAATTGATTATATATTGGAAGAGGAAGAACTTGAAATTATTGAAAATATTAATCTCTGAAGGAAAATATAATATATACTGTACTACAAAGACCTAATAATTTAAATAATTGGACCAATGAAGAACTTTTTTAGAGATTTCAGCTATCAAAACCTAGCGTAGAATATATTTTAAAATTAATAGAAAATTATATAAAATATCTCCTAAATAGGTAATTTCTAATTGTGGTACTTTTACAAACCATAATTTTTCAATATAGACCAGAAAAGTGATGTTAGAATTTGCTTTGGCGAGAGGTTCATAGTTTGAATTCCCTAATATAGGTTTAATAAATAAAGAAATTGATATTACAGAAAAAAAAGTTTGGTACCAAAAAAATAAGCAGCACCTATTAAGAATTCGATAGTTAGTTTACTCAGTAACAGATTGTCATTTTAGAAATTCAAGTCTTTCGCCGATTACTAACTTAAATATTTTAAGCTACGGGGAGTTTCTACATAATTATTGGAGATTTTGGGAGGTATACATAAATCAAAAAAGTTGCTAGAGCACTAACAATTTTAAGAAATCCTACGAGTGCTTGTAGATGTACTAACCTAAAATACAAATTTGTTGTTTTTAGTTTTTTTAATGTCCTTTTGATACAATCATGCTAAATTCGTGAATAACCGAACTTCAAAAGTTTTGTCCATATTTTTAAGATATTACTTACATACACAAACACCTTATAAATATTTAGATGTGACAAAAATGTCAGTGTCATAAATTATTTTAATTTATTCTATATTTTTACAACTATATTACAAATAAGTATCTAATAACGATTTGCCTAGCAACTTTACATTGAAATACCGAAATTTGTAATAAATCTACCTAATAAATTTGTTTATCGAATAGTTGTTAGGAGATTGAAATATCGGGCGTAAACCTATCGAGATCCCCATGTATACATATCTATTAGAAACTGTATCCCCTGAACATTTACAGTGAATAAAGGGAGCCCGCGCTATGACCAAATGTGGCCACATTTAGTTTCCGGGTATATCCTAGTTATGTTTAGAGCTATAGCTAGATTAAATTACAGAATTAGTGACATTTGTAATCAACATTAAAGTGAAGACTGTCAAGTTTCATAAGTACTCTCGTTATTATAAACACTGAAAATTTCGTGTTAATTTATAATCACTCATTCCCAAAATTAACAAATTTTGTCATTGGTTGTTCTTGCATGAAACCACATACATAAATTAGATTGTTAAATTACAATACATAAAATCAAGCTTGATTGATCGTAAACATTTACACAGGCGCTCAATTTTTCCTACTTTGTAATTAATTTACATTTGAATGGAAAAATTCCTGCTAATCCAAATTTCCTCCCGTTATCCTTATTCCTGCTGGAAGCAGCTGCTGTTTTGGTCCTGTTATACGCATGCGTTATCCTCGCGCAGTCCTGCACTCACCAGGCACGTTGTATGCACGCGAAGCCAGCAGGAGCAGGGGTCCTGCTGGCGGGTGTCTTTATAGTGGTGTGAACAGTGTCTTCCACAGGATAACGAAGGGATATACGGTAGAGATTAGAGGATACAAGATTAGAGGATTATAATATTATAAGGTAGTACAGTGTGTTTTGGTTAATTGATTATTTTATAGGGTTGTTGTTTTATTTATAACAATGGATTTTTTTATGTATACTGCAACTTATAAATTATTAATTAGTGGGGTATAAAAAGATTAGTCCATATTTATAGTAGTAATAATATTTTTTGCACTACATTAATTGAAGGATTAAGTGGAAATGTGGTACAAATGCTTCTTCCCCAAAAATTAGAGAAGTGTAGGAAACGTTAAGTAAGGTTCGTATTTACATATTTACACAGAAAATGGTCTCCAAATAATATTAGGAAAATCTAGTTTTTACAAAGTTTTATACCATATACAATTTTCTTTTAGTTTCTTTCTACTAACAGTTTTCTCAAATTCCGATTCTTGTCATTTGTACTCTATACTTTTCTATGGTTTATATAAAAAGGTTTTCGAATTACAGTATTTCCGAAAATCTGGTTAAACCGGTTTTCGAATTATTACAAAAAAATCTGATGTGGCCAGCACATAACCTCTCGCCAGATATTTTACCTGGTTGTACTTATAAAACTAAAAATATTTTTAAATACAAATATATTTGTCTCACTACAAAATAATTCTTACATATATTTGCAAAATCTATGGGATATTTTAATATAAATTATGTACAATACATACATTTTCTTTATATTCAATATCCTGAAATTTTCTTTTTCTACTTTTCTTTTCTTTTTCTTTATATTTGTCATTTTTTCGCAAATTCCTTTTATATTCTTTTTTACGTATATTCTTTTGCATTGTTGACTTTTTTTATTTTCATAATGTTCATAATGATTTTCAAATATTTTTGACAGTGACATTTATGTATAATAATGAATTTATATTTATCGAATAAAGAATATAACGTTCTTTGATATAAGTATTTACATAAATTTTCGGTAAATAATATTTCGATGGTTTTTTTCTTGTAACTAATACTTCCGGTTGTCCAATTTTTACCAAAACTTAATCAACTCTTCCCATTATTGTTAGATTGAGGAATCCGTAATTAAAAATGTCATAAGTCTTATAGTATTTGAGAAATCGTGGATCCAACATCCACACATACACACACATAAGGACATCATCGTAAAAATGTTATAATCGGATTCTAGGGACCTTAAAACGTACTTATTCACTAAAATCTGGATATGCGATTTTTAGCATGAATTCAATACCTCTCTTAGCGAGAGGTAAAAAAGAAAACAAAGTCAGTACAAAATATACCTTAATTAAAATGTTTTTCAGTTTATTTAGTATTATGAAACTATAAACAAACAAAATAAAATGGAGAACAGTTTTGACTATTTAATTATAGAAAAACGGAAAATAATCACACGCGCAGTCTACTGAAAATTATTTATTTCCTGGCCTACGTTTCGACTGTAACTACAATCTTCTTCAGGGCTAGAACTGTAGTTACAGTCGAAACGTAGGCCAGGAAATAAATAATTTTCACTACACTGCGTGTCTGATTATTTTCCGTTTTTCAATTTCGCTACCAGTGATCATCATATTCAATTCAATGTAATTATAATCAAATATGCAATACGAAATTAATGTTAAAGTAATAGTTGTGCTAACCAATGCAAAATTGTTCTTTCCACCTTCGGTTATAGCTGACTGGAAGTTAAAACTTTTGTTTGCATCGCTTCTAACCTCTAGTTTAATTCTTAACTAATGGTTAATAAACCGTCACTTTAACTAGAGGTAGTAGGTTCGGGCCTTACAAAATAATAATAAAAACAAGTAAGAAGTGTTTTTTTTTTAAATCTTTATTTACTGGTTTAAATTGTCTATTCAACGGAAAAATTAGACTTCAACCCCCCATCTTTTTTCGAAAATTAACATAAAGACTATTAATTTTTTAGTCAAAATATCGGAATTATTATTACTTACGTGTGTACATAGTTTTAAATAAAATAATGTAGATATAAAAAATCTTAAAATATAGGATGTTCAAAAGTTCTTGATGATCTGTATACTTATAGGCTGGTAGCACGAGCGTGGTTCTAGCACCGGTATTAGCTAGAACCAAGGCAACGACTTAGCATACACTTCAGGGTTGTTAACAAAATCAGTGTTAATATACTGATTAAACTGAAAATGTTCTGACAGCCATTTCCATTAAATTTGACTGCATTATTTAAAATTGTTTAATATGATTTGCTTCTTGACTTGTTTGTAGGATAAACAAATTAAAATAATGAAGCCAAATTTATTGAATATGGCAGCACATTTTCGGCTTATTCAGTTTATTGGCAACATTGATTTTGTTGACAACCCTGAAGTATGTACCAAGTTATTGCCTTGGTTCTAGCTAACACTGATGTTAGAACCAGGCTCGTGATACCAGCCGTAGTGTCTTATTTAATTTATTTCCTGAAGTATTGAAACAGCCTGTATAATATTATAATTCATAAATAATAACAGAACGCTTTGGAAAAATGGCTCAGATTATTGGAAGTTCAGATTACCGGGACTCTATACAGTAAATCCTGTACAAAACCAAATAAAAAACTAAAATAATTAAAACTCGTACAAAATTCTAAATTTATAATTTCATTTTTTCAATTTTATCTACTGGTTAAATGTCAAATGAGTTATTAAGTATTACTGTCAAAATTTCGATAGGTACGCACTTTTTTTGTTAACCTGTAGTTAAGACTTTATAAATTATGCCACTGGCCATCAATCTTGCGTGTATACAAAATTGTCCTCATAGGCTTTTGAATTTGGTTTTATCGTTTTCGGGGCTCAAATATATAATACATTTAAATTGTGCTTTTATTGGTTTCCTAAAATACAGAAAATTCGGCCTTCAAGTGTTCTTAGATTTGATATTTGTATAAATATTTTGTTTATATAAAAACCTGTTTTAATTTTAGTATTTATCAAAAAGTGACAAAGCGTACATCTTTTGACTGAGTTGCTATTACAAATCCTATACAAATATTATACTTTTACAATGAAATTTATAAAACTTTTTCCACTTCATTGCTTTTTATTGTAAATTATTAATAGTAAAAATACATGTTTTTTTTACAAGAATATTTTTTATAGTTACGTGCTAATCATTTATATTAATTTGATATTGATTTTATTCCAAAGGTTGAAAATTATTGAAAATATCGCTGTTTATAGTTTTAGCTACATTAATATTATTCCTTTGAAACGAATTACTGAACCATGCATCCATACAAAATTAAAAGTTATGAGAATTTTCATTAAAATTTTAACGCTAATTCTATTATTACTGTTCTATATTTTATTTTCTATGACACGATGACTACATTCCAACTTTATTGTTTTATGAACATTACATATAAATTTTCCTGATATTCCTGGTTGATAAATTTGTGAAAATTGTTTATATTTCCATTTTAATTAATAAATGAGATTAGGAACATTTTTATTACAAATAATTCTACACTCTTTATTACAACAATAAATTGCAATTTATATTATACTGTACACAGTTTTACTTACAACTCTTTTTATTAAGAAAAGTTAGAGCTAATTTCCATGTTTTTCTGAAGTTATATTAATGAACATTTTCTTATAAAGATAAATTGCTTCTCATTATATGAAATTTTCATTAATTTATCTTATAATACGAAATACAATAAAAATAAAATTTTGCAACAAAATATAAAAGTTTTATTATTAATAAAATTAATAGTTCTACTATACTTTTTTGTCATATGTTAACAGGACGTTTCTATAGATCAAGCAAGTGTAAGGACAGATATTATTTGATTGGGTACCTAACCAACTAGGAACATTGTGTAGTTTGTGAATTACAAACAAATAATATTATTAAAATATTAATAGTAAATGATATTATGTGTGTAATAGAATTTTTGTTATGTTCAACAAATCAAACGTTCTACAGGGTGTCTTTAAAATAACCGTCTTCGATATTTCCCTTCTTGTCCAGCAATAGAGCATAAATTTATTATCAGAATTTATTCGTCTACTCAAGGAGTATAACCTAAAATTATTTTCACATATGTAGGGTGTTGCATTACGGCTTGGCGAGAATTGTTTCTCTTTTTTTTTAATGGAACACTATATATTTTTATATATTTTGAATTGTATTTTATTCACCTATATTCACATATAACTTTTTTAAATTTTCCTCGGCGTTGTCAAGTTATTCCGTTTTTTCTCTAAAAATGACCTAATACATGCATTTCTTTATAAAGGCGTAGTAAAGTTATTTTAATAGTAAAAATTAAGAATTTTTTTTCTATATAACTATAAGTATAATCTATGTTCTCATATATTTTAAAAAAAATATTATTATACATGGTGTTCAATAAAGCCAATTAAATTTACTAAATTTCAAATTACTATAACTCGTCATTTTCAAATGGACCAGTCTATATCTTATTATTTAGTTGGGTTTCTTTTTATGTTATCTTCCTATGTTATTAGGGGTATCCTATGCGTAAAACCAATAAATTCGGAGTTATTCACCATTTTTGTCTAAATTTATTTAAATTAAATCTAGTATACTATGGAAATTGTGTTTTTATTAAGAAACAATTGCAATAATGGACAGTAGTTTGCATTAGCCAATAAATAAAACTGTTTATTATTAATATTTGTGCGATTAGGTATTAATAGTTCTTCTTGTTAAAAATTCATATGAATAAATCATTATTACCTAATTGCACTAATATTAGTAATAAACAGTTTTATGGCTAATGTAAACTAGTGTCCATTATTGCAATTGTTTCTTAATAAAAACACAATTTCCGTAGTATACTAGATTTAATTTAAATAAATTTAAACAAAAATGTTGAATAACTCCGAAATTATTGGTTTTAGGCATAGGATACCCTTAATAACAAAGAAAGATAACATATAAAGAAACACAACTGAATAATAAAATGTAGGGTGTTCCATTTGAAAATGACGAGTTATAATCATTTGAAATTGAGTAAATTTGATTCGCTTTATTGAACAGCCTGTATAATTATATTTTAAAAAATATATATGAGAACATAGAGTATAGTTACAGTTGTACAGGAAAAAAATCTTAATTTTTACTATTAAAATAATTTTAGTACGTCTTTATAAAGCAATGCGTGCATTAGGTCATTTTTAGAGAAAATACGGAATAACTTGACAACGCCGAGGGAAACTAAAAAAAATATATGCGCTTATATGTGAATAAAATACAATTCAAAATATATGAAAATATATAGGGTGTTCCATTTAAAAAAAAGAGAAACAATTCTCGCCGTGCCGTAATGCAACACTCTGTGTACCTATATGAAAATAATTTTAGGTTATACTCCTTGAGTAGACGAATAAATTAAGTATAATGCCATTATTTATTGGAAAACGTATTTGTTATATCATACATACTTACAAATCAATTATAATTGAGACGTTTTTTACCGAAACCAAACATGTCCAAAAATTAATTTTTTTGAGAAAACAAAAAACTTCTCATTTCAAAACCGCTCAATATATGAATACGAAAAATTTTTCTTCATACATATAATAAGAGTAACAAAAAGGAGAGGCAGCTGGACAAGTGATTAAGGTTGATTATACGAGGAATGGACTAGCAGTATTTTAACTCTCTCAATCGATTATGGATTATTTTAGAGAAAACAACTTAAAATAACAGTTTGTTATAGAAAAATTAATTGTACGCAACTTTTATTTGAAATATATTTGTTTAAAATAATCCATATAAACGCTTGACACGGATAAACCACTGTTAGTCAAGTCCTCGATAATCGCCCTTAATTACTTGTTCATGCTACAAGTCATTATATTTAGTTTGAAATTTTATTTTATGGATTCATCATTTACTAAAACATTAAAAGGAAACTTTTTATTATTTTGTTGAAGAAAATCGCAAACTCCTTACAAAAAAGGCGGACTAATTTGGTTCTTGTAACTTTACAAACGTACGGACTTATATTTTTCATGATTCGTTTTTGCCAAAAACTTAGTAAAAAGTAGAAAAAATAACACAAAAACAAAATGTTCAGTTTTATTGTGTTTTTTTATTTTCTTTAAGAATTAATATATCTAGGACACTTTCAGTACATTTATTTTTACAAATTGGGAAGTGTACCCATATTTTTGGACGGGAATGTATGTACATATGTATACAGGTTTATTCAGAAGGAATGTGTCAAACCTATACTATACATAAATATATGACTAAAAACCTCAAATCCACTTGTTATTTGTTTTCGAGTTAGTGTCTATTTTCTGACCTATTTACTAAAAGCGCGTGTTGCTTTTCAAAGTTTATCATGGTTTTCCTTCGAGTCTCCCGTACTAAAATATGAAGCGAAAATTCAAATAAATTATTCCTGTACTAGAACTAGTAACATTGTAAAAAATTCAACATTAGAGGTACAAACTTCTGATATGAACCTGCATTTAAAAATCTGATGTGGACACCACACGGCTTTATTGTACGCAACACCAACATTAAATACTTTTATAGACCCAATTATAAAATTGCATGTATTTGACGTAATTTAACATAACATTAATTTTTTATACTTTTTTTACCTAATTCATAGCAAGCTTTTTTACAAAAACCAAAAAGTATACAATTTTTAAATTTACATATCTCGCTTATACAAAAGGTTAATTTAATAATATTGGATGTGCTAGACGCAAAATTTAATTCTCTAAAACTATTATTTGAAGCATTTATTTCTAAAATACAATAAAACCATTTTATCTACGTTATTCCCATTGACATAAAAGTCGTATATACCAAATTTGAAAAGATTTGGATTATATTTTAAAATAGTTTTTCATTAAAATCTATTATAGGCTTCAAGTAAAGTACCACTTCTGGAAATTATGTAATGACCAAAAAAATAGGTGCACAACTAGATGTTATAGCAGTCCTAAATACAAAATATCCACTTTCTACGGTTTACCGTTTTTGAGTTATGCGAGATACGTACGTACAGACGTCACAACGAAATTAGTCAAAATGAATTCAGGGATGGTCAAAATGGATATTTCCATTGAAATCTGAAAACCGGACTTCTATAACATCTAGTTGTGCACCTCCCTTTTTGGTCATTACATAATTTCCAGAAATGGTACTTTATTTGAAGCCTATAATAGATTTTAATGAAAATTTATATTAAAATAAAATACAAAACTTTTCAAATTTAGTATATAAGACTTTTATATCAATTGGAATAACATAGCAGATTTTGGTTAAAACAGGCTAACCGCAAGTGATATGTTACCTGAAGTTGTTAACAGTTTTTCTTGAATAAAATGGTTTCATTTTGATTTTAGAAATAAATGCTTCAAATAAGAGTTTTAGAGAATTAAATTCTGCGTCTAGCACATCCAGTATTATTAAATTAGCCCTTTGTATAAGCGAGATATGTAAATTTAAAACTTATGTACTTTTTGGTTTTTGTAATAAAGCTTGCTTTAGATTAGGACAAAAAAAAAACAAAAAAAAAATAAAAATAGATGTTAATGTCAAATTACGTCAAATACGTGCAATTTTATAATTGAGTCTATACTTCATATTTGTCTTGCGTACAAGGAGTCGTGTGGTGTCCACAACAGATTTTTTAAATCATATTTATGTAGGTTATTTACTTCCGAAGTAAGGCACATTCCTCCTGACTCATCCTGTATGTATGATAATATGGACGTAAACGAGTTCGACCATTTCAATTAAAAACCGCAAACCTTTACCTAATGCACAGAAGAATTACGGCTCATATTTGTTTACGCCTATCTGGGTTTCCTGGGCGAACTATATACACTGGATAATATTCTACAGTTTACGTAAAATAAAACTAAATCAGGATTAGAAATGTACAAATAAAGTTTTCATGTTAATTTATCTTTGATTGTATTCAATTCTATGAACTTCATACAATTATGCAGCTAACAGTAAATTGATTGCATCTATGTGGAAGAATTATTGGAAAGCGTTATACTAGGGTGTAAAAAGAAACACGTAACTTTTTAAAAATTTATAACAAAATTTGTATGCGGAAGTCGATACTTTATATCGATATATTTATTATTTATACTGTGACAACATTGGATAATTTTTGTTGAACGTGCCATATAAATGGATGAAGATTTTCTTTGCAAACTAAATGAATAAAACGAGGGTCGCGTTACAATTATTAAGAATAATATACATGGTTCATATTTTGTAGAATTTCATCTTAAATATATGCAAATCAGTTCTCTTCAACAATTATATACTACCACATAATTTCTTTCCATTTTTTTAAAAGCACCCAACCAATCTTCTTTTGGAATGCTTTCAAACAAATTTGTGGAAGACTTAAAAACTGTCAAAGTTATGAAATTAATTTATTGTGATTTAAAAATAGCCAAAGCTGTCAACCCAATTACTGGGGGACTTAATAGGTAATCTATTAATATTCCTAGAATTGTTATGTGTATCATAACTGCCGCAGATGTCGGTTTTAAATCCGAGTTCGTAGACCGAGGATTTTAAGACATCTAAGGCTTATTATGATTAATAACATCCGTGGTTTGTTCAATAGTTTATCGGTTTCAGAAAATGAAGATGCTACTTTCAGAATGACAGACATGACAAATATTCAAATTATCTGCTTCATTCCTCCTGTTTATTATTTGAGAATAAAGTAAACTGTGTTAAGAACGATACACTAATGTTATCTGTAGGTTAATATTAATGAAGATCATTATACTTTCATTTTATTTTATTTTCATTTTGTAGACTGTTGTTGACTTGTCAGTTTGGTAATAATATTGCCGTACACAGATACAGTTATTACTTAGTTACCAGCCTACTTTTGTATATGTAAACAAAGGCTCAATATTCTGAAACCGGAATAGTATATTCTACAACAAGTTATGGAATGGCCCATACTCCACACGAACAGAAAGTTTGTGGTCCGAGTCGAAGGCGAAGACTTCGATTTGCGAGTGTGAATTTTGCCATTCCAAACGTGTTGTAGACTATACTTTCTCCAATAAGATTTTAGAAATTATACAAAAAATGTTGATTGACTATAACAATTTTCATATACCATGAAATAATTTTTTGACGCTACTCCATAAATTGTTTATAATAACAGCATGTATATCTTTCTTTTGCTTGTTTTCCGTAATAACTGGCCCACTGTATCATTACCAAGTTTTCTTATTTCTGATGGCGTAGGGGAGAGTGGGGCAAGAGTGTACGCGAGGCAAGAGTAAACAATTAAAATATCCCGCTAATTTATACAGTTCGGCTTACCAACCCTAGCGGTAAAACATGGTACTATACTGTCATTTAGTCGTGAAATAGAAGAACATTGTCAAGTTTATGAAAACAAAATTACAGGTAAGTTTGTATATTGCATCATTTTGATACAAGATTAAAGTCAAAGTATTATTATATTGCACGTGAAATAAAAAAGAACCAATAAAATAGTGAATATTGCATTAAAGTGTGTACCATCCTCTACAAAGTTTGCCGACAGAAAGTTTAAACAGTGACGTAGAACACGGGATAAAAACAATTTTTGTGATAATATTAAACGGGGCAAGAGTAAACATAGTGTTTACTCTTGCCCTGAAATTATAACAATTTCCCCATAGGAACAAGAATTGGAGCAAATTTTAAAAGGAAAACGATTAAAGGAAGCAAAAAAGATTAAAATGAATCTATCGCAGGCATCTACTTCTGGATTACAGAAATAGTCAAGCAAAACAATAGTAATAACACGACAACTGTTAATGAAGACGACTGTATTTGTATTTGTTGTAAAGAAAAATACAGTACATCTGTTGAAGACCAAATTATTTGCGGAAAATGTCATCAGTGGGTACACGAAGGATACATTAACGTTAAACTAAATGCCGACAAATATATATGTGATTTTTGTCGTGCTTAGGCAACATTTTTTCAGTCGTTCACTTTTGCCTCGCCATGCGTGGCAAGAGTGAACACTTATTTTTTTTAAATAAAAAACATACAGTTTATTTACTATAATAGAAAAGAATTATTTTAATTTTTTTATATGTAAGCAAATGTATGAACTATATTTAGAGTTGAATAAAACTGCTGAAATATTTCATATATGAAATTTATTACATATTATCAAAAAACCGTTCACTCTTGCCCCACTCTCCCCTACATTTCATATCTGTATTTTCATTGCCACTTGACATTTTCCTCTACAAAATGTTATTTAGTTAACTAAATAACATTTTTGTGCAACCGGACGCGAAATGAGCATTTCGCAGCCGCAATACAGGCCGCGAAATTAAATTTCGCGACCGTTTTTATGGTAACGGCCGCGAAATTCATTTCGCGGCCGTTGTCATGGTAGCGGCCGCGAAAGTAGAGATCTCCAAAAATCTGTAATAGTTAACAGAAAACCAAAAGTGCTGAAAACTTCAAAACGTCAAACGCGAATTCAGAAATAAATAAATAAATATAAAACAAAGAGTCATAACTATAGCAACCGAACTAAGATATTTGATAGTCCGCGATAATATGCGGTTAAACAGATTCTGATTTGTCGAAAGCCGTGTGGAACTATTCCAAACGACATACGGAATTATACCAAACAGTTTATTGGAATAATATTGATTCCAACATAATTTTTAGTTGTAGAATGTGTAGTTTCCAAAATAGTGTTGGAGAAAAACAGTTACATATACTCGTATTTATTTCAGGCTGAGTTATGCCCAGTTGCACCAACAAGGCTAAAACTTAAGCTAGGCTTAAACAAAAAAATGCATATCGAAATTTTGACAGTAATATCTTATAATTCGACATTTCATTTCGATGCAATATTGTAAATTTAAGCCGAGTTTAATATTTAAGATACGTTGGTGCAACCGGCCAAAATGCTTAATTATAGTCTAACTAGCTTAACTTTCGCAATTTAATTTCAAATGATAGGTAAATAAAAGGTGCTTAAAATGAGAGTAACCCTCGTATATCATCACGTGATATTATTATTTAAGATATAAATAATAAACTTTTGATTAATGTAATTTATTAAACAATGTTTAAATTAGATGATAAAAATTTCTGTGCGCTGATTATAATTCCGAAGAAAATTAATTATTCCCTTCGCGGACGAGAATTTCACAATAAAGGCTCATATACACTGACTGCATTGTTTGCATGTGCTAAATCACGTTTCCATCAGCTGTTTTAATTCCAACTATCTGGAGTTGAGTTCCAGCGCAAGTCAATTGATTTTCCAATAAAATTCAACCTTAACATTGCACTGTGTGACGTACGCTATGCCCTGCTTTTTCTAACACATGCGAGACCGATATTCAATTGCTTTTTCATAAGGCACAAAAAGTTGCATTATAAAAATATAAAGTTCACAACAGAAAATAATCTTTAGTATTACAACTGATGATGATGAATAACTCGAGAAGAGGTATTACATTATCGTAGGGATTATAACTTTATTGGAGAAATTTATTTAGTATTACATATCGTTCTTACTGAAATCTGCGACTGACAGATTGGCACATTCAGAAAAGAGTAAGAAACCGTGTTGATACATTTATGTACAGGCTGTTCCATATAAGTGCAACATTGCTATCTCGAGAAGTATAAGAGATACGAAATCGGTTAAATTAGCAAACAATTTCTATTTTATAAGACTACTTTAATGAGCGAAACAAGAATTTGTTTAGACCAGTGGTTCTCAAAATACGTGGTGCGACTTTCTTATTTTAAATGGCAACCTATTTTTTATTTGCTTATTCGATTCAGTATTTTTTTCTGAATTCAACGATATCGATATGTAATACTCTATTATTACAGAATATTTGAGAAAAATGCAAAATTAATTTATCATTTTTATTTAAATATGACTACAAAGAGCGCTGAGAACCATTGGTCAAGAAAAATTTTTGTTTTGTTCATTTTAATAGTCATATAATTTAGAAATTGTTTGCTAATTTAACGAACTTCGTATCTCTTATACTTTTCGACATAGCAATAGTGTAGCACTTAAATGGAACAACCTATATTATTTAGGGCTGGTACTAGGGTCAGGAATTACTGTTAGAGGAAATTAAAAATAATCCTATTTCATAGAATTGCCTAAACTAAATAGTTTAAAGATCAAAATATTTTGTTATAATCAATATAAACTAAAAATGTTTAAAATATTTTAAATGCACCCCTGTTATGATAATCAGTTACCCTAGTCGGCCATCTATTTTCAGCCAGATATAGTAATGTATTTCTGTGCTTTCCTAGTCCAGTATTTAAATGGGTTAATGCAAAAAAATTATACCTGAATGTTTCGTACAATTCTATACTTCTCTAGGGGTTAAAAAAACCACATACATAAAATAATTTAAACATCAACTTTCATTCGCTAGTCATACCATAATTTTTTTATTTTTTCGTTGAAAAGATAAGCAATAATTAAATAAATAAATAATGATTTGAAAAAATTACTTTATATCTTTCTGCTTTTGAATCGTTTTTAACAGAACCAAGGAAGATCGGAAATTTAGTATTTTTTTTTCTCCATAAAACTACAATTTCAATTGTTTCTGGTTTAACAATCGGCTTAAACGAAATAAATTTTCACATTTTATTTCGTTCCAGTTGTTTACTTAATTATTATTACATTTTTCAGTAAGGGTGGTCCAAGGCTAGCTCATCTCAATTACAAATGATAAATATTCTGAAATTAAGGATATAATTAAAAATAAAAAAGTTTGAAGTGATCTACACCAAAAAAAAAAATACAAAGTTTTTACGTTAAGATTTAGACGCTCTTTGGCGTACTCCAATATTTTTAAAGTGGTTGTACGTCATATAATTTCAGACGTTTTGAAGTATGAAGACAAAGATTTATCACCTTCATTTGACATGGGTGAAACAAAATTAGTCTTTAACATTATTTTAAAGATATTGGCTTAGACTTTTGTAATAATTTAATTAACTTAGTAGTTACTCAGTCACTGCACTAGGCTGTGTATCCGATAAAAATTTCATGTATACCATAAATTTCCTATACTTTAATATCTCGTTTAATTCAAATTTTCCTGTTACAATATCGAATTAGGATGTTGAAAAATTATTTTCCGCAATAAGTTTGTTACATTCTCTAAAAAATCTGACGTGGACACCACACGACTTCCTTCTACGCAAGACTAATATGAAGTATAGACCCAGTTATAAATTTGCACGTATTTGACGTAACTTGACATTAACATCTATTTTTTTTTGTTATTTGTTGTCCTAATCCATAGGAAGCTTCATTACAAAAACCAAAAAGTATATAAGTTTTAAATTTACATATCTCGCTTATACAAAGGGCTAATTTAATAATACTTGATGTGCTAGACGTAGAATTTAATTCTCTAAAACTCTCAATCAAAATGAAACCATTTTATTCAAGAAAAACTGTTAACAACTTCAGGTAATATATCACTTCCGGTTAGCCTGTTTTAACCAAGATCTACTATGTTATTCCCATTGACATAGAAGTCATACCAAATTTGATTTTGGATTATATTTTATAATAGTTTTTCATTAAAATCTGTTATAGGCATCAAATAAAGTACCATTTCTGGAAATTATGTAATGACCAAAAAGGGAAGTGCACAACTAGATGTTATAGCAGTCCTAAATACAAAATTTCAACTTTCTACGGCTTACCGTTTTTGAGTTATGCGAGATACGTACGCACGTACGTACGTACAGGCGTCGCGACTAAATTAGTCAAAATGGATTCAGGGATGGTCAAAATGGATATTTCCGTTGAAATCTGAAAACCGAAATTTTTCACGATTACAATACTTCCTTTACTTTGTAGAAGGAAGTAAAAAATGTAAAAATTGTATTAGATTCAGCTGAACTTTGCTGAAAAATTTGATTAGGGACATACGAGTATGTGTTCCTGTAAGGAGATTATTTGATTTATTTCACTACCTTTTTATGGAGAATATTTGCACGAAAACATGGAAACATTTGGAATAATAATCTTATCTTAACCTTGTATTTCAGCATGAGAAATTTCTAACAAATAGTAAGGGAAAATATAGTCATTTTGTAAAGAATGTATTCAAAGAAAGAAAATTTAATCCTTTAAATCTTTTGATCATTTTACAGCCTAATTACTATATTTGGCTACCTGTATAACCTTAATAGTATTATCTATTATTCTATTTGAAAATTATTATTGTGCAAACATAATAGTCTGTAGTTTAGTATGGGATTTATTGGGATTATATTTTGAAATGTACGAAATGCCGTCAGGTATTTTCTAAACAAACGAATTATATTCCTACCTGTGTCGTTTTGACCTTTTGAATATAATAAATACCTGATATAATATTGTTCTCTTAACAGAACATACTACAGTTTTTAATAACCACATACTTTTGATGTCACACGATAAACAATAATAAAGAACAATTGACGTCAGTTTTAATTAATTATTTTTTATAAATAGTGTGATGAACTTCTAATGAATATAGGACATTTTTTGACACTTTACATAAAGTTGGTCATTATTTATAAACTTATAAACTAATTAGGCTTATTAATGAGGAACTGCAATACATTCTATAATTCATTGAGCTTCCAACACGGACAGACAGACATAAAATAACTAATAGTTCTTGGAACCTTTTTGTATGTAGGTATGTGGGTGACTTCTTACCGCCTTGTAAAGATTATTTGCTTTACATCAAACGGCAAGAGATTCCATATCTGTAACATGAGAAATTTATAATCAAATATTAACTATTTATTAACTTATAGCTAATGGATGGTAACAAAATGAAACCGCTAATTGTATACTCTTACCACTCAGATTATAAACTAGCATTTGTCACCATTTGTACTGCACTAAATTATAGAAGTGCCCAACAATTTCTTGCAGAACTGCTGCTCTCAAAATGATTATAACAGACTTTAATAATTTAGTAACTTATAAATTAATGGGGCCTATTCTGTATCTCAGTGGTTAATATTTAACCACTGGTTAAATCTGATGTGGCCAACACATAACCTCTCGCCCGATATTTTACTTGGTTGTACGCATAAAACAAAAAATATTTTTAAATACAAATACATAAATATATATGTCTCACTACAAAATAATTCTCACATATATTTGCAAAATCTATGGGATATTTTAATATAAATTATGTACAATACATACATTTTCTTTATATTCAATATACTGAAATTTTCTTTTTCTACTTTCCTTTTCTTTTTCTTTATATTCATTTTTTCGCAAATTCCTTTTATATTCTTTTTTACGTATATTCTTTTGCGTCGTTGACTTTTTTTTATTTTCATAATGATGTACAAATATTTTTGACAGTGGCATACAAATATTTTTAACAGTGACATTTATGTGTCAATTACAAATATTTAAATTTCTTGCCTTGAAGTAGTTTGATCTGAGATTTTTTACATCAAATTATTTTATATGCATTTCTTTATCTCTAAATCTAATGAATTTATATTTATCGAATAAAGAATTTAACGTTCTTTAATATTAGTATTTACATAAATTTTCGATAAATAATATTTAGAGGATTTTTTTTCTTCTAGCTACTATTTAATCAACTATTCCCATTATTGTTAGATTGAGGAATCCGTAGTTAAAATGTCTTAAGTCTTATAGTATTTGAGAAATCGTGAATCCAACATTCACACACAGACATCATCGTAAAAATGTTATAATCGGGTTCTAGGGACCTTAAATCGTGCTTATTCACTAAAATCTGGATATGCGATTTTTAGTATGAATTCAATACCTCCCTTAGCGAGAGGTAAAAAGGGATTTTTAGTCGTCAAATCAATAACTATTGGATAAAAATTTTAACCAATGGTTAAAAATTAACCACCGAGTTACAGAATAGGGCCCAATTTGGACTTAACCAGGCAACCAGAGGACCGCGACTCGATATATTTTGTAAATTCTACCGGATTAAGTTTATAAAATATATCTGCAGCCTGCAGATCATTTCCATGGCTCCCTATTATTGATGAAACATCGGATGGTTTTGTATCTGTAACAGATTTATATGAACGCAATTAAAATAAAACTTAAATTATAAAGCTACTGGTATTTCTTGACCGTTGGTATGATGTTAGGGAAAAATATTATTGGAGATGTAGTCTTGGTAAAATGATTTTATTAAATTGTCATTTATTTAATAATCCTACGTTTCGATTCCTAATAAAATATCATCAGGGCTATGTAAATATATAGTTGAAAAAACTAACAATTATATTACGAAAATGCATTAATACAAGGATGAAAATATCATCATATCATCATAAAATTCGTGCATATATCAGAGCTACAAAAGTAAAACCAAGACTGCAACTTCAATATTTTTTTCCCTTAAATTATAAGCTACGAGTAATTAAATTTAAGCAATGTTTTTGTTATTGTAAACTCGGAAATGGAAACGTACCTAGATAATTCCTAAATCAAAACAGTCAATGCTTTCAGTAAGAAAGTTGTAAGTTTTATGGCGGAGTTCTGTACAACACTGTAAGTCGTACAGATCTGTAAATTTATAAATAATGATCAAAATCGAAAAGAAAGTTGCCACTATTATGTACATGTATAATTTTATATTAATCAACAAAAACAGATATGTTTTTGTCAATTTTTTATAGATTTACAGATCTGTAAAACTTTTGTGCACAATACAGCCGTTAGCAAACAAATGTAAATCCTGTCACTTTTATGTTTTATTCAGTGTTTTCAATTATTATTTATTTATTTAAACAATCCAACACAACTTAAAAGCTCCAATTACAGGATGATTATACAAATAGTTAAGTACATAAAAGCCCTGCAAAAAGTACACACATTGTAAATAATAAAAATGTAATAGTAACAATAGAACTAAAGTAATTTATCAACTCTCGTCTGAATACATTGAATGAATCAGCGAATACGTCTATCTTACAAGGGATTTTATTAAAAATATTGCACATTTGCCAGATTGGAGATTTCATTTCATAATTTGTCCTAACTTTATTACAATTGTAAGTTGATTTGTTTCTCGCTAATATACGAGGAATGTTTAGTACAAGATGGCTAAGGATACAACTGTCATTAATAACATTGTTAATGATTTTGTACAGAAATAAGTAAGACTGTATTTTTCGGCGACTGTACAGAGAAATAATATGCACGTCAGATAAAACTTCTTTATATGATTATATGTAATATCAAAACTGGGATAGTGCTTATATTTTTTATAAAAACAATATTTATCGAATCGTTTCTGAACAGATTTCAGTTGACTTATATATTTGTTGTAAATGGGGTTCCATATATGGACACAGTATTCCAGTTTTGATCTTAGTAACGAATAATATAGTCGATGTAAAGTAGACAAATTATGAAATGATTTGCAAGAACGAATGATGAATCCTAATATTTTTAATGACGGCTTTTATAATTATAATAATGTTAATGTTGCTAAGAGTTAGTACCTAACTTAATAATTTATGAAATTGGTTAATGTTCAAAATTTGACTATGTTCAGTATTATTTATTTGTTGTTTTATAACTATCTTTATTTTTTCTAGCGCACCACACCATCAATGTTAGTCCCAGTTGTGTCTAACTTCACGTGGCCGAGACTGGAATCGAACCTGGGTCTCCGCACTGCCGTCCTGTGAATGGGAGGCCCGAATCCATGATCTGCTCCAGCCACATGGCAACGCTGGAATGTTAGTACGTACTGCCCAAATGGCAGATACAAATACAATTCTCGTAAAATATTATTTTATTGACTATTTAGACACAAATAGTGCAGATTATTTTTATTGGATTGGTCATCCATTGCAGAATTTACTGCATTGTTCAAAGGATTTAGCCTTCGAGATGTTTCTGTATTTTAAATATTTTAATAGTTCGTTACATTTTAAATATCTTGTTACGATTATTGAACATACCACGGCACATAGTATGAAAATTATTACTAATAATATGCTTCGTAAACATCTATAACTTGAAGGTCTTTTGCAGAACAGTTTTTCGTTTGTTTATATTTAAAATATTTTAGAAGCTAACAGAATATCCAATTACCTACAAGCTTCCACAGATTTACACAAGCATATAATACTAGTAACAAATTGAAAGTAAATCAAAACAAATCTAAATGTTCAGAGTTCTCAGGTTCATATTTTTAGAATTTTATTATATGTTTGTTCAAAATAGTTCCTTTCAAATATAATATACTTCACCATTATTTCCTTTCATTTCTTAAAAGTTCCTAACAAATATTCTTTTCGAATGCTTTCAATTTAATTTCTGGGGTACTTAAAAACTGTCAAAGGTGTCATATTAATTTCGATGATTTAAAAACTGTCAAAGCCAACGACCAAATATAACTAGACAAAACTTCATTTGGTTTGTTTTGATTTCGGCTGGCCAGACAGAGAAACGAGAAATAGAAATATGTCTTGTCTACTCCGAGTATTTCCCACTAGATGTCACAACTGAGGCCACGTAGAGTATCAGTGTCTAGTTTGAACGTTGCTCACAAGAGGCGCAAGTGTTCTTAGTTAAAATTTCGTGGTTAACATTAAATAATTTATAAGGTTTAATATTATCATAGCGTTTTCAGCTTACATGTCGAGTGCGCACTTTTTTGCACTGAGCGTTTTCAGCTTGTCATTGAGTGCAAAAATTAGTCAGCTGATGCGTTTTCAGCTTAAGGAAAAGTTGCACCGTGCACTGGCTCAGTGCGACTTTTGTGCACTGACTCCCTAGGCAAGTGCAATAGTGTCAGTGCAAATATGGCAAATGAGGGCAGAACTCGTTCAGTGTGGTCACGTGATATGTTGCACTCAGTGCGCACTTGCACTGAGTAAGCTGAAAACGCTATTAAAGAAAAACCAACGTGTCACTCACAAAACCACTACTACTACAAAACAAAGACAAAATATACATGCTTCTACGTGGCCTCTAGTGAACAACGCTCAAACTAAACACTAGACTATACACTGACACTCAACGTGGCCTCTAGTGAGAAATACTCGAACTAGACAAGACATATCTCTATCTCTAGTTTCTCGTCTGGCCAGCCGAAATCAAAACATTCAGTGTGGAGGGATACGGAATGTTTTGTCTAGTTATATTTGGTCGTTGGTCAAAGCTGTCAAATTATAAATCGTAATTCGAAAAAACTCTGATTAATTCCATATTTTAACTCAATGATACTTGAAAAAATTGATTAAGAACCGGTTTTATAAAGAAATTTAATCTTCACTTAAAATTTTGTTGTCAAGTAAATTTAATGAAAAGGAAAAATTCGAATAAGTTTCTCCGTTCTTACATTTAAATCATTGCAGTCAAAAAATCACGTTACATTTGTTCATTTTGAGGATCCGTTAATTAAACAAAGCATTGGTGAATGTTTCTGCAACCGGGCATTATTGTTCTATACGAATAAACTTTAATATTTCAATCAAAATATAATGTAAAGTGACCCGATCGATAAAAAGTTTCAAATCATAAGCGAATAACATAGATTCACAATTCTGAGATTGAATTTATATAGAAATACGAGCCTTGAGGTACACCAGTAGTGACAGCACGCACTTTAGAATTCTATCATAGAAAACAGGCGAATGCGATTTTACTTTTAAGAATCTTGGTAGCATGCACTTTAGAATTCTATATTCGCTTTTTATTTTGGGAATTTTCAGGTTTTATACTATTAAAATAGGAAATATTATGACAGTTGTATATAATAAATGTATAAATTGGCTTTGAATTGAATTGTGACAAAATAATGACGTTAGTTTAATACTTTCGCTTCGAGTCGAACAATTGCAGGCGAATATTTTGAGATACGCATGCTGCCAAATTTTCGCTTCGTGGCGAAAAGCGAAAACAAATGCCTCATTCGATAGAATTCTAAAGTGCGTGCTGTCACTACAGAAGTATAGAAGTAACGCTAATTAATCATTCTAGTCTTTTGCAATTTAAGACGAAGAAATTTACAGACGTTTAACATTGAATTTTTTATCAATCTTATTATTAAAGAGTTGCTAGAATTGTAATTATTACAAAAGATAAAGCGTCACTTTAACTCTTTACCAGTATGTGCAGGAAAAACTTAATTTCCATATTACACTTCTTTGTAAACAAATATTCTTTTTTACAAAGCGTAAGAGATGGAATATTTTTTCTTTTTGCTTGTCTAAACTAGCAATTAACTAGAGCAATTTTTTTTTGCTATAATCTTTCAAGAGCTATAAATTTTATATTGGATATTGATTCAGCAAACTAAGCAATTATTATTCATCATTATTAATTAATTGTGTAATTATAGTCGAATTCATCTAAACGAGTATGACAGGACTGTATATATTCGTCCTTTATAAGCAAAGACAAAAATCTGATGTAGTCAGCACATGACCTCCCGCCAGTTCCGTGTTTTAAATAGCAATGAACTTTAAGTAAAGTATCACTTCCGATTGATCGTTTGTAAATAAATTCTAATTTGTTGTTCCAATGAATAGCAATGTCTGTATACAAAATTTTGGATTTTATTTTATTGTTTTTCCTCGAAAATCTGTTAAGAGCTCTAAATTAAGTACCACTTCCGGTTTAAGGTATATAGACAAAATCTAATATGTTGTTTGAAATTATATACGAGTTTTAAATACCAAAGAGAAGTTTTGGATCATATTTTAATATATTTTTTCATAAAAATCTGTTTGAGCTTCCAGTAAAATACCACTTTCGGGTTATAAATTTTAGCAAAAATCTAATATGTCGTTCTCATTATTATAAAAGTCTTAAATACCAAATTTGAAAAGTTTTGGATTATATTATAATATATTTTTCGAAAATCTTTTCAGAGCTGCTTCAAGCAAAGTATCTCTTCTGGTTTATTAATTTTAGCCAAAATATAATATGTTGTTCCTCTTGATTTAAAAGTCTTACATACTAAAATTGAAAAGTTTTGGATTATACTTTAATATAGTTTTTCATTAAAAACTGTTATGGGTTTTCAAATAAGGTATCTCTTCCGTTTGTCCTCTATTACCTAAAATCTAATCAACTCTTTATATGAATGCAGAAAGCTTAAATACGGAAAATAGAAATTTTTGCTAGTTTGATAAAAGAGTTATCATGGAGGAAAAAATCGTCACACACACAGACACACAGACATCATTGTAAAAATAATAAATACATGTTATGGAGATGGAGACCCTAATTCGAGCTTATTCACTGAAAACTCGCTATTGTAATTTTGGACCAAAAACATTACCTCCCTTTCCTACGGTATCAGGGGAAGTAAAAATTGAGATTTATTTTATTTAATTGAAAATAGATATTTTCTATTGTTGTGAGATATGTTTACTTCTAACGAAATGTACAGGAATATTTATTTTCTAAAAAACTACGATTGACAATACTACTCTTTGATTAAATGCAAACACTTGCTTCTGAGAAATGACTGTATAGAAATATCTCGAGTATTGAAAATTGGTCCACAACTCGTTTTAATCGTAATAATAAACACTATTCATTATTGAAATTCAATAGTCTGACCCATTAAATTATACCTGAATGTATTTCTTTCTTTCTTTCTTTGCAGTGTCAAGTTCCAGTGTAACATTAGAGCAAGGTTCGTACCCAGGCACCGGTAGCATGCAGCGCACTCGGGGCCTTTCGCGGGGTGGTCGCGACGCCTCGGATGCTAGTGAGTCCGAACCACCGGCCAGTATGCCTCCACGACCCAGTCGGGTAAGAAAAAATTGATGTAAAAAGATCATGAATTCTAATTCCGGTTTCGCCGGAAACGATATCACCGTTGATTTTTTAAATAGAATTTAAATTAGAATTAAATATGCACTTTGATTTTTCATCATAACCTAGTTATTAATTTTTCAATAAATGAAACTTTAATGCATTATCAGTTTGCCATAACATTTTTATCTTATTTGTTTGAGGAAAATTGAATTTAATTTTAATCATTATTAAAATTTTGTTCGAAATAACCAAAACAAATGATAAATAGGTAAACATCAAAATATTTCGTCAAACAATGAAGGTACAAATGTAATGGCATACTGATGATAATGCATTAAAGTTTCATAATTTTAAAAATTTAATAAGTATCCTTCATTCGCTGAGACAAGATATGTTGAATTAATTCGTGTACAAAAACAAATCATTTTATTGATTCGGCTTCAAAAGAATTAGTTCTACATTCTCTCGTTTCAGCAAACGGAGTATAGATTCCCGTATTAATTTTTTTTGTAGAAATAAATCTTGGATTCAAGCTTCTAAGTAGTTTTTAATCCTTTTTTATTAGACTAAAGGTTTGACAACGTTTCGGCCTTGATTAAGGCCATTTTCAAGTCAGCAACAATTGTAATTTACATGTGGTTAAGTTATGTGAACAATAATAAATAATTTGGAATTGGTTTATATCTTTTTTTAAAAACCAATACCAAATTATTTATTATTTTTCACATAAGTTGACTACATGTAAATTACAATTGTTGCTGACTTGAAAATGGCCTTAATCAAGGCCGAAACGTTGTCAAACCTTTAATCTTATAAAAAAGGATTAAAAACTACTTAGAAGCTTGAAACCAAGAATTATTTCTACAAATTAACCTCCACAGCTTTAGAAAAATTTTCAACTATATTAATTTTTAATGAAAATATAAGTGTTTGGCATTGTCACAAAGCTAATTTTAATTATATTCAGAAAATATAAAAATCATTGTATTTAAAAAACCAACGATGATATCGCTCCCGGTGAAACCGGAAGTAGAATTAAGGACCTTTTTACGCCAAAAATGGCATTCAAGTTTACCTTTTACTTTGTAATTTTAATTGTAGTTCTAAAATTAATAATAAAGAAAATAACAATTTGTTCCTATTTTATAACCACCTGTAGACAGTGTCCCATTTCTTTGAATAATTTTAACAAAAAAAAAATTATATCCATATGCTCGATCTGTTTTCTTTAATATTAAGATCACTTTCAAAAGAAGTCAAAATTTCATTAAACCCTAAGAATAACAAGTTTTTATTATTTTTACCACACCACTTTTCAGTAAACAACTAGGGAATGTAGCTACAAATCTTAAAAATAAAAATAAAATGTTCTTATACGAGGTAGTATAATTCTGTCTATGACCGTTTTTTAATCAGAGACCAAAATATACTCCTCTAGGATCATTTTCAAGAGGTTGGTATTCTTGTAGAAGACGAGATCGGACATATGTTTATTTAAATTTAGAATTAGATTGCATCAATATTTTTCATTGATTTATATTTATTGGAATGCCGAGAGAACTGCATTTTAATCGCATCGAATGCAGATCAACCTAAATTTAGCATTTAGCCCCTTTGCATGGTTCGAATAGAACCGCGTTCTGACATATCCTTGTAAATTTAGGGCCCTATTAAGGTTTGGAAAAACCGCATTTCTTATGTGGAATCACCGTTAATCGGCATATCGTAAATCCGGATCTTAATGTGTGTTTTTATTTTAGAACAATTCGAAGCTAAAAGTCCTGGTGCGCAGCCACGCGATGCGAGAAGAGACCTCGCCACCTCGAGAACCTACCCCAACACCGTGCATCACGCTCATACCTTCGCCACAAATGTCCCCCCAACCGTGCCTGGTGGTCAGCCCCATCGGGTCGCCCATCTGCTCCCCCCCTTCGCCCATAGAGTCCAGTGTGCGCACGCAACTTAACGGCTGCGACCGAGAACGTGAACGCGACCGAGAACGTGAACGTGACCGAGAACGTGATCTCAGCCTCAAAGTGACCATTACCTCTTCTAGTGATATGACGAACTCTAGTCCGAACCAAAAACATTTTTGTGACTGTTTTAATAAGAGTTGTGCGAAATGCGCCAAGAACAACAACAACAATAGTGTGAATAATAACAATGTGAATACGTTGACGGTGAGTAGGGCGAACGTGAAGCATAAACTCAGGCAGCAGAGCTCCTCGCAAGGGAGCTTCGAGGGCAGCTCGACGGCGTCGCCGTGTCTCAGTCGGGACAACAGCACGGAGCAGTATACAGACACCACCGGCGTCGATTTGACGCAGTTCATACTCGAGACTCTTAATAAAAATGCTAAGGATAGGGTAATGATGCTGAAAATTGAACAGGAACTAGTCAGTTTAGCCAAAGATAAAGTGTAAGTATTTTTATTTGCTTTTAATCCTTGTTAGATCTCTAAAATTTGAACGTAAATCCGAACTTTTAGCGAAGATTAGTATACATAAGTATACTTAGGCTTTACGGGGATTATTAACTATGCATTGCCTATAGTCGTTTATAATCCGTAAAGTATCTAAAGTTACCTAAAGTTTACTGGAGACATTTAATTACAATTTAAAAAGAAAGACACGCTGAATCCAAATCATAATTACAACTTACTAAATATGGAAGATAATAAATAATCGGCTCTATTCTGTAAAAAAGTTATTAATTTTTCGCAACTGGTTACCAGTAGATATCAATTTGCCAACAAAAAATCCATTTTTAAATTTATTATTGTCAATATATAATAATTTTTAACAACTTGGTAAAATTTAACCGCTTGGGTTCATTTCACATTTACTGAATTATTTTTTTCTTGAAAAAATAGAAATTGTATATGTAGGTGTAAGTTTTACACCTTATAAGTCTTTAGAATCAGAGATATATGATTTTTTAATAGTTGCCTTTAATTTAAAATATTCCTAATTTCAATGCTGACGTCATAGCTTCACGGATAACGACAATCGAGCTCTACCTATTTAATTTGGAACTATGATTGGTTTGGTATTTATTTAAATAAATGCTTTATTTACATACCTACTATTATACTTCATTTCATGTAAGAAAAAGCGTTGCTTTAGATAGGGATATAAATTCTGCCCTTCGATTGGTCAGAATGCAAACCTAGTACACAAAAACGAAAAAAAAAATCATTTGTCAGTTATCAAATAAAATCTACAGAATTAAATGATGTTTAACCATGTTTTGTTGTAATTTTTAATATCAGGTTTATTATTGACAAAGTTTGGTGTCACGAACTTAAATTTATTTAATGCATGAAAAACGGTTGGCTCTCAAGCGCCATCTACTATTTTTTTACGTGAAATGAAGTATAGTAGGTACTTTTTAAAGAAATACACAATATTATTCTTTCTTGTATACTCTAATGTCACCTGTCACTATTTTAAGTTAGATTGTTGTTTTGTGTTTATAACGGAAATCACGTGGAGCGTTAAATATGTGTGCGAGTCTGAGATAAATCTCTTTGTGTGAGTATGAAGCTTTGATGTCACTTGTTTACAGTCACAAAAGTTTATTAGCAAATTTAATGAATATAAAGTCGCATATTTTAAATTATCTTATATTACTATATTTATTATGAGATGGATTGCACGATTTTATATTTTTTTAATGACCCCATTGCCAATTCAGGATACTTTTAATTTACAATATAAAGTCACGCAGAATCCAAATGGACTAGTAACGCATTTTCGCTAAAAAAAAAGTGGCAGATAGAAGTACATTGAAACAAAAATTACACAAGAATTAAGTAAATTATAGTTCCTTTTTGTACTTGTGAAATATACTATAAATTTGCGTTTATACTGTTCAAAGAGAAATAAATGTATAGAAAGAATAACTTTTTTATGTTTTAATTTTCTGCTTTATACTATAGTTTAATAGTATAATAAAGAACGAATGTCAAAATTTTCATATTATTATAAAATAATCGATAATTATGAAATGAGTTCTTTATACTATTTTTCTTTTTTGCGTCTTTTATGCCATTTTTTAATAAAAAAAATCGTAGTTTCAAAATGTAGGGAATTTGGTGTTATTGGTGTTACTAATTCACACTCTAACCTTATCCTACGATATTTACTATTTCTTTATGACTATTATTTCTTCTCTTTTCTTTTTCTTACTTTTAAATTCAAAATTATATAAAAATAGAATTCTTAGCAATCGTTTGTGTTCGTTTATTTATTGAGATTTGATATTTTTTGACATTCATATTCACCAACCTTAAATAAATAAATCGTACTAATCTATTTAAAAAATCCCTTGAGCAGTTAACGAACTATTTTGGGTGCTGTGATAGCTTTGTTATAAAAGCAAAATAAAAAAAATATTTAGATTTTAGATATGAAATTAATCAATTTTTAATATTTGTAACGTTATATCAATACAGGTTGCATGCACATTTGCGTTTGATTGTCATATCATACTCGCATTTATTTAGTCCCGTTCTCACTTCTTAATGTTTTTCATTAAACTATCCATCTAGCCAAGAACCCATCTTCATCCTGCTGTTTCTTCTTCCTCTTCTCCCATGTATCTTCCTCTTTATTAAAATATTTTAAAGACAATGTTACCTTAAAATAATATGTCCAATTTAGATTGCGTTTCATATTCTGATTTCTCTCAAAATTCTTCTGTCGTTTCCAATTTTTCTGAGCTCTTTTTCTTATTTCTGGCTCTTCTTCATTTGTCTCCACAACCATGTTTCAAGGCATTCCAAATACTTTTTCTTCTTCCTCCTCAAGATCTTTTACCACGATCTGTTGTTGGCCATATCTGTTATACAGAATATAAATTTAAGAAAAGTTCCTGTGCTCATTCACGGTCTTTCTTCTTTCCAGTAAAACGCATTTCAAGTTTCCACCTATGTCAAGCTACCAGAGAATGCTGGTCCATCGTTGCGCAGCGTTCTTCGGCATGGATCACAACATAGAAATGTCCGGCAAGTGCGTCGTCGTGAACAAAACCAAGAACACTCGGATACCGGAACTCCGATTCAAAGACCACATCCGTGATGACTACCTCTTCCCTGAAGAACCCAGAAGATCCATCCTCAAGCGCGATTCCAACAGCTTCGAAGATTGCAACTACAAGAGTCCGGATAGACAGTTTGACAACAGAAGAAGCAAAAGTTTCGAAGAAAGGGAAGAGGAATATGAAAAGGCGAGGAGGCGGATCTTCAAAGATGGAACCGTTAGTGTTCAAATTATAGTATGTTTCACGTAAGAAAATAGTAGATAGCGTTAATAATTTGTCAGTACTAAATTTTTTTATCTGTAAAAATATACCTTATTATTTGCAATCGAAATTAACGATAGAAGCGCTGATTTTCGAAACAAGATGGCCGCCATACGATGGGTTTGACATATGACAGTTTACATTATTCACCGAGTTTCGTTGATTGTGTATACAAACCAAGTTTAAAAACTTATTTATATGAAAGCGATAAGTGTAAATATTTAATTATTAATTACTACACTATTCACTCAGCTGTCACTTATTCAATATGGGGCTTGTACGATTGCTTTCCGTAGTACCGATTTGCGCCACTACAGGGAAAATTTAATCTACGATTGCGAATACGTGAATATTAAGTCGCGAAATCAAAAACATGGTTAAATAACTCTTAATTCTGTCAATTTTACTTGGAAACTGATAGCTGACACATGATATTTTTTCGCTGTTGTAAACTTAGTGTACATTCTGAACATAGATCAATCAGAGAGCAGAATTTATTTTCCAAAATCAACGCTATTTTCATATGTGGAACACACTATAGTTAGTTGTAATTTTTTGTTACACTCTGTTCCACCTTACCAATTTAGTAGATGGTGCTTATAAAAGCGCCAGATTTAAGCAGTCGAAATTTAAAAATGGTGTCATTCAATTGCTGCCATCTGACATTTTATTTTAAATATTTTTTTTTTAAATATTAAAAAGATATCATAATTCCATCGAAACTTCTATAATTATAGTCAGTAGGTATGAAATATAAAGTATTATCTACCTGTTTTCCAAATCGGATAAAGATATTACTTGACACTGCATATAAAAATGACACGAGGTACTCTGACACTAGTCTGAAAATACATCGCATAAACTTGGCTTTAATTTCAGCCAGTCAGTGAGTTCAAGACTATGCTCTATATTCTATAATATTGAATTATACTCAGTTCGCTGAAACGAGACAATAGGGAACTAATTCTTGAACAGAGACAAGTTATTCTATTGACCAATAGAATGAGTTGTTTCGGTTCAGGAATAAGTTCTACATTCTCTCGTTTCAGCGAACGGAGTATAGTTAGGTGGAATAGAGTATAATTGTTTATTTTTTTGGTTTACAGATGCAAGACTGTGGATCTCAGGAAGATTTCAACTGGGCAGAAATGCCATGGCCCGAAAATGAATGCTCCAAAATTAGGTTACTGCCACCTGAACAAACTGCGAAACAGAATAGATTACTTAAGGTAACAACAATTTATTTTATCTCCAAAATTAGTTATTACGACTCTAAAAACATCTTCCAATAATTATTTTTTGCATAAATTTTATTGTTTCAAATAAAATATCTTTAATTATTATAATAATGAAGGTCCGTTACCTTAACTGTCAGTTTTAAGAAAAACGTTGCAACGAAGAATTTCTATATTTTTCTTTTAACTGATAGTTACCAGGCAGTTTAACCAGAGATAAAAATACCGGGCCTTAATCTGTGATTTACTAATTAATTACCATGGATACCGTTTAAAAATACATTGGGATTTGTTATTTTAGTCACATCTTAATCACCCTTAATTAAGAGTAAATACTACTAGTCAGTTATTTTCACTATTCTTTGATTTATTTATGTTAATCTTGATAAGGAATTTAGACCCTTATTGGTTATTATTCCAAAAAAGAAATGAAAACTGCTTGTGACGTAATGTCCCCAAGAGAGACAGAGAAAGAGAGAGAGAGAGAGAGAGAGAGTCACATTTTAATTCACTGCAATCAACAACATAGTCATGCCTCAAGTATATGAAGTTAGGAGGTTTGGGGTTGTGACGTCCCAACATTATTAAATCATTTTTAATTTTAGTATTTTATATAACAAGTGACTAAACAGTACTTTTTTTCATGAGTGAGCCGTTTAAAACACGAACGATAGCGACTGTTTTAAAGCTCACAAATGAAAAAAGCACCGTTTAGTCACGAGTTATATACATAATTTTTTTGCAACACCACAATCTTCTGTTAAACAAATTTAAAATAAATTTCAAAAGAAAAATGTCATTTTGATGAAAATGTCAAGATACTTCAATGTATTCACTTTATTCAGTATTTACACTTTATTGACTCAATAATACAATAGGTTTGTTCGTTCCGCCACCCTGCGTCTATCGCAAACCGCGGCGGTGAAATTTGCTGTTCTTTTCGATTCGCGGTTCACTGTAAAGTCACTAGATTCTATTCGTTCCGTTTTTCTAGTAACTTGCGGTAAAACGCCGCGGCAGCTGGCGGTGATAATTTTTACAGTGACTCATGACTCGGTGGTAAAAAAATAATCGGCGGTAATGTTCGCGTCTACATATGAAGTGCCAGTATCACAGTGTTTGACAAATAAATATTAGGAAAAAATTGTTATTTTTCAATAAGTATGCTATGTTATGTTTCAGTTTTAGAAATTGAAATACATTTGTAAAATATATAAATGTCAATGTCATATGAATTATGATTTGTAACGAGGTAAATTTAAATGATAACCATAGTAAACAATTAAAATAATGGAAAATGGAATAATATATTTTTACTGAGTATCCTTTATAATTATAATAGTCTGAAGTATCTTCGAATATAATTTATCGCAAACGGATCGAACAGAAAAATAATTTTTAGTAACTTAAATTATTACCGCGGCGATTGGCAGTGAATCGCAAAACGCAGCGACAATTACCGCCGCGTTTTGCGGTAAAACGCAGCATAGCGGAACGAACAAACCTAATTTAATACTTACAACTTTTTAAACTACAACCTTGAATACAATAATGTACTTAGCAAGTAGAAAAACATATGGTCCTGAAATCATATTGTGACGATAGATGTCACTAGTGGTACTATTTCGACACAACCTGAAGAAAAGGAAATCCCACACCCGATTATGGGAAACAGGCATATGGAGAAGAAGTTAGGGTTATTAACAAAATCTATTTTGATATTTTTTGCTATTATTTAGTTCTTCAAAAAGATAAAAAAGAGCAAAAATGAGAGTATTAGTGATACTGGTGATTTTTTTATTTCATAGTTATATTTTATTGTAGTTATTTTTTATTTCACACTTTTCTATAATGACACATTTTAGCCATCGAAAAGTGTAAAATAAAGACAACTTTAGAAGTTGGTGTTGCAAAAAATACTTTATAATTAAACATTATCTTAGTTTTATTACAACAGACTTGAGGCAAAAATTGATAAGTAATTGTACAAACAATTGTAAAAACACGTTGCCTTGGAAATCTCTATTGACCGGCTCAGAGGCAAAGTACTATAAATAACAAAACACTATTCTTTTTCTTAGGTGCAATCAGTCGACGGCAAATCAGAAACCCTCCGCCCTTGCGTCGCCAAGAGCTACTCCTTCGGCGGTTATGGTGGTACCGTTTCCGTTTTGACCCGAGGTGATAGCGTGACATCCACACATAGCGCAGGTCCGCGATTGTTGACTAAACAAGACTCCAGCACCAGTACGATATCCTGGAGGCTTAGTCCGTCGTCTTCAGGGTACAAGAGCCAATCTCAGCGGTCGGATTCTGTGACTCCCTCGCCTACTGCCACACCTCATCAGCTTTCCGACGCATCCGGTAAGAAAAAGAATTTTTTTTTTGTTGTTTTGCTTATATTGTATCATTTTTTTCATCACCATTCTGTTACATGTTTTAAATTGAATTATATTGTTATAATGGGGCATTCCAATGTAGTAAAATTTATGGTAGAAATGTTATAACATTGCGGTATTATGGTACGTCTCAATTATTTAAAAAAAGTATTACAATAAAGACTTTCTAAAAAATAAAAAAATATATAGTGGATGTTAAAGTTCAGAGAAAATAAATTATTGGAATACCCCATCGCGCATTATTTTAAAAAGAAATAACATCTTGCTTGGTTGAAAATATTCTCACATTGGACGCTGTTTGTTTGAGCGTATATAATCTGAGTATATTCGAAACTTAAGGTAAGAGTTCTCTGGAAGGAGTTGACCCCATCCACAACTCTATTACAGAAGAAACAGTGGAACAAGCGCAGCAGACTGACAAAGACTTAGATCCTGGTCCAGTGGATGGAAATCAGTTGGTTTGGGCAGTCACAGACATGCAGAGTGTTCCCAAAGGCAGTGTTCTTATCGACCCACAGGTAAGAAGATAATAGATATTGCTTATACTGTAAGAGTTGAATTTTTTTTTCTTATAAAATAATTGTAATTATTTGTACAATTGTGTAAAGATCAATAGAGAAAGTTTTGATGTGCATAGTAAATTTTAGGATGGCCGTTCGTTTCAAAATTAATAATTTTTTTATTATATTGTTTATTATGTTCCATCTTAAGAATGAAACATTGTCCAGATAGGTGTTTACTTTAGACTGAAAAGTGAGATAAGAATAATGTTATTTTTCACTAATACATGTTTTTATGTATTGTAGTATAGTTTGTTAAAAACTCGAGTTATTGCCATCATTCAGCAGGAACAGGTAGCTGTTAAAAGATGAATTATGATTTATAAGGATAAAATTATCAAAATTACCTTGCACATCAAGTTTTTTGAATTTATTTAATTGCGCACACAAATGACTAACTTTAATGTATTTAAATTTGAATAAAGACTTTTTTGGATACATTGAAAAAAATGTTTAGGGCAAATGTAGTAGATAGTTTAAGAATTTTATAAATGTTAAAGTCGATGGAGTAGTTATCAAAAAATGTTGTTTTGATATTCTTGATCGATCGCTATTTTGTCATTTGAAAAAATAAAAAAATAATTATAAATGCAAATGTTTTTACCGGGCCTAAGAGTATTTTGAATTTTTTTTTTAAATTTCAATAGCCCTTAAAATAAGGGAGATATGACGATATTTTGAAGAACAAAACAAACTCCAATAACTACGAGCCGGGCACCAAATCAAAAATTGAAACTAAGAAAAGTTGTTTGTTTTAATGAGTTCTAACTACCATTTTCGAGTGCGAAGACTTAGAACTGTATAGGTGCCGCGCGATAAGTAGAGACTGACCTTGAATGCGCAGAACCTAAAATTTGTACTTGGGCAAGTCAAAATGTATTATGCTATCGTTATAATAATAAGGAAAAGACTCCGTCAACATCTAATAATTTAACTAATTTATACAGGATGAACATGAGAACCCTGACATGGGAGGAACAGTTTTTTTCCAAATATTATCTGCATCGGTACTTTATACATAGAATTTTAGAGAATGAAATTCTGAATTTTTGGGGGCTTAAATTTTTAAATTTACATTTTTGTTGCCCGACTAATCTTAATTTAAAGACATGGTACAAAGAAAACTATAAATCTAATTCTATAAAAAATAACTGACAAAAACATCTATTTTTGTTGATTAATATAAAATTATACCCAAGAGTGGTAGCTTTTGTTGCAATTTTGTTCACTATTATAGATTTAAGACTTACAGTTTTGACAATAATAGTGCCATTATGCTATTAGGAATTTAAAAAATTGAACGTCGAGTAAATTGTCAAACCCAGTAACATCATACTAGAAAATTGGTAATTAACTGTTCTTCGGCGCTCATTTCTTGAAACAACTCATATTTAATCTATGTTTACCGCCACTTTAAGTTAGGTTTATTTGGTCACTAAAATTGTATAATAAAAAAAATAATAATATACTAAAAACTTTTAAAAGTTTTTTATTGATGAATTTAGGATATAAAATTACTCAATTTTTAAATGAACGTGTACAAAATTCAATTGTTTAGCCTCGTAACCCCTACTTGGCTACGCCACTGATCGTACTACTGGTTATTCTATACGAATATTTAATCCGGTTTACATATCTTTAATCTGTATTCATGAACAATATGTCTCTATCTATTCGACGAACAAATTAACAGAATTTCCAAATCTACACTTTAAGAATATTACTTAAATATGGAGTAATCCGGTTTTTAGTTATGATTATGCTACTCCCTGTTGTGCATCGATCAAGCCACCAATTTGAAAATCAACTAATTATACTAGAGTTTTGGACAAACTATATTATTGCATTCGTATTTAATTACTTTTATGTATTTTGCTCAATTTTGATTAAATATTTATTAATATTTATGGTGTCGCGAGTCTGTGTGCGTTGGACGACTGGGTGATATTCGGACGGTCCGGATTCGATTCCGACTGATGTTAAAAGTTTTCCTTGTGGTGTTGTCCGCACGATAACTTTGAGCCCATGAGGTGACGCCTGGTAAACGCCCTCAACGCTACAGATATATCGTCATTACCGTTATACGCAAATAGAAGCAGATCAGCACACTCAGAAATGGGTAATACTACAAGTCTTGAAGATATATTTAAGTCTAAATTTAATTCGGATACCTGAAATATGTATGTATTTTTTATTTACAGACAGGCCAGCCGTTTACAAACCAAGATGGCTCCATCTACCACTTCGATCCTTCAAACCCTCCTCCAGGTTTCGCTGCAAAACCACCCCCTACCCCTCCAAAAATCCCCTCTCCTCAAAAATCTCCTGTCAAAGAACCACCCCCTCCCCCACCCCAGTACCAATCACCGAAGAAACTGCCCAAATCCAAGCCTTCACCCTTGAAGAACAAATCACTTATAAACAGTGCTACCTCGCCTAGTCTCCCGATGACTCCTCCAGTGCAAACTCCGCAAAGTGTAGGGCCCCCTGTTACGTATACTCCGAACACGCCGATAGAAAATCCAACGAATATGCCATTGCAGTCGTATCCGGTGTACCCGACGAATGGATTTGTGCCGCAGAATGTACCAGCTGAAGCGAATGTGCCAGTTTATCAACCGCAGTTGGGGATGGTGTATACAACGCCTTATATGCCGCCTCCGTATGAAAATAGAACGGTAAGGAGATTTTTTTTATTGTGCACGAAACTAATAAAAAATGATAATTCTGATGGGGTCCTCCTTGTTATGAAACTAATTAAATTGAAAACAATTTGTAGTTCTTTATTGTTATTCATTGAGCCGTAATAATTTTTTAATGTTATATGATGTCGACGTTAACCGTATTGGCTTGTACCACGAGCATGGTTTTAACTAAAACGCTGTTTTAAGAAATGTCAAATTTCATTATTTACAATTAATAATAAATAATATCAAATTTATCAAATATTATTTTAAAGCATAACATGGTTTGTATTTAAACAAATATTTTTTTAAAAATCGTTCTTTAAACATAAAGGCGAAATTAAATATGGAAATTTGAATTTGACATTTCTTAAAACAACGTTTTAGTTAAAACCGTTCTCGTGGTACGAGCGGAGTTCGCTAATAATTGCGGAGCTTTTTGCAATAACCATAGGCCAAATATAGAATATATGAGGCGACATCTACTTTTAACACTTTAAGTGCCATGTGGTGCTAACGTGGTCTCACACTTTTTTGTCCGTTTTGGCCGCGTGAGACCTATGTGGACTCATAATGTCAAATTACATGTTCGACTGCGTGATGCCGCACTAGTCTTGAATTGAAACTTATGTTAGAGGGTAGATTGCGGTCTGCAGTGTCAGAAACCGTGTTTGATTTTGTGAGACCAATGTGACTTCACGCGGCCATAAATTCAGGGTTATACAGTGAAAGCATATTTGTTAATATTTAGTGAAAAAATTATTTAATATATAAAATACTTTCAGTCAAATATTACTACTGGCGTTATAAACATGATTCAGACATAAAATGGCGAAGTATCACGGCCGTATTGGACAATTTTAAAAGCTGGAAGCCGACCGGGATCAATGTGTTACCACAAATTAATTTTGCTCTAATTAACGTAAAATTAATTAATTTCATATTCGATACCATATAATGAATTCTTTTAGTATTAGCGACCATCTACAGTGAAAAAATGGTGGCACTTAAAGTGTTAAAGATGCCAATTTGGTAAAACCGTTTCTCGTATCGTATCTTAGTGATGGGTCAATTCTCGAAATTGAATGACGAGAAAATATTCCCGGATTTTTCCAGGGAATTTCCCAAGTAATTTCAAATATTGCGTAGCACCACAATATTTGTTGACGGAATAAGAGTATGTAACAGGCAGGTATACAAAAAAAAGAACAAGCGTCAAGGTATGATATCTAAATTATATTCCAAAAAAAAAAAATCCGGGAAAAAAGTCAATTTACACCACATTGGAGCTTCCAATTTCTAATAAGAGCGAAACGCGTCTGTGGTTACTATTTGGGCTCAGCCAGCATCTAAAAAATGGTCGAGAAGTTGATACTGAATCTGAAATCTTGTGAAACATGACAAGTGTTTATCTAATTCTTTACTTTAATATTAAAATTTATTATTCGACATGGTTCCCCGCAAATCGTAATTGCAGGAATTTCCGGGAATTTTCCCGGGAAAAAACAAAATTCCTTGTGAGAATTTTTTAGTGGCACATCACTAAACTTAGTCTCAAGTTATTACATTGATAAGTTGGAGCGTTTCTACAAAAACGTCCTAAAATTACCTACTAATTGATAAGTAAATGCACTTTGATGATTATTTTTCTATTACTTAACATTTATACTGTATCTGGTTTAAGATTGCAGTGGTGTGAAAATAGGAGCAATTTGATCTAGTTGTTTGATTGGATAATATCGGGGTATTATCTAATCAGAAAACATGATCAAACTGCTTCTATCTTCACACCACTGCAATCCTAAACCAGATACAGTATAGTAAACAGTTTATACATGATCCTCATGCTTTCTCTTTTCGCACAATATGAAGCAGACGGCGCATTCTAGAGTAGTATATATTTTCAGTGGACGGCAACCTGTTATTCAACTGTTAAATTTCAATATATCTTTCACTTTCATACAAACGCTAGGAATATCTATCGGGCATGGCATCATAAATTTTAAAAAGTGTTTACTGTCGTAGTTTTGTTTATTTTCTGTCTTCATTTACTTGAATGGATTTCAAAAAGGCGATAGCTGATTGCAGCAAACTTAAATCTAATAAAAAATAAGTGTAACGTTAAAACAAAAATTCCAATATATTAAAAACTTTTTTTAGATTACAGTTTTAAGGTTTAGTATTAATATAAATTATCCATGTTCTATTTTGCTACTGTAGTGGAGGAATCCATTACAAATGACGATTTTAAATAAAATTCACTATTATGAATTATAAGCTTGTCTCTTTCTGATATGCACTTGGAAAAGATGTAGTAAACAAAATTGTTGGTTCACATAATTTTTTTGTGTTTTTATTTCAGGACACATCTGTGACTGATCTCTCCGGTTATTTCGTCAACATGTCTGTCTCAGATCCATCCGCGCAATCCGTAACATACCAACAACCAACTAGCGGTTATTGGAATCAACAACCTGTTTATTATCAACCACCTGCTAATCAACAACAACAACAACGCTATCCGGTTCAAATTCCCGTTAACCAAAACCAAGGAACCTACCCGTACCCTTCAAATTACGTTCCTGTAACCCCCAATCCACCCGTAGCACCCACAAACGAATTAGTTCCAGTTTACGCGAACCCCCATATGCAGATGGTATACCCTCAACAGCAGAACCCACAAAGCACGGTTTATATACAGAACCCAAATCCGATGTACGTGCAGAATACAGTTTACCCGCAATACCCAAATGTAGGGTACCCCAATACCCCTACACCTACTCCTCAACCTAGTAGTTATAGTCATAGTTATGCGCAAAGTTATAACCAGAATTTTGTCCAAAATGCTGTTAGTTACGATCAAAGACAACGGCACACGCCCAAAAATAGCAACAAAGTCATGGTACCTAAAGCATTCACTTCTCAAAGTTCAAATCAAAGTAGTGGAGGTTCAAATTCCCCCGCGAACACCGTCATAGCAGGCTACTTCCCCAATAACTATCGACAGACACCTCCAGAGACACCCCCGAACCAAAATGTGGGTTACTACCCGCAGAATTACGTCCCTCATTCAGTGATATTCAGGCCGGTAAGTTTACAGAAGGTTCTAGAAGGTTCCAGAGTTTAATACAAGTGTTGTAGTTGGGAGGTATCCGAGCCAGTCCGCCGGTGAACATGAGGAGTAGTAGGTCTCCAACGCCGGCTCCAGAGTACCCACAAGTGGGTTCGGTGGATAGGAATCAGAGGTACTCGGTTGCGCCCATGTATCATGGGATGCCCTGCATTGTTCCCGGTAAGAAGAACTATAATTTTTTTTATTAAAATTGTTTATTTCGGAGATATTTGGACAGATGGCAGCACCGAACACGTTATAAATTATAACAAATATATAACTTTGTTTTTTAGCAAAATAAATGCATTTTATTATTTGAAACTTTGTCTTTGATTCATCAAAATTGATAACTATATTCAATTTTTGTGTTAAAAACAGTAATTTATTCCACAAAATTTTTCTTATTGAACAGCTGATATTTAGTAGCGTGTAGCGTTTAGTAGTGTGTGCGGTCGTGCGGTATAAACATAAACAATAAAGTGTTCGTGAGTTATTTTTTTGCCATAAACCTATATTTTATGGATATTAGTGTCTATTGTTGTGTTTGTTAGTGACTATAAACCATATTGTTTGTTGTTTAAAAACATTTGTGCTGAACTAAATTGTTGCAAATGTTTAATATAACCTTAAAAACAAATTGTGTTAAATCACACAGAAATAAGAAAATTGGAGTTAAACGTAAGTTTTAAACGATTTTTAAATATAATATGAAATAAATGTATAAGTATACAAGAAAATTTACTATATTATGTATAAGTGGGTCATTTCTCAGAATCATGAATGGCCAACCTTTCTGGATCACATCGGCCAACAAAAATTTGTCAGTTGCCCCACATATAATTTAATACTTATGATAAATACTGAGGCTTTCAAAATTGCTGGATACCGGGCTATCGGGTTTTGGTTGTTTCGGTGATTATACACCACCGAATCGACCAAATATTATATAAAATTTTAAATAAAAATATGCGGACATAATATTTTTAATGTAAACACAGGCTGTTTTTTGATTTTATTACATAAATAGTTTGGTAGAGGTAGTAAAAAGTAAAAACAAGAAACGTCTGAAACTTGTATTCAAATTGTACATTTTATTTGATTCATACTGGGAAAAAGAAGTCATGAAAGTGAAGGGTCGAATATTTTATTAGGCATATATAATCATAAAATGCAGGAATTTATACTGAACTGTTATGATAATGGAAGAATAAAGTCCTGTAAACACACTTGCATATTTTTTTAAGTTGCACATATGATCTGCCTACTTCATTCAACATATCATTCATTTCCATACAAACACACCAGTTGTATAAAACGTTGTTAGGTGATCATGTGTTTAACTACACATTGTAACCATGGATACGTATCAAAAATACATTGGGAAATAAGCCTTGTCAAAGTTAACAACGTTTTATGCAACTGGGCCACTAGGTTTTTTTCTGCCTGGTGTGGAATCATAAATTCAAAGGAGTGTTACTTGGTACACTGTCATTGCTCTCGTTCAGCCGGGTTAGCGCTAGCTAGCGCTAGACTAGCAAACTAATTGAACGATTTGCTAGAATCTAGCGTTACCGAAATGGCAAGGAGCTGCACGCGTCTTCTTTGGTATTATTTTGTTGTTTAGGTACGTTTTAATTTCGAGGTTAAATACTCGTTGTACAGAACACAGTAACAAAGTATCAAAATACATACTAGGAACAAGGAAGTATACTCTGCTCCATTTAAGCCATTCAGTAGATGGGGCTGATATCAGCGCCAGTTTCAAGTAGCCGTAATTACATTGGGTGCACGTGACTTTTGTCTCTAATATCAGCCAATCAGAGAGTTCAAGACTATGCCCTATTTTCAAAAATACTGAATGGCTTAAATGGAACAAGGTATACATCCTCTAACGTCTAACAGTTCAAGTAATAATATTAGATTTATTTAAAAATTAAGTCTTTGAGTTTTCAATACTAGACAGGTAGAACTGTCAGTTAATAGTCATGTCACCTGATATGTTTCACTTTAATTTGCGTTCGTTCGCTAGGTTTGGCTAGGTTTAACAAAATAAATACCGTTCAATACGAATCTAGCGCTAACAAACTGCGCTAATTTTTGCTAGGCTGGCGCTATCCCGGCTGAACGCGAGCATTGATTCGTTATTTTCTGTATTCAAAAAGGTAATAGTAAATAAATAAATATAAATATATCATGGCCATTGCTGGGTTTACCAATCTGGTTTATACGCAGATATCGGTAATGATGATGACATATTAGTACCGTCTGGGCATATCGCTCACTGTTTGCCTTATAATATTCGATGACAACGGGCCATTATTTGCGTTGCTCTATTTATGCATTGAAAGGTACCTCTACCTGCTCTGTACATTAAAATAATCTTACTATTCCTTGAACATAAACGGTATTTTTGTTATAGGAACAGTAAGATTATTTTACTAATATAGAGCAGGTAGATAGCTAAAGAAACCTTTAAATGCGTGAAAAGAGCGGCGCAAATAATGAACCGTTGGCATCTAATATTATAAAGTAAACAGTGAGCGATATGCCGCTTTGTCATAATAATGACATTTATGGTTTTATTGCTGTCTATATGGTGAAGAACCCATGGTCTTGAGAGTCTTTTTAGATGTAAATAAATATTATATAAAGATGTGATGTATTTTCTTTTTTGTTTGCAGGTGATGTCCGACTGATGCCTGGTAGACCTCAGGCACCAGTTTATAGGCAGCCCTACCGCCAACAAAATGTAGCACAAGTCGCACCCAACGAAAATAATTCGTCTGGCCGGTCGCACAAAGCCCGCAAACCGAGGTAAACTAAACACAAATAAAATATGCCATAAGTAGGGTATAAAAATCATACCAGAAGTATATTATTTATTGTTATATAGGAGATATAAGTACGAAAACTTCTTAATTATATTAGAATAGGGATACATTATAAGTGCACGTAAATTATGCTCTCTATTGAATACTCATTTACTTTGGCGTTATTAGATTATTTGGCAATCAGTAGAATATAAAAATTGTGTTAGATTTTTATGAAAAAGTATGTATCTTTTGGGCTGTGATGTCTTAATCTGTGATGTAGATTGTAGTCTCGTTTGTGTTGGGTGGTGGTGTAATGTATTGTTCTTCCTTCTCAGGACGAAAGTACCTGCCCTGCCACCTAGTGGTCGACAATCAAACCAATCGGTTCAAGCAAACACACAGCAGCGATTTTAAATTGAGTAGTGCATTTCATTGTAAGTATAATTCTTACATGTAACATACGGTTTCATTCGATTTTTTTACATTTTATAAACTAAGGTTGAACATATATTTATGTTTTATTATTTAAAATTTATTTCCATGTTTGTGTTGGATTTATATAGAAATTTACATTAAAAATTATATAAAAGAAAATTGTTATTTTTGAATGAGAAGTATATTTTTTAATCTGAAGACCTGTTTTACATATCTGGAGTGAGGAATAAATAAATATATCAATATTTGGTTTCCAATCGCAAATTTCTTTCCCAACTGTTAAGTTTTCTAATTTTATCATAAATTAGAAGTTCCTTGCAATAATTCTCTAATTCTGGAACTGCATATATTTTCTTGATAAAGATACATATTTTTTATATTCACAAAGACCACCATACGACGAAAATGTTACTCTGTATGTATGAATGTACTTATTGTAAAATTCATTTAATTTGTACAAATTACAAATTTATTTAATATTTTAATCATGCATTAAATAAAGAAAAACTTTGACTATACTACATATTTTTTTGCACTATACTTCGTTACAGGTGATGGTCCTTCCATACATTAAAAAAATAAGCTTTGTTCATAGAAGGTTTGCAAACCGTTGGAGTTTGAAATCGAATGCACATACCCGGTTTCAAACTAGTTGCAAATCAAACGAGTTGAACTTTTCTGTGAACCCATAATGAAAACTAGTGTGTATTTATAAGCATCTGGTTTGCCATATTCTCCAGGTTGATGGTAGAAATACTGTGAAACTATAAATTTTACTGCAACATCATTTGCAATTTGTTTATTGACACGAATATTGTCAGTACAACATACGAGCTGTAATTTTGACAAAGAAAACCCACCTTGCAAGACATATGGGACAATGCTAAAAAATGTGCAGGACTTAGGGATCCAATGCCTGATATAATTAAGCTGGTATTACTAATTAAGGCGATGTAACCCAATATTAAATGGTGGAAGATTTGAATAACAAATTCAGTTTTTGTAAGTTTAAAATCTATATTTTAAACAGTCGAAAGAAATTTGTAGAAATTTTTCACCATTTGCGTAGAGTTTATAATTTGTTTGTTGAAAATATTAAGCGGCCAAACTAATACGAGTTTGGGCTCGTAGTTCTGAATTTTGAGTTTTTTTGTAATGGCCATTATTTCAAAGTCATCATCTTCACTAGAAGAATCATTTAAAAAGTCAAAATTTCCAGTGGACATGCTCCTGTCCGAATCCGTTATCTATTATTTATTAAGGAACAATTTTACATCTGTAGGTTAAACCATGGATAACTTATTCCTTAGAAAAATAGAAAAATATCCCATCATGATTTGACATTTAATAGAAATTTGACAATTTATAATTTCGATGCTATATTTTTTTGTTTATCTGAGGAATAATATATCCATGGTTTATCCAGGAATTATACAATTGACCCTAGTGAATTTTAATTTGAAATCGGAAACATGGCTAAATATCACTTAATTCTGTTGATTTTATTTGATAACTGACAATTTGCATGTGATATTTGTTTCGCTTTTGTGAAGTATGTGTACATTCTGGCCAATCAGAGGGCAGAATTTATTTCTCTTTCTAAACTTCTAAACCAACGCTATTGTCTTACGTCAAACACACTATATAATGAGTTTCATGCTTTATTTAAGTCATTCGGCAGATGGCGCTCGAATTAGTGCCAGTTTTAAATAGCTGAAATTACATTGAGTAAACTTGTCTTTTGTCTCCAATTTCAGCCAATCAGAGAAACGGGTTCCCAACCGGTGGGTCGCGACCCCTTTGGGGGTAGCGTAGTGTTTTTTTGGGGGTCGCGTATACGAGTTTGTTATACAAATTATTTTTCATATAATAAATGAAATCAATAAATTTATTTTTGATTAACTGTACAAATGGTTTAACAAATTTTACTGTTAATTTTTTTAGCGTTTCAAAATTCACGTATAACATTGAAACGGAAACTTAAATTATTGTCGAATGGATTTTCAACTATTTTCAATACTTATTTAAACAAAAACAAGAAATAAACTTAATGTTGAGGCTGATAGAAGGCTTGGCCGTTAAATTAACGCCCAAACTCAAATTTCCAAGCTGATCGCCCAAATACAGCCACAAGTATCGAATTAGCAGCGTTTAATTGTTCGTTAGAAAAAGGAGTCGCAACTAAAAAAAGGTTGGGAAGCACTGGCTTAAATGGAACAAGGAAGGTATAAATGAATTTTAATATTTTGTTATTTAGGATTGGTACGACTGCATTAAATAAACAAAAACAAACAACTATTCTATCAAAAATTTTCTTCATTGTAAATTGTGGACTATTTGTATAAAAATAAATAATGAGAATTAAAACCGAAATAGAAAAAAATAATATAATTAGTATTATTCAAGTACTCATTTGTTCGTCCATTTGCCGGTACGCGGCTCGTTTCCGAATTGTAATCTCATGCTAATATAAGTCGCGTTCTTTTTACCACTTTTTACATGAGATCTTAGTTCATCTCAGCTCACCTCAGTTGCCTCGCTAATTTCGACAGTTCTTTTTATCCTAACCCCCCTTCACGGTTCTTAGTCACCTCTGGAGGTTGTGCTTGTTGAGTTTTTAATCTTAGATGAATGGTGGGGATAAATGTTTTGCTGTCACGGGTTGTCACATACAATTGGTTTGGTTATTATGATTATTTGTTTATTCCTTTAATAAATATTATTTGAAGAATAAATAAATATGCAGACAATTCCGTGGAAAATAATACAGTAAAGAGACGTAAACTTCAAAGAATTGAAAATCATGTGGAAGTTATAGTACTGTATAATTTAAACATTTTAGAATGTGTCGCACTATATGTTATGTAATCGACAGAATAACAGAAGCCTAAATAATGCCCACTCATAGTGGGCGATCCAAAATAATATCTGAAAATATCGTGGTTGACCGTTGAAAAGTATCACAGACATCCAGCGGACATCAGTCGTTCAAGTTAACAAAATTTGTATTTTGTCGTTCTTTTTACTTCATAAAAATCTCACTTGAACTCAGTTCAGTTTATGTCAAACTCATCTCATTTTGAGATGAGATGAGGCAAATGATAAAAAGAACGCGACTAATACATGGATTCGCAAATAATACGGACCATTATCTTTTAATATATTTGATATTTATTACATGGTAATACTATTAACATAAGAATAAAAATTCCTATATATATCTTAAGGCCCATCTTACAATCACTTGTTACAATTTTAACTGTCAGTTAAACAAACAAAATTGAAACGAAATTAACTGTGAAATATCAAATTTATCATTACTGTCAATAATCCGATTTATGGCCGGTTTTATAAACGATACAAATTTACTTCCAACTTTTGACAGTAATGTTTACATGTCATAAAATAAATAAAATTGATTTGAATTTGTTAATTTAAATGAATTTATTTATTTGAAAGTTAAAATTTTAATTGAGGATTGTACGATTGGCCCTAAATAATGCCTAAATTTCTCGAATAATAATCTTGCTTCTTGGGTCTGGGTCCAAAGTGAGGTCCAAATTAAATGAATTTTCTTTTAGTGATTAGTGAAAGAACTGTCGAGTAATGAACAAAGTTGTCGTGTGGTGGTCTTTTTAATTTGATGTACTTAGTAGAATCCAGAATGATTTCCCTTACAGGAATATATGTTTGAATATATTTTTATATGAAATTATACTTACATTTAATTGCATTGTGCATACGCTGTTACTCTGCAGGGCAGATCCAAAGTTCTAAATCTACAACGTGACGTTACTGTTTAAGACGTTCTTGCCATTTCATTGTCAATAACGTATTGTTTCTTCGATAACATTCATACCGTTTATTACGACAATCGAATCGCGCGTTTATTTCATGCACAATTGAGACCGTACATATTTTGCAATATTACATGTGAATATGTGCTCTCTCAGACGGATATGTTTTTTTTTATTTAAATGTCGTGTGATATAAGATTTATAAGCATGTTAAACTATTATAAATTTATCTGTCTCCAATCATCCATCATTGTCAACAAGAATACTATTACTTTATATCACCATTTTAATAATATATATATATTCAAATAAATATGTTGGGATATGAAACAAAACGAATTATATACTATGGACACAAAATAATCACACAATAAAATAATAATAAAAAATATCAAATTGATACATTTGTACGTAATAAATTGATACAGAATAGGACAACAAATAAATTTATTTTTCCCATTTTTAAATAGCACAAAATTGATTCTTCCTTCAAAGCAGTTTTGAAAACCTGTGAGGTGACGCCTGGCTCATTTTTGGTTTTAAAATATATCTTCTTTTAGGTTTATTATTAAAGCACAAAATTGTCACACCCAAATACCTGGGTGTGAGGGTGTGTATAGTTATAGTTGCCGTCAAATGATTATGAACTGGACATTTCTACGCTGTTGCTATTTCAGGGGCCATGTTGAAAATGCTAAGATATGAAGAAGCGGCAACACTGCAGGGTGCGGAGAAGGGAAATAGTTGAGCATCAGTCCATACTTTCTTGTTTGACAGCGACTATATAACTTGACTTGAATAAGATATTCTGTTGTTAACACCTTATAATTTTGGCAGACTGTATAGTTTATATTACAAAATAATTAAAGCATTATTTAAATTCAAAGAAATCTACGTGTCATTTTTATATTTTAAAGTTATTCAACAAGTGTATTTTGCCCACTGGCATTGAAAATATGATTTTATTAACAGTTAGTAAGCAACAAAATTGTAAATACTTTCTCTACCGGCGGCAGTGATAGTTACTTTTACTGCCACCGACAGAGAAAGTATTATTTTATTGCCCACTAACTGTCAACAAAATCATTGAAATTTGTTTTTACATATTAATCCTTATGAGACCAACGATGGAAATAAAATAACATTTAACAAATTAAAATAATATTAAATTAACAAATCTAAAAATTTAAATGTATAAATAAAGTATATAGAATAATTATTTGGTATCTAACCTAATTGATGAAATCGTAGAAATGGGCTTTAGAATCCAGGAGGAATTTATTTAAACGAAGAAAGAAATGTGATAAATTCATGGACCTCGCTGGGATTCGAACTCAGAGCCTTTCAATCGCTAGTCGGTCGCTCTCTTGTAAAAAGGCGTGTGAAAGATTCATACTTCAACGGGAACTCGTGGCTCAATTGGTAGAGCGTCCGCCCTCGGTGGGATTCGACCCCAGAACCTTCCAATCGCTAGTCGGACGCTCTCTTGTAAAAAAGGCGTGTGAAAGATTCATAGACTTCAACGGGAACTCGTGGCTCAATTGGTAGAGCGTTCGACTAGCGATTGGAAGGCTCTGGGTTCGAATCCCAGCGAGGTCCATGAATTTTTCACATTTCTTTCTTCGTTTAAATAAATATCTCCTGAATCCTAAAACCCATTTCTACGATTTAAACAAAATATACAAATATAAATACACATTACTTCGGAGCAATTGAATAAAAAACATATTTAAAAAAAGTTCAATAAAATGAATATTAATTCTAAACAATCGGCGAAAAAATTATGTGTTGCCTGTTCAACAATGTAAAAATACAGATTCACTGTTTAGAATAAATTCAAAGATTAGGCTTCGCCTCGTCCACTAAACTCCGCTGCGGCAATGATTCTGCTACTTTTTTGCCTTTCTACAACAAATAAATATTTCCATGAAACAAGAACGATAACTGCAACTTCTTTATTTATTAATATTTTATCCATTTTGTTTAAATAGATGCTTAAACTTAATCACATACGTTTCTTCGTTGTATTAAGCAGTTAAAATAACTTAGTACTTGTACTTGTTTATTTACACAACCCTTTGTTCATAAAATTAATTCCATCTTTGGCTTTATATTGTACCAATGCTAAAAATTATTTGATGTAATATTAGAAAATTACATTTTTATGGTGCTCTTTCCAACTTTGAGGTAAAATCTGCGAATAAAAAAGAATTATCAAACTCAGAAATGGGTATATTTGTTGTCCTATTTTGTATATAATTCAAAACTATCTTATGGGTAATATAATGATAAAAATAAAAATTTATTTTGTGTCGCCCATGTCAATTTAAGCTATAAAGGCAGTGACTATGACAATGGTAGGTGATTAAGCTACTTACCATGTTTATACTGACTCAAATGATGCTCCATCCAGTCTTACTTAAGTGAGTTCCAGAGGCTTCGCATATCAAATTACAAGTTGCATTTCTACTTACTTTTTTCCATTGTATGCGAGGCCATATGAACGATTCATGTACTTAAACCACTATTGTCTTTTATGTGAAAGAAATCTACAGTTTATTTTAAGGAGCGTTTGTTCTGATTCTGAGATATAGATGGCATTGTAAAGTATTTTGATATGAAGAATCAGGGTAAATGCTTGGAATAAGGTAGAGAAATGTAGTGGGGAGAATTGGTTCAAATTACTTAATCAACAAAAAAAATTATATGATTTTATGTTATTAGGATTCAAACTTATCTGTCGGTTCCTAAATATAGAAATAACGCATCATATGCTGAACATACTTTTATATAAAAACGTTAAATAAAAGAGCACTATTACCATATATTATTATAATATAATGGCGAGCTTTTATATGCCCCTTTCATTGTAAAAGGGCGATCTGCTTATAGACAGGGGTCCACACCGTAATGCTCCAATTTTGAAGCCTTTTTAATAATAGGCATTTATTTGTCAGGTATGTATTGGGATATGTATAAGTGAAAACGACATTTGTTTTCATAACACTAGTGTAAAAATAGTGACTTGTTTTATTTTCACAATCGGTTATTTTTGTTAAAGACTATTAGGCCTATTCAGAAACAAAAATATAAACAGCCTTTAAGCAAAATAATGTTTAATTTTGACATTTCGTTCATTTTTGCATTCAGAGACTACTTTTTTTAGACATTGTTTAAATATTTAAACACTGTTTTAATTTAGACAGAGTTCTTTTCTTTTTAGAGCAAATTTTGTTGATATCTCCCCATATTTTTATCTTCAATAACTAAAAATTATCTTCCAATTTTCTGATTGTTTTCTATTTTAGCTTGTATCCATTTCTAATTCTTTTTATTAAAATTTGCAAATTCTCTTCAAATTATTTAATTTCAGTTTCATATTTAATTTCAACATGTATCTGCCCAATTATGACAGCAGTATGATAGATATAATAATTGAATTTGCGTCCCAATTTGTATTTTTACGTTCTTGATTTTTTAAACAGTGTTTATTTTAAACGATGTTTAAATATTTAGTTACCATGTTTCTGAATGAACAAAATTATAATCAACGTTGATTATTTTAAACAGTATTTAAGTTACACATTGTTTAAATTTTTGTTTCTGAATAGGCGTGTATACGTTTCCACAAAAACGATATTGTTTTTGGTTTTTAATATTTACCATTTGTCGATAGTCTTAATATCGTTTTTACTTTGACATATTTTGACTCCTGAGAACCTCAATTAGTAACTACAGACCCGTTTCGCTCTTATTGGAGTATATCAGTGTGATGTAACTACTATGTATAAGATCATATATCTCATGCTGATCTTAGTTATAGTTGCCGTCAAATAAATATGAACACTGGTGATTTCTGCACTGTTGCCAATTCACTGGACATATTAAAAATGCTAAGTTATGAAGAAGCGTTAACACCTCATTGCAAGGGGCATGGTGGGGAGAAGGGAAAAGTTGAGAATCAATCTATACTCATTTGACGTTGATCGAAACGCGTCTGTGGTTACTACAAGGCTTGACTAGCATCTGAAAAATGACCGAGAGGTTGATTCAGATGCTGAAATCTTGTGGCACTTAGCGGGTCTTTTTCTAATTATTTAATATTGAATTTATTTATTTTTTCTACAGTCTATATACACTGTATATTATACAGAGTAGCCATTTGCGCTCTCTTTCGGCAACGCAAAATGTCACTTTGCCGCTCATGCTCGACAAAGTAGAAAAAACCAATTGTCTACATTCATAATGAAAACGTTTAGTCAGGAACTAATGGCACTGTAGTTACACATTTACAACCTTCACAAGTCAATCTGACATATAACTGCTCTGTCGGTATATTACGTAATCAAACAAAATGCCGCACTGCCATGAAACTAAAATAGGGCATTCATTTACAAAAACCAAAGTATAGAATGCTTAGATTAGATTGAAGCAATAGCTCAAGAAGAATTGAAAATAACGATAAATTAAAATTAAATATAAAATAAATTGTTGGAACAGTTGTGCTGCCACCTGCAAAAGTTTGGCGTGAATGCTCCCAATGGACATTCACTTTTCATTGCACTAGTTTAATGTACTTGAAACAAATAAATTTTTGTTATGGTGGAGGACCCCATTAACTGTAGAAAAAATCTTGTGTGTGTTTCAAGCGCAAATGGACATTGCGCGCCGTAACAACCTCTCAATCGACAATGTCCCATTTTGCGCTCTTAATACACAAATAGCTATTTTATATAACATCAGTCACGCGATTAACTTTGCGAATTTTGAAAAAACTCTTTGATTTAACGCATTGTATAAATATATTCATTTCTATTTTCTGTGTTACACAAGGGACAGGAATTTTATGTTACTTCTATAATAATTAAAAATGAAATAAATAGTTTCGTATGTATAATAATTTGTACCTGCACTGTTAAAAATATAAGTTAAGTTTGCAAACGAACAAATAAAATTCTTATCCCTTGTTTCATTTAAGATTTGAGGGTAGCATAAATTTTATTTAAGAAAGGCTGCAACACACTTACCAAGCAAATGTACATTACATGTTTTAAATTTGTTGATCTTGTATTGAAGCAAGTCTCCCTACGTTTAGCTTTCTAGAGAAAGCATGGAATCTATTTTTGAAATGATTTGATCTTCTGGTGCCATATTAGCGAAGCAGTAGTAGAGCGTGTGTGTACGTACGATATATAAGTGTGAATGCTTGAACGATTTCTTCGACATAAAAAGCAACATTATAAATTGTATGTACATTTTTGAACTTTTAACATTTTTCAAATTAATATTTTTGAAGTAGTTATATGTATGTGGAATATTAGAAGTGCAAAAAATCCCTTTTTTATGATGAATATTTTCTCGTTGTATACATTATTTCTAACAAAGAAACAATTTTTATTTATGTATTATAATTTATTATTCTATTTTGTTCTAACGTGCCTCAAATGAGTTGTAAAAATGGAAGTATTTAATAAAATTATTATAAAATAGACATATTATGTACCACACTCAAATTCCCTATCCCAATTTTCCTTAAAAGGGTGTAGATATATATGTGGCTTATGTTGTTTTTGTTTAGTTTATTTTTAAAGCATGAGGAACTACTATGTAAATGTTTGTGTTCGTCAATTATTTTGGGAAAGAACAAATAAATATGCTATAAATTTATTCAGTAAATAACACGGGTCATGTATAGTTCAAAATACCATATTTTACGGACTAAAAGACGCACCATACTTTTTTTTTAGAATAAAAAATCCGATGTGGCCAGCACATTACCTTCCGTCAGTAGTGCGTCAGTACTATATGTATTTTGTACAAATTTCACACAAAGTTTTTTGTAAATTATTCCATATATCCAGTACATTGCCTTCAGTCAGTTCTATGTATTTTGAACAAATTCCTTACAATATGTTTCTTGTAAAACATTCTATACATTCTCAGTAAAATTAGAAACATACTATATCATTTTCACTTGACAGTGAGTAAGTTTATATCGATGTCCTTAATCAGATTTCTAATTAAATCGGATTTAAATAAATTCTAAATCTTGACTGTTTATACCAGAATAATTTAAAGCGATCAATTATATTCGAATAGATTTAATTGGATTTATTACTGACACTATCGGCATACCAGCATAGAATGCGTATAACATTATTGACTAGTATTAATTTTGACTTTTGTCAATTTTGACTTCACATTTACTTAGATTTTTCATCTAACATCTAACGTTTCTTGTTGCGTCCACGGATTTCTCATTGCTCTTCTAATAATTATACTAACTTATCGTGGACACCACGTTGGCATATATTAACTGTCAAACCATGAAAGATGAATAAATTACTTTGTGGTTTTTTTCATTATTTCAGTACATATTATTAAATTTTCTATTATCTCGCGAAAGTAAATCGAATTTATGTATAAATCTCGTTGGTAGTTTTAGAACCCGATTCTAAATCCAATCCAGATCGTTTACATCGTTTTCTTAAATACGATTTGTAATCCTAAATCCACTTAAATCCAATTAAGGACGCCGATATAAACATACTCACTGATATTTGTCAATCAGAATTTTCTTAATATAGTAGACGTTTCCATGGTTATAGCACAGCTGACTGCATTTTGAAATTTAATATCCTTATAATTTTTTAATTCTACATCCATTGAATATGAAGTATAAAATGTAATCATATCGTATAGAGAATAAAATATTCTTTAATATTTATAATAACATTAAATGTGAAAAAATGATAATTAACAGCGTTTTTTCAAGAAAAACTGTTAAAATATTCAAATTAGAGTACTTCCGGTTCCCCAATTATAACCAAAATGTAATCACCTCTTCATATGGATGTAAAGAAAAGGGATACGCAAAAATTATAATTTTTGGAAAGTATTGGAGTTATGCGATCCGAAAGAATCGTCACATACAGACATCATCGTAGAAATAGTAAAATCGAATTCTAGGGATCCTAAAACGTGCTTATTCATTAAAACTCATCGAATTTTTTGACCAAAGACAATACCTTCCTTACCTAAAGGTGAAGGAAGGTAAAAATGACGTGGCCTCCCGCCATTTGATTTTTATTAATTTAAATATACATACTTACATATTTACTATGCTGGAAACTGTATTAAGTCCTATTCCATATAACTATGGTTCTATTTGCTATTTTCTTTTTAAAACGTTAATATTATTAATTTGAAATGATTAGTTCTTTGACAGTGACATTTATCTGTCAGTTACATACATTTGAGATATGCACTGTGTAACCAAGGAGTTGTGTTTGTTTAAAGCGTAGTCTCCGGGATTTAAATTATCGATAATTTTATAAATTTATCCATAAAATATATAGAAAAAATATTAATGCAAACCGGAAGAAAAATATAATCTTTAATTTTTATAATAACATAAATCTCGAAAAATAACATTTAAAGGTATTTTTCAAAGAAAAACTATTTTGAGCTTCAAGTAAAGTGTCATTTCCAATTATACGGTTTACATCAAAATCAAATGGGCTCTTTCCATATTAGAACAAGGTCGGAATACAAGGTTTCAAAATTTTCAGAATAATAGTATTTGAGTTAGAGCGGAGGATCCACACATACACACTGACACCATCGTGAAAATATTAAAATCGGATTTTAGGGACCTTAAAATGCGGTCATTTACCAAAATATCGATATGCGATTTTTAACTCGATCCCTATACTTGCCTTACTAAGGCAAATTTTTAATTTCTGGGCCTATTTTTTTTGTCTAAACAATGACTAGCTGTTATAAAATCACAAACAAAATCTACTGTCCAGTGCGTTACTTATACCACATTTCTTTAAAGCCTTTATTATTGTCTCTTGAACGTACTTCTTAAATTATCACAAAAAAGTTCGTTTTCACAGAAGAATTTTTGTGCAAAATTATTGGTAGCTACACCTGATAATTACGCGAAAACAAAACGAATCTAAAATCGAAATGAATAGGTATATTTATTTCATGAAAATAGAATATTGTAATAAACATTTAACCGAAAAAAGTTACTTGGTGAATTTAAATTTTCTATTCTTCGAGAAAACTTTCTCGGGCTTTGATAACGGCTTGACGCTTGATAAACTCTAGGCAGGCAATCTTTGTATTAGTTTTTGTAAACATTACTAGAAAACTTATTTCGTATTGCCAAATGTTTTGCAAATTCTCTCACAGCTGCTTAAACGTTGTTTGATGTATTTTTAATGATTTGTCTCTTTATTTTATTCCATAGAAGTTCCGCATGGTTCGAAGAAAGCAAAGGTAACAGTAGCAAAAATAAAATAAAATTTGTTGTTAGGGTCGATTTCATGATCAGGCTCACTTTAAGACTTTAATTAAAATTACTTTAGGACTTTATTTATTTAAAGTAATGCTACAGTGCTCACTAAATTGCTAATGTAATATTATGAAAACCAACAGAAATTTAATTTAAATTTAAAGTGATAAAGTTTATGAGGAAAACAGCCCTTAACAATTGAATTTCAAGGAATTGTATTTATTTTTGCAAAACAAACGTTTCGGTATACACATATTTATACATTAATCAAGGTCTGCATTCAAAAACAAATTAATACGTAACATACGAGCATTAATACACAAATTTCATAATCATAAATTCATGTATACATAAATACATTCGTATATTCACATAAAAATTTCCAAAAATATATCGAAATGTCTGTTTTGTAAGACAAATGACAACTAGATGCAGCTGATTCCGAGGTATTTACAAAAAAAAAAAACGGTTTACGACTAAACTACGTGGAGTTCAGTCATCAATTTCTCCCAGAAAATAGTGCTGCTCTCCCTTAACAAATTCGTACAATAATTCATCATTACAGAAATATTGTAATTAAAAATTGCATATATACACTTTTGCAGCTGACGTTGTATTTTTGTGTGCTTTTTATAACAAAGAAATTAAGATACTCAAGTAATTTAGTTTAATTTTTCAAAATAATAGTGCAAAAAGGGTCGGCTTGGTGGCTGAGCGGCTTAGCTAGCTCGCAGTGACGTCACCCGAATCATGTTCGGTGCGTTCGATTCCCGTCGACCGACAATGTGTGATTCGTCGTAAAAAAATAAAATACAGCTACTTGTATTTATCACACTCGGATGCTATAAGCTGGCCACTTATACATCTTAAATAAATGTAGCAATGGCTGAAATTCAACTGGTAGTACGGCAGTGGTAAAACACTGCGGCTCGGTGAGTCCGGTTAGTAGGGTAAACGGCGACAGCTGTATACAAACCCTAAATAGATAGATAGTACAAAAAGAAAATAGAAATATTGACCTAACAAATTAATAAAAATAGCATTAGATTCTCATGTCAGTGTCTTCTTCACTCTCATCCAAGCCCACGATTACATCACGTGACTATTCACGATACAGCCATTGGCTGAGCAACATATACAAACTTTTGTACCGGAATTTCGAAACATATACAGAGTTTCGTATCTAGCATCGGTGTTCGACAGTCAATAACACGGTAAATGCATATACTTTTGCATCCACTACGCATAGCCAATGATACGAAGATACATTTTCTCTTTAAAATGGTGTGCAGAACTCAGTTTTTGAATATTTGGTATATACACATTTTTGCATTATATGCTGAATGTCTAACATTTCGAGTAATTGTTAGGAATTTATCTACACCACAAGTTAAGAAATTTACCCCTAATCAAATTTTATCGTGTTTTGTTACTTTTATTAAGTATTATATGAGGGAAATAATTGATATTTACAAATCAGCAGGTGCACCCTTATTTTTGGACAGGTGGTACTATATTGTAATTTAGAAAATTGCTTTGTTACATACCATAATTAATAAAATCCTATTAGTTATATGAAACTGCCATTAGTTTCAAAATTAATATGTCATATTTACGGTACTATAACTAAATGCAGTTGGCCATAAAATTTCACCTATTTAATCGATATATCCTTAAAGCAGATTGGTATATTCATCAGTGGGTAAGTTTTGATGATATATTTAAATACTTAATATAAAATTTTATATATTGAATATATAAAAAGATAATTATTGTGTGATGCATGGGTAATATTATATGTATTTGTTGTATTGATAACTTTACTTACATTTGTGTAGTGCAGATTATCTACCTACAGCTTCAGTAAAGAACATACTAGTTGTAGTCAGTGCTTTTTTACATTCCGTCATACCTTTAGGTAAGGAAGGTATTGTTTTTGGTCAAAAAAATCGATGGTGAGTTTTTAATGAATAATCACGTTTTAGAGTTCCTAGAATACGATTTTACTATTTTTGCAATGATGTCTGTATGTGTGTGTGTATGTATGTATGTATGTATGTATGTATGTATGTATGTATGTATGTATGTATGTATGTATGTGTGTGTGAGAGTGTGACGGTTTTTTCTCCATCGATAACTCCAACAGTATTCCTCTTCGTTACATTCATATGAAGAGCTGATTAGATTTTGGTTATAACTGGTCGACCGGAAGTACTCTCATTTGAGATTTTAACAGTTTTTCTTGAAAATATATATATCATATATATATCATTTTTTTCACATTTAATGTTATTATAAATATTAAAGAATATTTTATTCTCTATACGATTTGATTACATTTTATACTTCATATTCAATGGATATTGAGTTAAAAAATTACAAAGAAATTAAATTTCATAAAGCAGCCAGTTATGCAATAACACTGGAAACAACTAAATTTAAAAAATTCTGATAGACAGATATCCATGTCAAGTGCGATTGGCATAGTATGTTTATGTTACAATTTTACTGCAAATTTATAATCAATTCTAAGAAACTTTCTGTATGGAATTTGCATAAAATACATAGAACTGACGGAAGGTAATGTCCTGGCCACATCAGATTTTTTGTAGAAAAATAGGTGCCTGAACTCACATTTTGTAAACTTTTTTTATTGAAAAAATAGAACAGTACATAACACACTTTACATTTCCATTATTTAAGAAAAGTATCAAAATAAATGAAATAGTAAATAATTTTCAAAAAACATTGATAAAACCGGGAATATCATCGAAAATAGGTGTCGAAACGCCGTTACAAAAAAGCTCTAGTTGTAGTATTCAAAAATTTAAAATGGCTGAGAACGATAGTATTTTATTAACAATTTTCATGATTGTAGGAATAGGTCTAGAAGTATATTTTTCTTTTAGTCTAACTAATAATGTGGTGCACTTTCTTCGACAACTTAAAGTGACCGCGCGGGCATGATGGTAAGCGCCCTCACCGGTACATAGATATATATCGTCATTAGCGAAAATTAAAAAAATACTAGAACTTGAGTTCAACAATGAATAATAAGCGACATATTTAGTCATTTATTTATATGCTTTTTGTTAAATATATAAATAAATAAATAAAATTAAATATATCTTCACGGCATATTACCCATTGCTGGGTGTGCCAATCTGATCTGTACGCAGATATCCGTAATGATGATGACATATTTGTACCGTGTGGGCGTTTACCAGGCGTCACCTCACCGGCACTCATTGCTGGCGTGAAGAGTGCACCACAGGGGTCAATGTTGTGCCATTTAAAATTCGAAATATTTGTCGTCGGTCGGGATCGAACCCGGTTCCCCAGATTCACGACCAGACACTCAGACATACGGCCACGAGACCCCATCAAAAATAAACTAAATAAGTATGTGTGTATTTATATATTTTTCAAAATATTTTGTAAAATTTTGTCCGCTAAATTATGTGTTCAAAGTCATCTTACTACCTTTTATTTACCTTCGCCTACTTGCCAAAAAACTGTCATCCCTTTTTGTTTTTTGTTTTCGGTATGTTTAAGGTTATAATTCCTTTCACAAATCCTGCGGCGTCCAAATTTACTGAAAATTTCATCTTCCTTTTAGTTCGGGCGTCCGCCGACAGGGGGCTAGTCCTGGTGCGGTCGCGTTGCCATGGAGTCCGACAGCTTCCCCGTTTCGCTCAGTTTTCGGCGAACTTTCGTGAGTCGTGTTTCGTGTACTTCGAATTTTACTTTAATATTTCTGTGCACCGAGGCTGACATATGGAAATGATGCCGTCATGAAGTAAGTTGACATATTTCTTGTTTACTTTTATGAGATTTGTTAGGAATTGTTGTTGATTATTGTTGAATGAAATGTCAAAAGGTGTGAAGGTTGTTTTGCTGTTTTTTGTCAACAAATTGTTGACAACAATCGAAATTAGTGATTGGTAATGGAATGGTTTGTTTATAAAATGAGCAATGTTTTTTTTTAATATCCGTATTATAAATAGATGGCGAAAAATAGAATTCTATGTTTATTTAATATATGAACGGTTAATATAAACACATTACAAAATTTGCGGCCTTTTTCTACGAAGCTTATCACTTACTATATTTGTTTTAGCTTACTGTATTTACTTTCATAATATTATAATTTCCAGGCTAGAAAATTTCGTTCATGATTACCTATTTAATTAAATACTTCAGATTTTCCATGATAAATAAAAGTAGGCAGGAAAACAGTATTAACAATGAATATATAATAATATTTTTGGGAAACAATAAGCTGTTAAAATTTTATTTGCTTTGAAAACTCGTAAACAATCTAAATGTAATGTAGGTGTACCGTAATGAGAATCTAATTAGAATCGTATTTCCATATGGAATTGATTATGAAGTAATTCTAGGGAAGCATTAAATATTATTCTATTTTTATATATCAATATTATCGGATCGAATGTATTGTATTGTTGACAATGTTAAATCAGATACATATATGAAAAAACTTACTTGGAACTACTCCTAAATACATATCTTTATTACAGTAATTTTATGAAGCCATTAAATATTATTACAAATTTTATATCATAATTATTGGAACTCATATATTTTATGATTCCTGACAATATTAATTAAGATAAGTATCTGTGGCTTAATACAAGAACAGCTAATGTCAACATATAATAATTTAGGGATTGATTTATTTAAAATTAACAAAATAAAAAATCGGTGTTAATAATATCGGGATTATGAAAATCTGTCAAACTTGACATTCTATATTATTAATGTTGATTACAGTGTCATTAATAATTATACGATTTAATTTTGCTTTAGTAGTGCTGTCAAAATTAAGATTAAAATTAACAGTGCTAACTGGGAACCTGGCTAATAGAAATAACCGGTAACTGGTTATCCGCAAAATCGCGGAAACAGGTGCTCGTCATACCCATATAACTAGAAGTAATCGGTTTTCCGGCTTACAGTAAATGTTTTATATTAATTAATTTGGAGTTCCTCAACTGGATAAGTGAATGAAGGGAAATTTGAAGAAAAACAGTCTTGGAAATTTGTGAATTTGTTTTATTACAAAATCCTACATTCCGGCAGCCAATCTGCTTCATCAAGGAAAATGTAAATGTTATTGTATTGAACATTAACAATTTTAATATTTAAATTTTCAACTCTGGTTAAACTGTCAGTTAACTTGACTGTCAGTTGGGTTACACCAACCGAACTTAAATTTTAAACTTAGCTTAAATTGACCGTATATGTAATTTTTATAACTTATACTTTTATATTGATGCTATATTTTTCTCTATTAACAGACAACAGTCTGACGAGAAATAAAAAATCTGATGTGGCCAACACATAACCTCTCGCCAGATATTTTACCTGGTTGTACGCATAAAATGAAAAATATTTTTAAATACAAATACATATATTCATGTCTCACTACAAAATACTTCTCACATATATTTGCAAAATCTATGGGATATTTTAAAATAAATTATGTACAATACACACATTTTCTTTATATTCAATATCCTGAAATTTTTTTTCTACTTTCCTTTTGTTTTTCTTTATATTCGTCATTTTTTCGCAAATTCCTTTTATATTCTTTTTTAAGTATATTTTTTTGCGTTGTTGACTTTTTTTTTATTTTCATAATCTTCATAATAATGTACAAATATTTTTGACAGAGGCATACAAATATTTTTGACAGTGACATTTATGTGTCAATTACAAACATTTGAATTTCTTGCGTTGTAGTAGTTTGATCTGAGATTTTTTACATCAAATTATTTTATATGCCTTTCTTTATCTCTAAATCTATAGAAGATATAATAATGAATTTATATTTATCGAATAAAGAATTTAACGTTCTTTAATGTAAGTATTTACATAAATTTTCGATAAATAATATTTAGATGATTTTTTTCTTGTAACTACTACTTCCGGTTGTCCAATTGTTACCAAAACTGACTCGACTCTTCCCATTATTGTTAGATTGAGGAATCCGTAGTTAAAAATGTCTTAAGTCTTATAGTATTTGAGATATAGTGAATCCAACATCCACACACACACACACATCCACAAATACACACATCCACACACACATACGGACATCATCGTAAAAATGTTATAATCGGATTCTAGGGACCTTAAAACGTGCTTATTCATTAAAATCTGGATATGCGATTTTTAGCATGAATACAATACCTCTCTTAGCGAGAGGTAAAAATAGTCGGTCTAGGGCTAACGAATAGCTTCGTCAATTTCATTAAATTTTATTTATTGCAAAAACCATTAAATTTATTACTTGCAGCTTATTGGACAAATCATGAAAGCCAACTATCCGGTTAAACGCAATAACCGGCTAAACATTTATCGAATAATTGGGTTACCTGATTAATCCTTCAACCGACTATGTATTTCTTGCAAACCGTAGTAACCGGTTAATCAGATACTCGTTTAACCAATTATTTTTGACAGCGCTAGCATATAGCACTAAAGTCTTTCGAAATTTTAATGACATGCCTACATTACTTATTATTATACGTAATACGTATTTTTTAAATTTTATAACATGACATTAGTTCAATACACACCGATTCATACCGTGTGGCGTGCTTAGGACGTTCCAACCTAATTAACTTTTTTTTATTTATAATTATTATTTAATTTTATTTATATATTTGTAAATTAGGCTTATGGGCTCTCAAAGACTGGTATTTGTTAGGATGGTAGCGCTTTTAATTTAATCTGAAGTGACATTAACTTTCATATTCATATGTTTATATATTTGGAATCTACATAAAATTACGAGTTCAACTATATGTTTGAAGTACTTTGTTATTGATGAAATAAATTACGAAAACGTAAGAGAAAATTATGAATAATGAACTTGGTAAGCAATGATATCATGCAGGCTGCGAAAATGCAGTTCAGGTGATATTGAGCGATATTTAAGTAATTTGCTTAAATAGTAAAGTTAATTTTTTTACCGGTTTCAGGCGATTAAGCCTTTGTTTACATGTACAAAAGTAGACTGGTAATGGGCCCTATTCTGTAACACGGTGGTTAATTTTTAACCACTGGTTAAAATTTTTATCCAATCGTTATTGATTTGACAACCAAAAATCCCTTTTTTGTTATATGTCAACCTACTTGATTGGTTAAAAATTAACCACTGAGATACAGAATAGGCCCCAATAACTGTATTTGTACGGTAATATTATTACAATACAGACTTGTCAACTACAGCCTACAAAATAATAATAATATGAAAGTATAATGCTGTCCATTAATACATACAGATAACGTTAGTGTATCTTTCTTAACACGGCTTACTTTATTCTAAAATAATAAACATGATTATTAAAGCACTTAACTTGAATATTTGTCATATTGACAAATGTCAAAATATTGTTCTGTCTATCACAGCATTCAGAAAACAGCATTAATAAAAGCATTTCAATAAAAGAATATTTAATAATAAAGTGTTCATTTTCTGAATCCGATAAACTATTGAACAAACCACGGATGTTATGAATCATAACAAGCTTTAGATGCCTTAAAATCCTCGCTCTACGAATTCGCATTTCAAACCGACATCTGCGGCAGGTATGATACTCATAACATTCCTAGGTATGTTAATAGTTATAAGATTTTATATTTTGTTACAAAAAATTATAAATTTGTTACCACAGCATATCTGTTATGGCTCACCAGGTTATTTATTCATAATTTTCTCTTATGATTTGTAATTTATTTTTTCAATAAAAATGCATTTCAAACATATATTTGAATTCGTAATGTTACCACTTCTGGTTAAATTGGAAGCGCTACCAGTCTGCCAAATACCATGATTTGTGAGCTCCTAAGCCTAGTTTACAAGTATATTAAAAAATAATTATAAATAAAAAAGTTATTATCGTGTATTAAGCGCGCCGCCCGGTATAGGTTCCTGTACATTGTTCTTGTATATAAAAATAAAGCGTGTTTTAGCCGATTATGTAATCATACGTAATATAACAAGTGATATGATTATCATCGATGATATTCTCGAGTGAAACCGAGATGCTGATTTCAAGAGTCCGAAGGATGAGTGAAATGTGCTGCTTCGGTTTCACGAGCAATATCTTCGATTATTAATCATATAACGAGCTTATATTTAGTGAGAGAATATAATGAATTTTTGTGACACATTGTGTGTGCTGCTAACCTAACTTTTAATACATTGTATTACAACATGGTTAATTTGACAATTGCCTTATTATTTTCATCGTTGTTGATATTAACCCAACGATTATCGCACATTTTTATACTCAAAATTAACTGTAAATAATGTCAAATAAAGAAAACAAATCCCTTCGAAACGAATATAAATAAGGTGATAATTTCTTTGTTTTTTATCATCGCTGTGATAGACCTGTAACTAGGGAGATTCTAAATGTTGATTAGCGAAAAACAAGTCACGTTACTCATGAATTATATTCTCACTCTTACAGATTTAATATTATAGTCTCTAAAAACAGTCTTATGATATACTCGTTATATTCTAGTTTTCTTACTTTTCTTTTGGTTACCATTTGGAAATCTATTGAATTATTATCCACTTACTGTTCGGAAGAATTTCGGCGAGCACGAATATATTTTCTCTCTTTTTGCAAATTTCTTGTTGGAAATATGTATTCTAGTTCGATTCTCGTATTTCTATTTGAAGTAGATGTTCCACGGAAGGACATAAGATCCGGTTTCTGGCTTCCGCATCGGGTTTCCGTTGACGTCACGATGGGATATGATTGATTGACGCTTTGGGAACTTATTATAAATTATGTAATTTTTATGCGATATCGACGCGTATATAGACCTACTAACCGATACACACTTTTCTTGAAACGTTCATAATTTGGCAGTTATTATTACGCTGTGTGCTAGATTCCTGGTTGGGTAAAATTTGTACATGCAGTATGTGCGAATAATTTACAATTTACACATTTAGTATGTACAAATAATTCGGTAGTTCTATAGTACAATAAGACATTTTTTCAAATATTTTTTTTGTGTTTAAATTTGATAATTTGCTAGTTTACATAAAATTAGATTTTAAAATTTCTTTAATCAAATTTTGAGCGTTAATAAAAGCAGAAATTGATAAAATGATAAACAGTGTTATCGGCGGTATTCTGTTTCCGTCGAAAGAAGGAAAAAACTAGAAAAAAATCATGATTATGGGTAACCGAAATCGAGAATGTATTATAATTTTTAAACAGTTTTTACCTCCCGCTATCCTTGGTAAGGGAGGTATATAGAGATCGTGCTAAAAATTTCATATCGAGATTTTGGTAAATGACCACGTTTTAAGGTCCCTAGAAACCAATTTTAACATTTTCGCGATAATGTATGTGTGTGTGGATCCTCCACTCTAAATGAAATACTAACATTCAGAAAATTTTGAAACCTTGTATTTCGAACTTTTTCTGTACTGAAAAGAGCCTATTTAGATTTTGGTGTAAATCGGATAACCGAAAATGGCACTTTACTAGAAACTCAAAATAGTTTTTCTTCGAAAAATACCTTTAAATGTTATTTTTTCGACAATAATGTTATTATAAAAATTAAATTTATAAAATTATCTATAATTTAAATCCCGGAGCTTACGCTTTACAAAACAAAATTCCTTGGTTGCGCAGTTATTCAAATGTATGTAACTGACAGATAAATGTCACTGTCAAAGAACTAATCATTTCAAATTAATAATTGCAACGTTTTAAAAAGAAAAAAGTAAATAGAACAATAGGAAAGGAAATTAATACAGCATATGTAAATATGTAGGTATGTATTTAGGTTAATAAAAATTAACGATTCGCAAAAAAGTTCAAGCTAATTCTCATTTTTAGATTAGTGAATTCTATTTTATCCCGGTATTTAAAATTTAATCTTCATTTTATTACCAAAAAAGGTAGTTACTTGGATTAGATTAGACTAAATTTTAAGAAATAAACTACAAAAATTAGAGTAAAATTCGCTAATCCAAAAATAAGGATTAGTTTAATCTTTTTTGTCACTCGAGCGGTACATGGCGGGAGGTATTGTGTTGGCCACACCAGATTTTTTTTTAATAAATCGGTTTACTTTTTACTTATCCCTGTGTTTCATAAATCCTATTAAGGGCCACTTTTACTATCATTAGATAAACCTCGTATAATGCTATACCAGGTATAAAATTGAAATTTGTATTTTACAAACCTCGGATAAACCACAGATAGAATAAACACCAGTATTTCTTATCCCATGGAAATTGGCCGTATAAACCTCGAATAACTTTATCCCTTGTTCTAATGGATACCACGTAAACACAAACGATGTGTTGTTATTCATACGTTTGACAGATGCCAATCAAGTATTTCATCATCACTGTCAGAATCAAAAATATCATTTATATCATCTAACATCGTAAAAAATGCAAATTAGAAGATAGAAATAATAACAATATTGAAGAAATATAGTCTAACAAGAAGATAATTTTATTGTGTCAGTACCAACCTAAAATGATTTAACGTAATTCTTGGTGTAACTATCTAATGGATAAAAATGCATTGTAAAAGACAGTCTTGTTTACGAAGGTATAATTACTAGGATAAAGTTATACCTCCGATGGCTATACCATAGTTTATCCATCAATTGTAAAAGTGGGCCTAAATAGGTTAATAAAACTTATTTATAAAAATTACTTTTTCTATGCTCAGTTAAAATGATTTTTCGGCTCCCATGCGTAAAGTAGTAACTTCACACATTGGATCGTAGTATGTGAAGTCTGACTTTTTAATGGCGATGCGTAAAAACCCAGAAGAGCTCTTATCCTTTTTGGCAGGGATAAAATATTGATTAGATTGTTGTTACTGTTTTTTCATCTTATTTGATTTTGACAGATGCTTGATAACTCAGGCAAAATGTTTTTGAATTTGCAATAATTTTGTTGTAATAAAAGTAGTGGGCAACGCATGTGTGAAGCTTTTTTATACTTGTATTTGCATCACTCGCCTGGGGCTCGCGTCACAGACTGTACTCTCATACTTGTAAAAAAGTCAGTGTCACGCGTTTATTACACAATATACCATTTTGTATGCTGTTAATATGTCAAAACATATTATAGCAGAGCTTGAGTTTGCTTACCGAGGCGAAGCCGAGATAAAGCAAACAAGCGAGGCTATAATATGCATTTTTTGCCGAGGTGCATATTGTGTCTATCTTACTAATAATAGATCTAGAAGGGTAGTACACACAATTACAATAATATTAAATCGCAGTAGGCTTAGCGGACAAAAAGGTTTGCGGACGAAAAATGATGGCTTAGCGTACGAAAAAAGTTTTGCGGACGAAAAGGTTTACGGACGAAAAGGTTTGCGGACGAAAAGTGTCATTTTCGTCCGAAAATAAGTATCTATGTAAAATTTCACTTTTTGTTTAGGTAGACAAAAAAATGTTTTTCTTCAAGCGTATTATAATATTCATATTATGCTACTGTACACACACTATAGAACATATTCATTGTCTTACTAGTACAAAAATGTTAGTGTCTTAGTTCACCGCTGGCGGCGGCAGTCGTCACAGCAAGACAGATTATATTAAAAATTGTTATTTGACAGTTGTATCGTTTTTGTTTTGTATTGTACACCGCCAGCTTTGGCTCAAATTGCAAACACTATATACAATTAATTTTATTTTAAAAAGAATGCCAAAAAAATCTTTGAAATACTTGAAGAAAAAATAGTATATGTCATTCGGAGTAGAACGCCGTTTTTGTGTTTTACCCAGCTTGCCTAGCCTCGGCTAGCGCCTCGACCGCAATAGCTGGGTTCAACACAAAAACACCGCTTTCTACTCCTAATAACATATGCTACATTTTATTCATTTTTGTGTTAAAGTAGTTTGCAGTAAAAAAGTTATAAAGAGTTAAAACAAGTGCACTATTCTCTTCTTTTTAGAAAAAGTTTTAAAAACAAGTTTTATATTTTTTATAAAAAAATATTAATCCGGCTTTAGTTAAAAATCTCGTTTTTTGGATTCAAAATAACAGTTAACGTCTGTTTATTGATAAAAAAAACTGAAAGACTGTTTTATATTATTTATATATTTAATATTTATTTTATGTTTTATACTTACATTACTATTATATAACCTGATGACGACTGATGATCTGTAACAATCGAAACGTTGTTATTTTCTAAGGTATATTTAATAAGGGCAATGGAAGTCCAACCAGTTTTTTTTTATAACTAATATAGGGAAAAATAACGGAGCTGCAGTCACTTCTTGTTGAAATTTTATTGAAAATTATACATATACCAACGTTTCGATCACAATTTGATCATCATCAGGGTAACGTTTAAGGATAAATTTAGGAAAACATGAAAATGAAAAAGTTTTATAGGGTCGAACCTTTCGTCAAAATTACAATAAATAAATAAAAAACGTGCGTACATATCAACATTGCATATAAAACTGTTTTATATGCAATGTTGATATGTACGCACCTTTTCATGTTTTTCTAAATTTATCCTTAAACGTTACCCTGATGATGATCAAATTGTGATCGAAACGTTGGTATATGTTTAATTTTCAATAAAATTTTATCAGGAAGTGACTGCAGCTCCGTTATTTTTCCCTATATTAATAATTTCTACAGTCGAATCGTTCCTAACTATTTTTTTTATAACAATTAACCTGTTTTAATATCGATTTCTTGCCCTGATCAGTGACATACCTGTCTTCTTATACCAAAGAACAACAGAACTGACTATTTGCTCATAAAATTATCCAATGAAAGGGGTTCCAAAGGCATGGAGTAAATTTATATGCGTCAATTTATCCGTTGTCCAATTTGGTACAATATCATGTTTGAAATTAGAGATAAGATGATCTTTATGAAGTAGAATCCTTACAGGTTTTTATATTCAGCGGCGACGAGACTAATTTCTCATTTTAATTACGGTTAAGCCGTTGGTTTTAATTAGAAATTCTTATCTGTCGTGTCGTTAATTGCAGTAGATTTGTCTCTTAAACTCATATTTACTCAACTGACATTATTTTAGCGTCTATCAAAATTCAAAATAGATAGAAATAATAAAGAAAACTCTTGCATTTCCCCAAATAATATCTGGTCTACTTAGAAATACGTCAAATTATTCTTAGTAGTCATAAATGTTACCATAAGGTCATTCATAGCTGTTTAGAAAATACATATATTGTAGAGGTAACTTATGTTTTGTCAGTATACCTCGTCTTTAAACTAGAGCTAGATTCAGATAAGAAAGTAGCATTGGTTAGATAGAGAAATAAATTCTACCCTTTTATAGCTCAACATGCACAGTGAGTTTGCAATAGCGTTAGATGCCAGGTGTCAAATGAAATAGAAATGAGATACATATTTAACCATTTATTCGGTATTCGACCTATTCGGCATCATTTTTACTATTAGGCCGAATACGAATAGTGTAAATTGTAAAGAAAAGAAGATTTGAAAATGTAGGGACACGTTAGTGTACCTATGAAATGTAGGTACTCTCTAAGACGTCATCACCGCTTATGATTATGAGATTATGACGTAGGCATCAAACGTATACCGTATACCAACTTATTGCGCCCAAAATACCCAAAGTGCCCTTTAAATAAAAGAGATTATGTTAAAACGTAGAAGAAAAAGTGCACTTGCAAATTTTGTGCCATTTAAAATTCGAAATATTTGGCGTCGGTCGGGATCAAATCCGGTTCCACTTATTCGCGACCACGCACTCAGGAACGCGGCCCCAAGATAAGAACAATAACCTAACGTTACGAATAAAAGTCAGGCTTGGAAATTTGGTCCGAGTTTTGTGTAAAAAACATACTATTTCAGCCTATAAAGGAAAGGGAAAGGTTACCCCTGTACTAAAATATGATGCGAAAATTCAAACAAATTGTTCCTGTACTAGAATTATTAACATTTTAAAAAATTCAATACACGACACGCATACTTCCGACATTAACCTGCATTTAAAAAAATATTGAAATCTAGTAGTATTTGACCTTGATTTTACCTTTAAAATCAAAGGTAGTATTAATATATTTGAATAATTTTTATTTTAAAATGCAGGTTAATATCGGGAGTAAGTTTGTCGTGCATTTAATTTTTTTAAATGTTAATCGTTCTAGTACAGGAAAAATTTACTTGAATTTTCGCTTCATATTTTAGTACAAGGGTAACCTTTGCTCTTAACGTGCATGGTGTCAATTTCATATTATGGACACAACGTAGACTCAGCCTTAGTTTTTACTGCGATTCTCCACAGTTTAGATATGCTTCTGCATTCTGCAATATAATTTATCTTTACTGATAGTCGTAAAAAATAAGCCATTAAAATGTGAAATTATGTTCGTTTCCTATTTAGTTTTACCGGTTTCAATTGCATATGTCCATTAATAATTATTTAATTATTAAGTGTGTTAATAATGGCGATAAATAATCTACTTAATAAACGAAACGACCGAATTAATATTGTAGAATTAGATTTTACAAATATAACAGAAAGAAATTTATTTAAGGTATACGCGATTTTTTTTAACCTTGTGTAAATGTGAAATATTAAAAAAAATATGAAAAATATCTAAACTGGCTGAGCAGCAACTAATCAGAAACATTGAAGGAAATTTTGAAATTACTCCATAAGCGGACTATAGCAACAAATTATAAAATCTACATAAATGGTCAGACATTTCTACAAAATTCTTTAGGCTACGTACTTTAAATAGAGACTTAAAACTTAAAAAAAAAAACTCAGGGCCAAATGACTGGTGATAATAGTTCGGCCGGTATTTTAAGGGTCATCTTCTAATCTAAATTTATCTTTTACCGAGACCCTATACTCTTTGGCACAATGAAAAACAACTTCGTAAAAATCCAGTACGTACAGGAAAATCTATCTTGGAATACATATGGGACATTTACTACTTTTACAGGCAGTTTTGAAAATGGTTTCAGTTGTCAGTCAAAATTACGCGGAATTGTTTACATGCAGTTTTCAAAACAAGTTTAAAAATTGATTTGAAATCAGTTTCGGCGCATGCGCATTTAGCTGATGTAGGTGACAGATCCTTTTCACTCCAAATACTTCGTTTTGCTATTATTCCAATTATTTTTATACTTCGTACCACTACGCACTAAAACTACACAACTGTCAGTATATTTGAAGGTTAGTAACACAAAGTGGCAGAAACGTTATGCTCTGTGCGCATGCGCAGTAACGGAAATGAATTTTAAGTGTTTACATGAGTAGTTTGGAACTAGTTTTCAAGTCAAACCCATGAATTTTAGTTTTGGTTTGAGATAACTCAAAACATTGTATACATGGCGTTTTCAAAACTAAAAACGTTTGAAAACGGTTTCAAAACTTCATGTAAACTTAGTAAATATACTTAAAGGAAAATGTGCATGGCTAAGGGATACAATGCCTAGTAGAAATGAAGGTGATATTACTAATAACGACGATGTAACCCAGTATTAAATGGCGGAATACTTGAATACCATATTCAGTTTTTGTAAAAATCTATATTTGTTTGTAATATGAGTTTGGGCTCGTATATTTTTACGAATATATTTTCTCCTAATCTTTTTGATGTAATTAGTACTTTTTCAAATCAAAGAAGTGTTTAAGCATCTTAGAAATGATTTATTTTTGTGTTGAGCGAAGAAATTGTGAAAAAGCGTTACACGGAAAATCGCTAATACTTCAAAGAGAATTTCGTAAATCCAAGGCGTCTCGAGTAACAAAAGGCAAAGAAAACAAAACACACACATTAAAAAACGGATGAAAGAGCACGTAAGTTGCCGACGAAGAGAGACTTGGGCTTATTTCAGTTTTACTGCGAGGTTTGTTTAAGGCAAGGTGCTAAAAATGTAACAGTAATAACTCAAATGCTCACTAAATGTCCGACAATGTTTAACTTTGACTTCGTAAATTACACTTCACTTCGGCGATTTATAAAAACACATCGCGCACACCAAAATACGATCATTCCTCACACACGATTTAAAAGAAGGATCATATTATTATAAAATATCAGCGCAGTTTGTTACTGTAGCGAATATTTAAATCATATTTCAAATTATTTGTCCTATGAAAGTAATTCTTCAGGTTTATAGAAAAATCTGAAGGAGGCACCACAAAGAAAAAAATCTGATGTGGCCAGCACATAACCTCTCGCCAGATATTTTACCTGGTTGTACGCATAAAACGAAAAATATTTTAAAATACAAATACATATATTCATGTCTCACTACAAAATAATTCTCACATATATTTGCAAAATCTATGGGATATTTTAATATAAATTATGTACAATACATATATTTTCTTTATATTCAATATCCTGAAATTTTCTTTTTCTACTTTCCTTTTCTTTTTCTTTATATTCGAAATTTTTTCGCAAATTCCTCTTATATTCTTTTTACGTATATTCTTTTACGTCGTTGACTTTTTTTTATTTTCATAATCTTCATAATAATGTACAAATATTTTTGACAGTGACATTTATGTGCCAATTACAAACATTTGATTTTCTTGCCTTGAAGTAGTTTGATTTGAGAATTTTTACATCAAATTATTTTATATGCACATTTCTTTATCTCTAAATCCATAGAAGATATAATAATGAATTTATATTTATCGAATAAAGAATTTAACATTCTTTAATATATTTACATAAATTTTCGATAAATAATATTTAGATGATTTTTTTCTTGTAACTACTACTTCCGGTTGTCCAATTGTTACCAAAACTTAATCAACTCTTCCCATTATTGTTAGATTGAGGAATCCGTAGTTAAAAATGTCTTAAGTCTTATAGTATTTGAGATATCGTGAATCCAACATACACACACACACACGCACACACGCACGCACACACGCACACACACACACACACACAAACACACATGTTATAATCGGATTCTAGGGACCTTAAAACGTGCTTATTCATTTAAATCTGGATATGCGATTTTTAGCATGAATACAATACCTCTCTTAGCGAGAGGTAAAAAAATCGGGAAATAGCCATTTTTGTCATGTCATGCCACTTAAATATACTTAACCATTCATCCATAGCCACCCGATTAGTAGATGATATGTCAAAACATTAGAATATATTTCCTAATTTTTCTATTTTTAGACGATTGTAGAAAAAAAGATTGTTTACATCATAAGCGGAAAACGTGATTCTGAAACTGCATGCAAATTCCGAAACGACCGCATTCATTTCAAAATCACTAATTTCTCGTACCTTCTTATTACAAAAATAAATAACTATTCTGTTTGATATTGTAGCAGTAGTTTTGTAAATTAAAACTCAGTTCAAATGGCAATAAAATATCTTTAATTCAACAATCTTTCTAATAAAATAAAATCATTTATCCCCGTAATTTAAAACGAGTATCTTTAAATTTTATTTATTTTCATTATATTTATGGAATATTCATTTATGTTACAGCCTTTTTGCGACCCTTTTCTAAATTTCGAGAACTATGTAGAAAAGCGAAAGTGGTTATTACCTTTTCTTTTGAAATAACCCAGAATCGGCAATTTTTTTTTTCAAGGTATGTGAAGCTGCTTGTTTTCCTCCTTTCACGTACAAAAATATATTCAGAATGTATTACAAATTGTAGTATATTCATGGTTAGAGTATACACAGCATAATTTTTAAAGTAAACTAATAAGCGTAAGTGCTGAAATATATCCTTCATAAATAAAATTGTTTAGGTATTAATATATTTTATAAACAGTTTAAATGTTCAAGCATATATTTATTTATTTAAAAGATAAAAGTGAATACACACTTGATATTCTAACAAAATAAACTTTAAATTTCAAAGATTTTACTCATACACAGATCGAAACCTACATTTTGTGCATAAAACTTTTCAATATATAATCAAGCCAGTAAATTGTCATATTTTCAAGAACAAGTTTGTTGCTTAATGCAAGAAGAACCAATTTAAATTTTTATCTTGAGGAACAACAAATGTCTAATGGGGGATTACAGCTCAATCGAATTAAGAGAAATTAGTAAAAAATAGTGAAAGTCGATGCAATGAGTTTTAAATACCAAATTTGAGAAGTTTTGATTCATGAAAATAGACATATTTGGAAGTTTGTTATAAGAGTTATCGTGGACGAAAAAATCGTCACACACACAGACATCATCGTAAAAATAGTAAAAACCTGTGGTGGGGATCCTAATTCGTGCATATTTACTGAAAATTCACCATCGAATTTTTGGACTGATAACATTACCTCCCTTACCTACGGTATGACGGGAGGTAAAAACAACAGTAATAACAGTGGCGTGACTAACGGGCCCGGGGCGGGCCCCCGGCTCTAAAGAGGCCCCAATTTACATGTTTTATAATTTTGTTACTATTGCGAATTTTTTTTTGTAGCAACACACAAATTTATTTATTCCTTTATTGTTTTAAATGTCAATTTCCAAAAATAATATTGTCTAAGGGGCCCCTTATCCACTATGCAAAATCAAGCTCTTTATTTTCTATCACATTTCGGCCTATAGAATTTCGATTTCTTAGCAAATATTTTCCTACAACTGATCTAGAATTTTTCTTTAAAATAACCCCACAAAAATAAGTCTGGGGCTGTCAAATCAGGATACCTGGCGGCCAATGTGTATTACCAAAACGTGGATTAAATAACGATACGAGAATGATTTTCGCAAAATTGCTACTATTTAAACCGTATGATACTGATCCATCTAGCTAATACCATATTTTATCCAAGTTCTTTCATTTGGAATACCAAAAATGTATGAAACAATTATACGTGTAACTTTCACTAGTGGACTGTGCCACAAATTTCATTTAAAAAAAATAAATTAAATGGGCCAATCACATTTTCATAGTAAATTCCACAACATACAATGACTTTGGTGGGATGTAAAGGTGCCTAATCTTCGATTTTCAGGCCTCTCATATTGGTTAGTTTGCTTCTTAACATGTCAACTCGGATAAAAGTGAGCCTAGTCACAATTTCCACAAGTTCTTATGGTATGTAGTTTCTCATGATAAACGCTATAATTAAAACGGGCCCCAAAAACTTTTTGCGGGCGGGCCCCCGACCTCTTAGTTACGCCACTGCGTAATAAATTTGTTTTTTGAGTAATTAATTAGTAATGAATGAGCTAAATTTTCTGATTGATTTCGTGTGATTGTGCCGGAATGGTTGTGCCAGCTTCTTGGACCTGAATTTTAAACCATTCATCCTACGATTAAGAAACGTTGACATAGGTTATTTTCGTATTAAGCCACTAAAATATCAGCTCTAATAAAAATTAATCCGAATCCGTAGTCGGAACGAAATGTGTTCAAAAATAAAGAAAACAATCGAACTTCCTATACCGAATAAATATATCACGAAAGCGCCCTCCAGATGTTCAATTTTTAAAGGACTTCCACCATCATCATCCTCATCATCAGATTCTTTTGTTTTATTTATAAACGCCTTCTTCATATCATTTTCCCATTTTGACAATATACCCGTTTGATGTACATGACTTATTATTTGGTTGATTCTCCTCATAAAAGGAAATCCCTTATATCCATAAATTTGTACTGGATAGGTTATAGAATTTTGACGGAACATATAAATTAAACTTTTTCCTTTGTCGTCTCTAAATTTGTTAGAGGAATAACTGACGAATAAACGAGGAATAGCTATAGAATAATTTTTGAAAAACGCGACATCATTCAAACATTTTTCAATATCATGGCAGTCCGACCATTTGTTCAAGATTTTTTCTTCATATTCGTTGTTAGTTTGGTTGAAGTATTCCCACCAAATGTAGAAAGTTCCTTTATACATAGGATTTTCTGATAGTTCAATTAAATTGTCGATTTGTTTTTCGTGAACTGGTTGAATCAAAACTTTTATCAATTTTGCTTGATACAATATTGTGAAATTTAAACAATTTGAGGCCCATAGTACGAATATATATTTGGTTAAATGTAATGTTGGTCTCTTGGTTACAGAAATATTCATTATAATTGATATTGCATATAGTAAATTGTACGAAAAAGAACTGTTAGGATCATTATATTTATTGACAATATAGAATCCAGTACCTGTTACTATACAACTTAAAATTATCATCAACCAGGCTGGTAAAGTGTAAGCATGAAAAATTTTCAACCATATAGGTTTCTCTTCAGCTTTAGGCACACACCAAACAATAGATTCTGATGTATATGACAAACTGGGTTCCAATTTTATGTATCTGATAGGTGTTGCAGCCAGACAACTGAAAATTAAAGATCAGTCGAGATCAATATATGTAGGTTGTTGTACCCCCCATGTTAAAATTATTTAAAACAAAATGCCAGTAGTGGGGTCTCCCCTATTTTTTTTATGAAACTTTATCTAAATTAAATCGATCCGTAGTTCTAGAAAGTCAATTGTTATTCGTAAAGTCGTAATATTTTTTTTAAGATGAGGATCATGCTAGAATTAGAGAATAAGAAAATCAGATAGGTTAGGTCACGGAAAAATCCGTAAAGTTACATTTCTGTACTTCAGAGACAGTTGCGCATGCGCAATGGAGAAATCAGAGATCAGAGGAAATGAATCCGATTCAATTTCATCTGACAACAGGATCGCTGACTTCCTTGGACACTGGAATAGGTCAGCGATATGAACTGAAATCAGGGATAATGCGTGACTAGTCACTAGTCAGAGATACTACTTCTAGTGTGATACGGCATTAAGACTTACAGCGTTGAACATAATCGACCCATTAGTTACGAATGTTAGTTAATCATTTTTTACCTTCCGTCACCTTTAGGTAAAGAAGAATAGGCGATTTTTCGCGACGAACCAAACCGATTTGGTTAATGAATTTTATGAACCAGTACGTTCTTGCGACGAAGTAATGACGTCAATCATGGACCTGGTTCGTCGATTCACGATCTGAGCTAGCGAGCTGGTTCATGAATCTGGTTTATCGGTTCCCTCTTTTGATTTAAATTTTATATAAAATTACAAACATGGAAAAAGTCACACTATCTAATAGATTAGAAATACTTGAAATGGAAGTGGACAAATGTTAAATGAAGGTAAAAGTAAGGTTAAAGTTTTGTTTACAAATAATTCCAAATCATAACAGTGACGTTTTCATGAACCATACCTATAACCGTGGTTCAAGTATGGTCCGTCGTGAAAAATCGCTTATTGTCTTTGGTCAAAAAAATCGGTGGTGAGTTTTTAGTAAACGATTTAGGGTCCCTGGAATACGATTTCACTATTTTTCGATGATGTCTGTATGTGTGTGTGTGACGTTTTTTCTCCATCAATTACTCCAACACTACAATTCTAAAATTATAATTCTTTCGCATTCCTCTTCGTTACATCCATATGAAGAACTGATTAGATTTTGGTTATAATTGGTCAACCGGCAGTACCCTCATTTGCAGTTGTACCCTCATTTGCAGTTATTAACAGTTATTCTTGGAAAAACGCAGTTAAATATAATTTTTTGACATTTTATGTTATTATAAATATTAAAGAATATTTTAGTCTATGTACGGTTTGATTACATTTTTTCCTTCATATTCAACCTCCCGCTTTTTAATTTTCATTAATTTAAATATATACTTACATATTTAGTTATACTAGAAACTGTATTAAAATCCATTCCATATAACTGTGGTTTTATTTACTATTTTCTTTTTAAAACGTTACTATTATTAATTTAAAATGATTAGTTCTTTGACAGTGACATTTATCTGTCAGTTACATACATTTGAGGTATGAACTGTTTAATCAAGTAGTAGTGTTTGTTTAAAGCGCAGGTTCAGTGATTTAAATTATAGATAATTTTATAAATGTATCCATAAAATGTATAGAAAAAGTATTAATGCAAGCCAATAGAAAATTTAATAATCTTTAATTTTTATTATAATATAAATCTCGAAAAAATAACATTTAAAGGTATTTTTCGGAGAAAAACTATTTTGAGCTTCAAGTAAAGTGCCATTTCCGATTATCTGATTTACACCAAAATCTAATGGCTTCTTTCCATTTAGAATAAGGTATAAATACAAGGTTTCAAAATTTTCTGAATGATAGTATTTGAGTTAGAGCGTAAACATTGTACAAAATACATAGAACTGACGGAAGGTAATGTGCTGGCCACATCCGATTTTTTTGAATTTGCTGTGAGTAAAAATATGGAATTAACCAAGGAGCTGTTTCGAATCATGATTTAAATTTTAACAGTTTTTAAGTCAACCTGACATTAATTTGAGAGTTCTTAAGTCTCCCAGTTATTGGTTTGACGGGTTTGGCAGTTTTTAAGTCACCCAGAATGTAGGTACGAGTAGTTTGGAACCATTCCAAAAGAAGATTGGTTGGAAGCTTTTAAGAAGAGGAAGGAAAGAATGGTGAATTGTACCATTACTGAAGGGTACTATTTAAAATATAATCCTAAAACAAATAAACTATGGGCCTATTCAGAACTCAATATTTATGTAGTCGTTATGGCCTTTATGGTTGTTATGTACTATAAAGATTGTTAAAATCGAATTTGGTACTCGCAGTACTGAAAGTGGTTACTGTCAACAATTGTTAAGCGTTTTGACAGTCTTTATCATAACGACTGCTAAAACTATGTATTTACGGTTGTCATCACGTTGTTATTTAACATGTGACAGCTTATTATATCAATTAAATATTATTAATATTGACCTTTCTGCCAAATAATGGTGTTTTTATATTTTAGCAGGATGCAGTTTTTTATATGTATATAGATTCTGCTTCTACTTTAATAATAAGTATAAGAACGATAAAGTCTGTGATGGAAGAAAGTTACTTTTGACATTCTGTGGTATTCTTGAAAACTCTGTGTGATGTGATGTTTCTGTTACATATTCAGTCAAAATAAAAAAATTAAATCTTAAAATATATAAAATAAAAAATATATTATCACGGCATATTACCCATTGCTGGGTGTGCCAATCTGCTTTGTTCGCAGATATTGGTAATGATGATGACATATTTGTAACGTGCGGGCGTTTACCAGGCGTCACCTCACGGGCACTCATTGCTGGCGTGGAGAGTGCACCACAGGGGTCAATTTTGTGCCATTTAAAATTGGAAAAATATTTGGCGTCGGTCGGGATCGAACCCGGTTCCCCAGATTCGCGACCAGACACTCAGGCACGCGGCCACGAGACCCCATAAAATTAAATCTTCCCATAAATATTCAATCACGTTGAGATTATTTGTAGGAATTAACAAACCCGTTCTAAATAATGCAGAAGTTTCCAAATACGACATAAATATCATATTGTTCTTTAGTTGTTTTGGGAAAACGTTTGCGTACTAAATTTAATTGGAAATTCTTTATTTTTTAAAAGAATTAAAGCGTTGTCAGATAAGATTAAGGTTAGATTAGGTTCATATATCTATAATGAAGTTAGCTATTGTCAAATAATCTGGTTCATTCACAAGTATTACTTTGTAAAGATTGTTAGTAATACCACAGACTCAATATATATTGAGTCTGTGGTAATACCGACGTAGGTTCTGAATTGACAAATTCGTAAAGATTGTTACAAATGTCTTTATGATAACAATCTTTATATGCATAGCAACCTTTATGACTGTATGTCTCTGAATAGGCCACTATGTGTCTTACTCTCAATAATTTTAGTGTGACCCTCATATTATTTGACATCGGTGTTAATCTCATTTTGTTCTCAAATGGCGCGGAGTTTGGATATTTATAAAAATATACAAATGTTTCAAATAACTTTCGTGGTAAATAATAATTGGAAATGTGTATTGATATTGATAATAAGCAATTTCATAAAATAATTTATTAAAAGATAACGTAGATATATTGTACGAGTAATCAAAGTTTGATTGCTACTGGCACGATTTTGCTGCGTATGTAATTCAACATAAACTTATGTGGTTTGTGCCTGTGTTTAGAAAAATTGTAAGCGAAAATATCCAAATATTCAGTAGAAAATGATTAGGAATGTATAAAAATGATTATAAAATCTGGTTGGAACATAAAAAGTAGGATAACAATTAAGTACCTACTGGCATTATTTTTTAAAAATAATTTTGACAAAGGATTTGGTGTCAACTTGATTTACCTGAGAATTAAATCAATTTCTTCGTTCATCAACGCTTTGAACAACCCAGTTTCTCTTCCTTTATAATCTAATGCTCCCCAATTCAAAATTTTATTACTGATAGAATAAATAACACTAAAATTCGCTATTTCTGCAATATTATTCATCAGAACAATTTCCACACCTTTTGTAAAATTCAAGTTGTTCATATCGTCATAGCTAGATGGCTCTCCAACATACGGCGGCCATATTACAGTCCTGACTTTGACAGGGCATCCGTGAAGATCCATAGGAATAATTTCTGGAAATAGATTAGATTTTTTTGAAAAATTTCCGTGCAAACATTGGTCTATAAGTGATATATCGTTGAAATTGTTTGCGCAGTTATTGTTGGCATATGGTAACCAAGTGTAGACATCGAAGATTTCCATATTTTCTTCTCTTGGGAATAAAAATAATATTTGTAAAGCTTTTTCTTTCCATAGTTTGTAAATAGTTTCAGAAATAACTTTTATTTTGTCGTTAAAGATTGTTGTTGATATTATTATAAATTTTGCATGGGGATTCCATGTTGAATCTTTCAAAAATAGTATACCTGTTTTTAATTCTTCAGAATCTCTAATGTGTATAACATAAATTTGACTCTTTTTATAATATGCTAACTTATGAACAATTCCTTCATTTTTTCGTAAAACAACCGTCCAAATATTTCTCCTGAATAACACCCGTAAAAATTGTTCTCCAAATGATGTTATTATAGAATATTCTTTACTCTTCACATTTGATAATAGAACAGTAATAATATCTCTCTCTTTGAAATAATCTTGCGTTATTTTAACTGTGCATAATACCAAACTTCTTCTAGATAAACCCCTAGGGTCATGAATTCTTTCTAACTTAGCAATTGTGAACGGTAGAAAAAATATTAGAAAGTATGTGCAGTACATTTTTACGTATTGAAGTAAATCATATTTCATATGGTATTTTTATACTGCTGTTAAATGTTTAATAAACATCAAATGGATTTAAAATGAGCTGCATAATAAAAATTGTAATAAACATAAAATTTTATGAGGTATTGATGATGATTTAAAAAAAATGTGTACAGTAATGACAATGACAAATAAAAAAATATTCCTCGTGTTTTTTATGGTGATGTTTTTACCTCCCGCTACCCTTGGTAAGGGAGGTATAGGGATCAGGGCCGGATTGGTCAGTCGGGATAATCGGGAATTTCCCGAGAGGCCGCGGCTTTTTGAGGCCGACGCTCGCTGATTACAAACTAAAATTTGAGTACTTAGCATCATCTAATTAACTTCACCCGGTAACCGTTCTTATACAGATCGTTTTTAATATTTTCTAATTCTTGACAAAATTTCTTTCGGTGTTGCAAATATAGTCCGAGCTCGAATATATGAGATTTTGGTAATTTCTTACTTTGTAGATTTTGAATGATTGGAATTATAGTTAAGGTATTCTCCGGTGTTGGTGTGTTGGTTTACGGTAGAGTAGACTGATGCTACTAGCCCATGCTTCCATGAGATTTTTTCTCCATTTTGAACCTAATATAAAGTATCATCGACATTTCTAAGCAAAAGTTTAGGTCGTATATTGGCTGAATCTAGTGTTAATTCTTCAAAAAATTCCATGTATAAATTGGCTATAACTGAGAAGAACCCATCAGCAAACCATCTTCTTGTACAAAATATATATCTTTTTCTTGGAAATATGAGTTCTGTAGGCAGCACTGCAAAAGTTCCATAATACAATCAAGAGGCAAGTCGGTTCTATCTTTTTCAAGCCTTGTTTTGAAGCTGACAAGAAGATTTTGTGGTTGTAATTGTATTTAGCTCAAAAGTTCTACAAAATGTTTTGAATTCTTCACATATGATATCCTTTTTCTTTGAAATGGCTGAATGATTGGTATTAGAAATTGTGATATTTTGTAAGTAGAAGAATTTATGGAACTTTTGACGGGTTTCTGAGATGCTCAAATATTTCTTATGGATTTATGGAGCACGGTACACTTTGTTTTCTATAGACGTAGTAGTTTCTTATAATTTCCTTGATTCAAAAGCTCTTCTATTTTCTGATCATATAAATTGGTATCCAATATTACTATAACACTTCCATTATCTGCTTGTGTTATCTTTCAATGCTTTATTTTCTTCGTTTTCAAGATTAGGTTTGATCAGATAATTTATTTGCTTCAGAATTTTCCTCACTCTCCATGTTATTTTCTTAACTACAGAATGTTCTATATTTTAAATACTATTTTAGGTGCGTTTTTTAAATATTTTTTTTATAACTGTTCAATTTCTATGTTGGCAAAAAATACGTATTATCCAATACCAAAACTAATTTATTACTTTGTGGCAATATAATTATAAATTTTTAAAAAACTGGAGATGAGGCTGATCCTACTTGAATCCGGCCCTGATAGGGATCGTGCTAAAAATCGCATAGCGAGATTTTGGTAAATGAGCACGTTTCCCTAGAATCCAATTTTAACATTATCACGATGATGCCTATGTGTATGTGTGTATGTATGTGTGGATCCTTCGCTCTAACTAAAATACTATCATTCAGAAAATTTTGAAACCATGTATTTCAACCTTTTTGTAATATGCAAAGAGCCCATTAGATTTTGGTGTAAATCGGATAACCGGAAATGGCACTTTACTTGAAGCTCAAAATAGTTTTTCTTTTAAAAATGCCTTTAAATGTTATTTTTTCGAGATCATTATAAAAATTAAAGATTATTAAATTACAGATTTGCATTAATACTTTTTCTATATATTTTATGGTTAATTTTATAAAATTATCTATAATTTAAATCCTGGAGCCTAAGCTGTAAACAAACAAAACTCCTTGGTTGCACAGTTATTGAAATGTATGTAACTGACCGATAAATGTCACTGTCAAAGAACTTATCATTTAAAATTAATAATAATAACGTTTTCAAAGAAAAAAGTACATAGAACAATAGGAAAGGAAATCAATTCAGTTTTTAGCATAAGTAAATATGTAGGTATGTACCTATCACAAAAAAGTTTAAGCTAATCCTTATTTTTGGATTTTGGAATTCTATGTAGGTTTCGAGGTTGTATATTGTGTTTTGTAAAGCCTCAATTCCACCGAATGTTTTAATGCTTAATGCATAATACTTTGGGCATAAGGCTTAATGCATTATAACAATTGACTAGGATAGCATTTCTATCTACTTTTGTTTAGTAACAAAATAAATGTCACATTTTTTCCTTTTTATTCTTAACTCTGTCATTGCAACAGTAATTCATTTTTGTTTTAATAATGCCATGTACACATAAAATTCTGTATCTATGTCCATATCGAAAAATTAAAAAAAAAACAATAATTATAAAATAGACTGACAGTTGACAATTCAGATTACAAAATAAACAAATACCGATGACAGTTATATATGTCCATCACAGATATGCTTAGTTATTATGCCTTAAACCTTAGAGTTTGCAACTTGTTCTTACGCATTGCTCTTAATTCTGAAGCATTAAGCCTTATACATAGCTGGAAGTGGTGGTAAACTTTGGCATATGATAAATATTTCTACGCATTGCGCTTAGTTATTAATTATAGCTCTTACGCTTTATGACCTTCTGTGAAAATGAGACTTAACTTTTGTAATGAATTATATGAGGGAAATAATTAGAGTACATTAATTTTTATAAGTCATCAGGTGTAGTCATAGTTATGGACGGTACTGTAAATACGATGATATTTCGATTTATGCCGCTTTATTATCGAAAATACTCATACTCTAATGATATTCGTCCATAAATAATTTTGTAGTGCAGTTATGCGGAGCACTGCAATGTCACCATGCTAATTTATACTCTAGAATGTGGAATGTATTTTATTTATAGTTCGGAGGGTATATACAGCTTATACGGACACTCCAATTTCATTGAAGCCACGGTACGAGAGTTAAATTTAGAATGAAATTGAGTAAGTACTTATTTGAGATTTATGGCGCCATGCTATAAATGTTAAGGTAGACTAGATTACATATTACGTGGAGAAGGCAGCTAGTAAACATACATATACGACACTAGAACGTTTTCAGACTTTTTAAGGAAATAAACTGATGATACTCGTTGCTGGTGGAAATAAGAAAAATCTCAGAAGTTTATTTATAAATACGACTAATAAATTTATTCTGTTGAATTCTGTTCATTTATTTAAACTATTCGCGCCTGTTACGTTTACTATAATGTGTCTTTGAACAAAGCTGTCATCTGTCATACCAGGGGCGGATTTATGGGTCGATTCTGTTTACTTCTGTAAATCTTACAGATCTGTAAAACTGTAAAAACCTAACAAAAACGCATCAATTTTTGTTGATTAATATAAAATTATACATAAGAGTGCAGGTTTCGTTGCGATTTTGTTCATTATTTACAAATTTACAGATCTGTAAGATTTACATATGTGAACAGAATCGACACATTAGGCATGAGCTTTATGGGCTGCAACCCAGGGCCCCGCAGATACAAAGGGCCCCTCGCTGCAGGCAATCGGTATAACACGTGCAACAGACAGCGACAGTTCGACAATGCGACATACTGTAGGTTTGTTCCTACAGCCGGCCCGGACTGTCATATATATGTCAGACGCATGCGCATTTTAAAAATATCATTCCAACCGACTTGTACAATCCATCGGTCTGTTGACATGTTTGTTCCTACAGACTTCGGATGCATACATGAACGCATCCGCGGACTGTCAGATCCATCCACTGGTCTGTGCTATGTACTATTTGTCAACACGTGCGCGCAGCGATGAAAATATCGAAGCTTAACCTGTGATTGTTTATCTTATTTCGTAAGTCAACATAATGAATGATTTGGAATTTTAATCTGATCCAGAACCATTGTTGTCTGATTCAGAAATTGATTTGACATTTGGCCAAAATCGAATAAAAAAATAGTAATTATTTAGGTATATAATATGAGAATTAATTAATATTTGTTTCTCGATAATTTATTGACCGATATTTTTTCTGCAGAGGAAACAGTAATTAATTATGATGATGAGAAGACCGTTGTCCGTTCCGCGTTCCAACCATACGAAGTTTCTTACACACGCCGCCTGAATGAGTACATGAACAAGACATGCGCACAAAAGGGTTCATGAATGCGTACATGAACGCATCCAAAAAGTCGTGTAGGAACAAATCTTATATTAACATCCTGCATCGATGATCAGTTTAATTATTTTTAAGAATAAGTGATATTTTTTGTTTTTCCTTTTCTTTTTAGTATTTATTCTTGACTTAAGAATTTGATTATCAAAGATAATACATACAGACTTTGTACGACAATAGTTTCAATCTATTTTAGAACAAATAGCGGTCTCTAATCCAATTTAATACTTTTTTTTTATCCGAAACGAAAAGTATTATGTTACGTTTAATACAGAGAAAAAGTAAATATACAGTTATTTAGGTTAGGTAAACATTGAAAATATTCTTAATTTTATGAAAAAAGTCTCCGTATGATGACCACAACATTAAAATTATAAACTGTTTGTAGGTATTTGTTTTATAAAGAAGTATATTTCGTTTTTATAACAGCAACTAAATAACGAGCCATTGAATCTACCAAATTTTTGGTCCCCGATGGCGTTATATTCTGCCATTCTTCTTGTAGTTTATTTTTTAATTAGTTTTAATGTTTTTTAAGTCCGTTGACCGGTGGAGGGGGGAGTAGGGGAATTGATCTTATTTTTGATAAGTATTATACAATAGTCATTCTCTTATAAGACGCAAATTATTTGTTGTTATGTATGGAATTAAAATTGTCTAGTAAGCCTTTTTAGGCACATAGTTTTAAAGTTGCTTTTAAAATATATATACATATATATACACTTTGTTATTCATAATTGTTGGAATCCTAAATCTTGACTGTTTATACCAGAAAAATTTAAAGAGATCAAATATATTCGAATTTACTGTAGATTTTTTGGATGTATTACTGACACTATTGGCATAGCAGCATAGAATTTTGACTTTCGACAATTTGGACTTCACATTTACTTAGATTTTTCATCTAATATTTACTTAGTTTTTACATCTAACAAATCAATTATTTTTCTTTCCAGGATTAATTTCAAAAAATATTCTGTTTCTTCTTGCGTCCACGGATTTCTCATTGCTTATAATAATTATACTAACTTATCATTGATACAACATTGACATATATTAACTGTCAAACTATGAAAGATGAATAAATTATTCTGCGTTTTTTTCATTGTTTCAGTACCTACTATTAAATTTTCTGTTAAATCGCTGTTTATCTCGCGAAAGTAAATTGGATTTATGTATGTGTAAATTTCGTCAGTAAAGTGGATTTAGAATCCGATTCTAAATCCAGTCCAGATCATTTACATCGTTTTCTTAAATCCACTTAAATCCGATTGAGGACATCGATGTAAACATACTCATGGTTAATTAAGTAGCCCCCAAACAGTATTAGCCCAGGCCCCCCAAAGTTCAGGGTCCGCCCCTGTGTCATACTTCATTTAAAAATAGAATATCATAATATATTACAAATAAAACAAATACTAGTGCCTAAACAATATTATTCTGAACAATAATATACTTTTATGACTGCATGAAAAATATTATTTACAAATGTATATCCTGTTTATAACAAATATTATTTAAAAAAAATATTTGTATTCCCAAGTTATGGGAGTTTCAAACAGGATTCATTTTTTAATAGTCTGTCGATATTTTCGTCCGTGCCTAGTAATCTACTAAGCATTTTCTCTTGAATAACTATAAACCACTAATTGCACAACTGTTGTCAATTTTAACCGACTTCATACCTCTTATAGTTCTCGAGATACTCGCAGGACGCATAATCCATATACAGGGTATTATGTAAGTAATCTGCAATCATGTCTTTTCTAATGTGTTTATTGCATTTGTAAAAGCACTTCAAGATGGATCAATAACAATTATTTATTTCACTATTTCACTCATAAATTTATAAGCCAATTCAAATTTTGGTTACTAACTAGTTACCAAGTTCCATATCGACAAAAAAACGTCACAAAAAAAATTTCGCACCCTTTAAGCCAATAAGATGTTGTATTTTTATGGAGTTTTGATAAGCGAAATTTTTTTGACGGTTTAGGAACATATTGTTTACATATCTGTCAAAGTGTGTATATTTTCAGTGTTATCAGTTTTTATTAAAAATGAATGTATTTGGACGGGAACCTATTTAAAACGTTAAAAAAGTAAACTTAAATATAACACCTCAAAACAGTAAAAATTAGAAGATTTTTGTCAAGAAAAAAAAATATATATATAAATGATAACCTATTTTTATTTTTGAAATAGTCATCCGAATACCATTCGTGGTTAAATTTTATCCTGGAAAAATTATCCGATTGCTTTACTCGAGCCTGTTGTCAACTTATCTCGTGACATTGATCAAAAATCACTCGTTTGACAACTCGTGATTTTTTTTTTCAATGCCACTAAATAAATTGCTGGACAACCAGCTCTTGTAACAATCTGAGATAACTGAGAATGACTCCAAATGATTTATCTAAAACAGATCTGTCATACCATAAAAATCGCTAAAGTAATGACATATTTATATAGAAGAATGTTTGAAAAGTAATAAATTTTAGTCCCAAACTTCCAACATAAATATAAATTTTCAACTTGAAAAAGGAAAACAAAAAATCCTTCTCATTCCTTTTCAGTTTTCAATTTGAGGTGAGGGTATTCGATTAGAAAAAGTGAAGGGTGGGTCCGCTGGGATAAACCGTAAGGGAAGTTTCTTTGTTTTACTTCCATCCCAAGATCTTATGTAAATGAGATTATTTCGGATTCTACATTAAAAGTTGCTAAATTAATTCGGGAAACGAGATAGGGAAACGGATAGCTAATATACTTCTATTTATGGTGTTTACATTAGAATTTGAGATAAGGGGCGATTTTAGTTCGTACAAACACTTAACTCTTCCCAAAATTTGCTTAAGCTGGCGTAGTAAAGAGTTCTAAATGTCAAAATAATATTGAATAAGATTTTATATGAAGACGTTCTATGAGCCAGACCTAATATGAGAAAGAGGTTATACGACTGACGTCACTGAAATTATTAACTTAGAATAAATTTTGAAAAATCAACTGATCTCGCCGGGACTTGAACCCGCGACTTCCCACTTGCATCGTCGATGACCTGTAGCTCAGTTGGAAGAGTGCCCGCCCGGCCAGCTAAGCTTAATATTTTGTAAATGGTATGTCATAAAATATCATATGTATATGGCTGAAAAGTAAAGACAAGGTGGAAGTGAGTCTATTTTTTTACTCCGTTGTTAAAATGTGACGTAATGTACAAGTTTTTATGGCGTTAAACATCTTAATTACAAATTGACAAGATATAGCTTCGTTCGTATTGGACACGGCGTGAAGCTAACAATAGCAAAGCAACCACTAACAGTTGGTTCATTAAGGTAGATGCTATCCTACTATATTAATCAAAATATTCATAATTCGACTTTTGGTTGATTTATGTAGTTTACATTCTGCGCATGCTCCGCGCAGTGACCAGCTGATAATTTCACTTGACTGGCACATGTTACTCTTGCGTGCGCAATTGAGTCGTACCTAATTTTTATTTTTTTTGTAATTAGTACTGTAAAAGTATATTTAAATAATACTATAATTATAATCAATAATTGTTTTATTCGTAAAAAATCAACACACTTTTTTAAATGTTATTTTTATTGCAAAAAGTTAATTTAGGTTGTCTCGTTCCATTTTCGCAAATATCTCTAGTTATAGGCGGTGCAGTGATTTAAAAAATTACATACGTGTTATTGACTAGCTACAGAACTTATATCCTAAGTTTCATCAAAAAGTCAGTGTTAATTGTATTTAAGTAGCAACTACCTTAAGCATGAGTTAGCTATAGGAACTGACAACTGTCAATTTCAATGCGGTTTTGGCCAATAAATAATATAATTGGCCATTCATATTAAAAATAGACCTTAAAACTATATGGACTTGGACTATCAAAGTTTAAAAAATGTTAAACTGAATTGAAGAAGCTGTGTGATTTCGGTGAAACATTTTTAACATATGAATAAATGACACTCGCTACGTTTTTCAATTTTTTTTAGTTTTTAATATCCTTAACATATACTTCACAAACAATTTCATAATGCTTTCAAGCACTCTACTATAGCCTTTTTGATATTCGGAATCTATTTTGAAGTAAATGAATGCAAAAAATAACGAAACAACGAAAGTAAACCAAATAATACACATTTGAATTTAAAATGAACGCCAAGTAGAAACCACTTACGTTTGCATGGAATTGAAAGATATGTTGAATGTTCAATAACATCGGCAGCAACATCGTATCAGTAGCAATTAAAATTTGGACTGGTACGTAGTTCTTTATTAAATATTTTTATCCAACACCGACTTATAATATACGTGTTACTATGGTTATTTGAAATAACTAATGTACAACATTAGTCACTCCGTGAGAGAATATTTTAGAACTCACGGAGGAATTATTATTGATTTTTTTTAAATATAAATAAAAAGCAATTTTACAAAATTATTTTAGTATTGAAATAATTTAACATTATGGAACTTATTTACTTAAATTAATATTAACATTTATTCTAAAATAGATTACTTATCTTTACACAATGAGAGCTGTTATGTACGGCTGATGAAACGAAAACGAGAAACGAGTTACTGGTTACCTGCTTCGGAATTAAATTCAAAGATGCAACTTGTGCTTCTAAGTGAATGCGTTTTAAAGGGAGGTCCTCATTTTCACCCATTTTAATGTATTTTTCTTTCAAATAATTCCCAATGACAGGCAATAATTATTACAGCAAATTTTTTTCAATAACAACCATTGAAGGGCTACTTTGTAATATAAAATAGTACATCAATTGAATTGTCAGTGTCAAAGAATGAATGAAAACATAAAAATGATTTAAGAAGTTTTTAAAAAAGTGTTGGATAAAACGTTGTATTACACTCGTGGGGAATGTGTATTAGTCACTAAAGAAAATTAGCCTCTCGCCCCACGGTCTACGTGGCTAAACTTTTTCTTTCGTGATTAATATGATACATTCCACACTCATATAATAAATAACTATTATTAACCACGTAAACTTCTAATTATTGACAACGAATGTTGAAACAAATTTATATATTTTTGGAGGTATTGCAATAGAAATAGATCAATTTATGTGACTCCAACGATCAACAAATTTCTCTGTTTGATAATAAGAATAACATCTACGATATTTAACCTTAAAAAAATATATTACAGCAACAAATAAAATATTTACGAGTGTTCGTGAAGTGGTCTCTGGCAAACTACATTGTTTAAAATCTTTTTTGTTATAATCTCCAACAAACTAAACTTTGTTTAACCGAAGTTTTCTGTTCTTACAACACTATTTCTCTTCTTTGTCGAGTTAGTACCCGTGAAAGAAGTGTGTAATTCTTTGGACAGAGTCTGAAACCTTGTAGAAATTTAAAGTTTCCATGTAAACGGCTTTGCCAAGTTCGAAACTGATGAGCCGCTGAACAGTTGCTGGGAGCTTGGCTTTGGGCAGGAGCAAGGAGCATATTGTCAAAATTACAGACCAGCTACCGATTTACTATCCAAGTTCTGCATTAATCGGTTTACAGATTAATAACCATAGTTCCAGATAGGGTATTATGGAGAAATTGAATGTAGGGTAGAATAGAGGAGAGACAATGTTGTAAGATTAAATTATTATTAAATTATCGAAAGTTTAGTGCTCCTACTATAATAGATAATAGAACACACGGATGGAGACGTTTAGTTCTTCTCCTTTCCCTTAGTTCGGCGTATCTGGTAAGGTCGGCACTGTTTCATACAAATACTTGAATTGACTTGTCGCTCCTCCTGACTTTCATTCGGGCCTATTCTGTAACTCAGTGGTTAATTTTTAACAAATGCTTCAAAAATTTATCCAATTGATATTGATTTGACAACTAAAAATCCAATTTTTTATATATTAACATATTTGAGGGTTAAATGTTTTAACCAGTTGTTAAAAGTTAACCACTGAGTTCCAGAATAAACCCGAATGTATGGCATATTTATCAGAAGAAGAAAAATAACAATACTGCTATCAAATTACATACTGTAACGTTTTTATTTATTTATATTATATTAATTAAAATAGAGGTTTATTATAGTAATTAACGTATCAAGCCCGAGATGTGTACGTTGACAGAAGGCATTACTGTCCGTTTAACTCCCGTGGTGCTTTCAACGTTTAACGTCCGATTATAATTTTTAATATTCTACGAATTACGGATCAGAAAGTTTTAATTAAATTTGCGGAGTAGGTAGGCTATGAATGCTTTTGCTTGTTTTTTTAGGCTTTATTTCAGTATCAATATCAATTTATCGACAACATTACTATAGCAACAACTCATAACACGCTCTAGGATGTTATTTGGTATATAACATACCAGTCGGAGGTTAAAACAATAAATACATATTTAAAAGATAATAACAATGATGATTACTATAGTTAAACTATTATTAAATACTAATGTAAGACTAAGAATATAATTAATTAGTTAAACACTAACACTAAGATTATGTCTATATACTCAACCGACTCAACAGCGTCTGTATATTCAAATGCTCGGACAGAATTCACTCCTTTTACCTGTCTATTTATGTAACTAACTAACTGTCCTTGTGTCGGACTAACTGCTCTAACTTCCACACCTTCAGTATTACCGACTGTCTGTATGCCATATCTCTTCAACACCACTGCCGAGTATCTACTTCCACTCGCCGTTACTGTCCCCGTATACTTAGTTTACCAATACTCCTCAAAACTACCGACTATTCACTTCCACAGCTATCCCAGTATACCAGTAACTTCCCGACACCAAACTTCATACGCTCACCACGATATTGCTTTGCTATTCAACTTACTTAGTCCTTACTATCTATGCAACTGTCCTTCTGACGGACTAACACTCTACGTGACTGTCCATCTGCACACAAGTACGTCGCCTTTATAGTTGTTCTAATATTTTTCTCCAACAGTCTGGAACTATATAACAATGCGTGGGTAATTACGCTTATCTCCTCTTTGCTCACACAATGCCCGCTTCACGTCGCCCACCTATTGCGCGCTGCGCTATATTATTGAATGCTTACTTAGGCTCCTCCTACCTACTAGAATGCTTCTATTCAAAGACGTCGGTTCGCACGCGCTAGCCGGGGTTTGAGGATCAAGTTTCATAGGTATGTACCCTCTCACGTTACAATACGATTTATAAAATCATCTGCCTGCCCAGCCTCGTTTTATGCGTTAAACAGAAAAACATTAATTTTTAAATCTTAAAACATATTTTGTGGTCTTAATTATTAACTATGGATTATCAAAGACATACTTTAATAAGAAATTAATTCTTTAGCTTAATGCAAAAACAGTCAATACCTACATTTCGTAATTTCGAAAGAAAATCATTGTTAATAATTCCGAGACAACTTTACATTCTGCAGTATTAAAATATGCTCCGAAGGTAGGAAGGTGCAATGCTTGCAATGAAGTTGCTGGTCGTCGTTTGCCAATTCTGCAATAGCAGTATCAATCTCTTCTGCATACGAAAACCTATAGGTTTATATCCTATTACTTCTATGACTACGTTTACACGTATATGAAAACGTACTTTGCTTTGACAAATTATGCGTTATTCTGGTTGTTGCTTGTGGGGTGCAAACGCACTCCACATGACCGTCTACATGACAAATGGTAGCTTGGCCTGAGGAGGGTTAAAATATATCTAATACGAAATATAATAAATAATGTATTTCATTGTAAAATGACAAGTGACTTTTACTTTGAAAAGGCGACTTCTACCGCTGTGTGAACACTCTCGCCTAATTACTTTTCTTCCTAAAGTCAAGCCCAAAATAAGTCAGACTTGATTCGTAAGTGACTTTCAGAAAGTCGTGTGAACGAAATGTACTTTACTTTATCATCAGTGACATTTATTGATAAATTACAAAAGCGCAGCAAGCCATATAATTCTGTGTTTTATTTATAAAAATATTCTCACATTTTAAAATATTTTATGCGATGATTTTTCATTTTATTACGCATCCAATTTTGTGATTGCATGGTTATAATGTTTAAAAATATCACAATCATATTTAGTAAATGCATATTACTAACCACGGTAATTTTCCTGTAAATAAGTTATTAATAATTAACATTATAAAAGTTAAATAATTAACTTAATCGTTACCTTGTATTCGACGAAGAAGTTATGTGAAGGACAAGTAACAAATCTAAAGTAAAGTAGATTTGATCTTATGCGTAAACGCACCATTAATTTACTTTTCATAAGTCGCGTTTCAAAGATAAGTCAAAGTAATTTTTTGTCGTACGTGTAAACGTAGTCTATTTTTTTCCAAAAACTGAATAAAATGCTTTCTGGTTAATTCCATATTTTTAGTCACAACGATACTTTAAAAAGTTGATTTCCCAAAAAATAGCTGTTTAAAATGACGTGCGAATTTTGTTTTCCACGGCCTATTTGATTTTCTATAATTTTAGCGTCCGCTAATATACTACCGGAGATTACTACATTAACCATTCTCTTTGATTCCCAAAAAATAGCTGTTTAAAATGACGTGCGAATTTTGTTTTCCGCGGCCTATTTGATTTTCTTATTCTCAATAATTTTAGCGTCCGCTAATATACTACCGGAGATTACTACATTAACCATTCTCTTTGATATGAAGCAACGTTAGTTGCAATTATTTACGTACATACTCCTTGGAATAAACTGGGTTCTCTTTGAGAGTTTAAAGAGAGAAACAGGTTCTTGAAAGCAACAAAGAGCAGCTTAGAAAGGATTGTAGACGAAATGAGGTTGTTGCTGTGAAGTAATATTAGCGCTACTACATTGTAAGAGATTTTGTAATGTAACAAACAATCAACAAAGAGCAGTCCCCAACAATTAAAATTAATACAATAAGATTTTCAAATAGCTATTTGTTTATTTTAAAGTTATTCAACAAGTTGTAACTTGTTGTTTTATAAATATTATTATCTATTTTATTTAAATATGTACGAAGATCGCGCTAGAATTATTGAGGACAATACACATGGTTCATATTTTTTTGAATTTAATTTTAAATATGTTTAAAGTAGTTCCCTTTAATTTACATTCTTTCTTTTAACTTAACACTCCCAACCAAATTTATTTTGGATGCAGTCAAAACTGTCAAAGTTGTAAAATTAATTTTTGGTGACGTAAAAATTGCTTAAACTGTAAAAGTAATTACTGGAGGTGGAGAACTTGAAAACTGTCAAGTTAATTTTAGGCTGTTCTAAATTTGCGTTATTTCTTTAGTCTCTTCTAATTGGAACCAATGGAGAAAACAATTTTAAGTGGTTGTTAAAGATCGAAAGAATCATTTCAATTAAAGTTGATGATCTTGTGGAAATCCTTTTACTCGTAAATCACTCCAAAGTCTTTTAGATAATCTCTTCCTTATTATCAGATCAGAGAACAAGCTAATAACAAACTTACTATCTCGTTCGGGAAACAATTTCCTGCTAGGAATGCCACACGTCTTCACACATTCTCCACTGGTCTCATGTAAGAAAAGCTTTTCAAAAGCTCCTAGCTCTTTTGATAAACGAAAATGTTTAGATACCGCAGTCCTCCAATGAATTTTTCACGGCAGTTTACTGATAATATAATAATATGCGTTGCCTGCTCTTTCAGTGACAATTTTATGATGAAGGCTGTTGGCTACAATTGACATGCATATTTATTATATTGTATTGAAAAGATCTCAAAATGTATAAATATATCATCACACGGCTTATTATCCATTTTTGGGTGTCCCAATCTTGTTTTTATTTTCATTCGTAGGTTTTACTATTGACTATTTCACTCATAGATATATAAACAAATCCAAATTCAGGATTCTACCTAGTTACCAAGTTTCATTTCGACAAAACACCGTCACAAATTTTTTTCCGCACCTTTAAGCCAATAAGATGTATTTTTACAAGTAAGTGAGTTTTGATAAGCGAAATTTTTTTGATGTTTTAGAAACATATTGTATACATACCTGTCAAAGTCTATATATTTTCAGTGTTATCAGTTTTTATTAAAAACGAGTCGAAACATAATACCTCTAAACTTACAAAGATTGTTGTCAAGAAAAAAATTATATAAATGATTATCTGATTATTATTTTGGAAATAGTCATCCGAATATCATTCGTGGTTAAATTTTATCCTGGAAAAAAATTCCGATTGCTTTACTCGAGCCTGTTGCCAATTTATCTCGTGAAATTGATCAAAAATCACTCGTTTGACAACTCGTGATTTTTTTGTCAATGACATTCAATAAATTGCTAGGCAACCGGCTCTCGTAACAATCTGAAAATTTTTCCGGCAAAAATTTACCACTTATGATAGTATATATGAAAATAAATGCGTATGTAATTTCGGAATTAGAATGACATATTCTAGCATGCATATTGATGCTAGAAGGAGCTTCATTTTTGAACAATTTTTAGTGACATTTTGTTATTTGGGATTAGTATGACTGCACTAAATACATAAACTATCTGGGCAACGGCCAGAATAAAAGCACAAATTGCTGTTACCCACCTAACTATTCTGCCAAAATTTCCCTTAATGGAATTATTTTTATAAAGAAATAATGTAATGAAAGCTGAACCAGAGAAAATAGTAGCAAAATCTTGACAGAAGGCTATTCACTCGTTCGTTTGCGCACTCGCTGCTACGCGCTTGTATCCGAATTTTAAACTCGTGTATAAAGTTATTTCAAATACTTATTTTTATTGACAAAAAATCATAATTAAGCACTTATAACGTTACATATTTGCTTGTCTTTTTGTTTTAATTTCATGGCTAGCACTATTAAATTATAATTTTTGTAGTTACTAAACATACGAAATGAATTTTGTTTACTGATTTATCTGCAGAATTTCATGCTCTAAAGAATTTTTTAAGCAATTCGCAGGTAAAGTCTTTCCTACATAACGACTTTTGAGCGCCATCTAGTATAAGATTTTGATATAAGAACGACCAATGTTTTAAAAATGGTGAAGTGTTATATGATATTTCAGACGACCCTACTTGTATAATCCGTTCGCTAAAATGAGAGAATGTGGATCTAATTTTTGAATAGAAACAAGTCATTCTATTGGTTCGGCTCCAAAATTATCCTCTTTTGACCAATAGAATGATTTGTCTCTGTTCAAAAATTAGTTCTATAGTTAAAATATTAAGTCAAAAAAGTCAAAAATGGAACTAATTTTATGAACCAAGGGTTCCATGTGTAACTAAGTACAAATATTTTCATACGTAATATAACAAGTGATATGATTATCATCGATGATATTCTCGAGTGAAAGCGAGTTGCAGATTTGACGAGTCCGAAGGACGAGTGAAATGTGCTGCTTCGGATTCATGAGCAATATCTTCGATTATTAATCATATCACGAGCTTATATTTAATGAGAGAATGTAATGTATTTATGTGACACATTGTGTGTGCTGCTAACCTAACTTTTAATATATTGTGTGTGATATCAACCCAACGATTATCGCACATTTTTATACTCAAAATTAACTGTCAATGTCAAATAAAAAAAAACATCCCTTAGTAACGAATATAAATAAGGTGATAATTTCTTTGTTTTTTACTACCTTTCGCTAAGAGAGGTATTGTATTCATGATAAAAATCGCATATCCAGATTTTAGTGAATGAGCACGTTTTAAGGTCCCTAGAATCCGATTATAACATTTTTACGATGATGTCCGTATGTGTGTGTGGATGTGTGGATGTTGGATCCACGATTTCTCAAATACTATACGACTTAAGACATTTTTAACTACGGATTCCTCAATCTATCAATAATGGGAAGAGTTGATTAAGTTTTGGTAACAATTGGATAACCGGAAGAAGTAGTTACAAGCTAAATATCATCTAAATATTATTTATCGAAAATTTATGTAAATACTTATATTTATAGAGATAAAGAAATGCATATAAACTAATTTGACGTAAAAATTCTCAGATCAAACTACTTCAAGGCAAGAAATTCAAGTGTTTGTAATTGACACATAAATGTCACTGTCAAAAATATTTGTATGCCACTGTCAAAAATATTTGTACATTATTATGAAGATTATGAAAATAAAAAAAAGTCAACAACGCAAAAGAATATACGTAAAAAAGAATATAAAAGGAATTTGCGAAAAAATGACGAATATAAATAAAAAGAAAAGGAAAGTAGAAAAATCAAATTTCAGGATATTGAATATAAAGAAAATGTGTGTATTGTACATAATTTATATTAAAATATCCCATAGATTTTGCAAATATATGTGAGAATTATTTTGTAGTAAGGCATGAATATATGTATTTGTATTTAAAAATATTTTTCGTTTCATGCGTACAACCATGTAAAATATCTGGTAGATATGTAACTAGGGAGATTCTGAATGTTGATTGGTGTAAAACATGTCGCGTGACTCATGAATTATATTCTCATTCTCATGTCGAAAATGTTTAAGAATATTAATAAGACAAAAAATTACAGCTATCGTCATTGTTTCACACAAAATACTTTTAGTTGAATAATTTTAAAACTTAAAAATGGCTCTTAGACCCATTTGAATTTATGCTTCAATCGTTGAACTTGGGATATGAATCCAAGTTTGCCTGTTTACTAATCGAGCATGGCTGCAGGTTGCCAAATTGAATCCTTGGTATATTTTTCGTTTTGTGAGTCCTGGTCGTTATCCTGACCATAACTTCAGTCCTGTAGGAAATATCCCGAGGTATTTACGAGGACATTACGAAAGGACGACCGAGATATCAAGGAATTTAGATCAGGAAAATGGCTAGATGTTCCATGATGGTTATACTTAGATTTTAGATTGTTGTTTGCATACGTGTTACTGTTTATTACATACGAAGGATAGCTGATAGTATTTGGGTATTTTTCAGAGAGAGTACAGCTAAATCAATAAGATATTTAAACGGAAAACGGAGTAGTAGTAGTAGGTACTGCAATGCGATAAAACGGTGGTATAATATGAACACCTGGAATTGAGACATGCGATTTACGACTTGAAAATTTTATCAGTATAAAGCCTGATTTATAGATTGCACAGAATAGAATGGAATAGAATAGGAATAGAAATAGAAATGTTTAAGACCATTTATAGATTGCATACAATAAGAATAGAATTGTTTGTTACACTTTTTTCATTAATCAAGATTATAACACTCGGGAAATTTTAAGATCTCCGCTACGCGTCGAGTTGTGAACATTCCCCATGCTACAATAGTTTGATTATGCCTTTAATACATAAATAACTATTACGTTACTTCATTTATTGGCGAACTCCGCTGTTTGACAACAAAATTAGCTTAACATCTATGTTATACAATGTGAAAAAAAATTTATAGCTTAAGTAATAATAATTAACTTCTCGATTAAGACTTATTATAATTACAGATCGCTTTCACATTAAAAGAAGGTTCATAATTTTTAAAAAAATAATAGATTAGTCCATTGTTTATACTAATATTTGAAATAGTGACATAAACACCGATTTTTCTCACTTGATTCTCACGTCATAGTTTGATGTTCGTATGAATCAGATGGTACTTGTAGTAATGGAAACGTCATTACAAGTAGATCTCAAACAGTTTTGTGTACAGGGCAATTACGTCATATAAAACGTAGGCTAACCATGGTTACACTTATAAAATTCGAATGTATGGACCTTTTCATTTTCCAAAATAATATAACTATTATTTATATACCTTTAATTGTTTATCATAATCACTAATCACATTTTTTTATCCATTTATTAAACTTGCGTTGTCTGTCCGCCTGTTTGTATGTCTGTTCCAACTTTTTACAAACGATTTTAACCAACTTTCTAACGATCTGCAGAGCTGAAATATGGTACGTAGTTACAATAAAAGGTTTGTTCCAACAAAAGTTCAGAACCGTTCAGAACTTTACTGAGTTTGAATTGTTTTCCGAACCGATTTTGAACCGTTCTTAAAGTTCCAAGATTTTACCAGAATTTTTAATTCTGAGTAAGTTCGATCTAATCTGACGATTTTTCCGAATTGTCAGAACTTTTTAGCGAAAGTGATAGAGATTTCTTGGACCATGTTATGGAACTAAGGAAAAACGAAAATTACCTAGGGATGATAGTGCTCCAACCTATACCTAATCAAAAGCGCCAAGTTTTCTGACAGGTGTAATTTTATAGGTTCCAACTTCCAACACTAGTCAAATCGGTTCTAGAACTATCTGGTCGCGCTTGGATTCTAAGCAGTTCTGAACGGTTCTGAACTTTCTGTTGGAACAAACCTAAAAAATTTACACTTGTGGCAAGTAAAAGCTTGCAACTTGTTCTTTGATGTTTCAATTTCAGACCACGTTAATAATTATTCACATTCAGAGCGTAATTTGTCGTTTGAAAATCCATGTGTTCCTAATCCAAAATTGTTGAACAATGCAAGTGCGTACTGAGTGCATCATATCACGTGATCACCCTGAAAGAGTTCTGCCCTCATCCGGTGGCAGTGTATATACATATAAAACTAATATACTGCTAGTGAGAGTGAAATTTGTGAGACTAACATTAGACGAGTACAGACATATATATCTGTATATATAGCTGCACTTGTCTGTAAGAATAGCTCTGCGCAAGTGCCAGATTGCTTTGATTTTACTGGTGTAAAAAGGGAAAGGGGAACTAGCGGGAGGGAAATTCTTACACTAACTGACAAGGATAGACAACAATGTTTGTAGCAGACTCCTCTTAAGTGGGAGATAGGGCATCAGCAGTATATAGTTTTATAGGTATATTTGGCAGTGCTAGTTTAGCCGCCATATTTGCACTGACACTATTGCACGTGCCTAGAGAGTCAGTGCACAAAAGTCGCACTGACCAGTGCACGTAAGCTGCAAACGCATCGGATGACTAATAGCGTTTTCAGCTTACAAGAGGTGTGTTCGGTAATTCCACACCGTGTACACTTTTTAAACCATGTACACCAAAGTCGTTCGTTTATTCCATTTTGTGTACACTGTGCACAAGTTGTAGCGCTCGGTAAAAGTGGTGCAGTGCGCATGGTTCTTACACCATTTACCCTACCTCGGCCAGTGTGGATTTTACGTGCACGATGCTTTTGGCGCTAGAATTTAAAAACAACTATTTCAAAACAATGACAGCATTACTTTATATCTGAGGTGTTTGCAATATGTACTTGTTTGAGGTTATAAAACAAAACTGTTCTGTTGTCAATAGAACTAATTGTATTGATAAATACTGTTTAAATATATATGTATTTAAAATCCAAATGTAATTTTTTTATTGATTTCTTGTATTTGTTTACAAGTATTAGCGTTAGAAACAAAGGTTTACTGACAGCTTCGCTCAATTTCAACACCAAAGCGTTCGGATATTCGTTTGATGCACTATTTGCATCGAAGTCACATGACTATTAACTGCACACTACACTACACCGCACCAGATTTTTTTACCGAACGCACCTAAGTTGAGTGCGCGCTGGTGCGCACTTTTTTGCACTGAGCGTTTTTAGCTTGTGATTGAGTGCAAAATTTAGTCAGCTGATCCGTTTTCAGCTTATGAAAAAGTTACAGCGTGCACTGGCTTAGTGCGACTTTTGTGTACTGTCTCCCTAGGCATAGGCAAGTGCAACATTGTCTTTTCAAATATGGCTGCTAACTAGCACTGGCACCGGATGAGGGCAGAACTCGTTCAGTGTGGTCACGTGATAAGTTGCTCTCAGTGTGCACTTGCATTATGTAAGCTGAAAACGCTATAAATTGCACTCAATGACAAACTGAAAACGCTCAATGCAAAAAAGTGCGCACTCAACTTGTAAGATGAAAACGCTATAAATTTGTAAATTTTATACTGAATTATTTAATTCTTATTATATTATTATATTTACTTAAGAACGAAAATCATTGTTGGAAGGGAAAAATATCGCCAATAAATTAAAAATAACATTGACAAATATGTACATCTAAAATGTCAAACCTACATTTGAGATATTTCACACATTTTTTGTATAAAATGAAATTCATATTTCTCGAATTTGGCGACACTTAACGTAAACAGAGTGAGCCATAAGGGTAACTTCACTAATTTCGCCCGAATTTGGGTTGCGAACGAGCATGCAAAAATATTAAATACTTCTGCTGTAAGTAAGTAAGACAAAGATGAAGCTATTACATATACGTAACGAAGATAGAATGTAAGAAACCATAAGGAAGACAGAGATAAATATACAATTATTTATTATTTTGCGGTTCAGAAATCAATGACGTGAGGGTCAAGTGAAAAAAAAATCGGTGTATATTGTAACACGAGGGGGGTCTCCTTGTTCTGGATGCTACTGGTGCTTACTGCTGATTTCTTAATGCTCCCAACGATGATACACTTTATCTTACTAGTGGACGCCTCTGATGGTTGGCGTCCAACACTTCGTGCCGAAGGAAGAACACACATACACTTCACTTTACACTTTATACTGATGAACACTACGTTATTTACGGACATGGACACAACTTGGTGATTTAATAACTAATAACTTTTTATTTACAATTAAACTAATGTTTATTTACATGATTAGAACTAATTAAATTAAACATAACAAAACTGTTACATTCTGTAACCCAGCGGGCGGGCGTCGCCCCAAAACTAAAACACTACATGTCCAAAACAAAATACGCCTGCACGACGCGATACATTAATTTCGACTCTTACATGTTAACTCCACGAGTATCTAAATCCGACTATCTAAAACAACGCTATCTTCAGGACAGGATTATCTTAGGGGTACGGGGTGCATAGACTAGGTCATTCAAAGTCGCGCACGTATACATAATAATTTCTAGGCTAATGAAAAACAAATAAATGTCGTGACAATCATAATACAATATGAATTTCTAAACTGAATTTTGACTTAAATAGATAAACAGAGTTAAAATATGAATATTGAAACTATAATTTAGAAAAGTTTATAAAAAGTTATTTATCTATTATTGCTCTTACCCTCGTCTTATTACAATATCTGCTTTTATCATGTAACCACAAATTTATTTAGAAAACACTATAGGGTTACAAACTTCATTCAAGTTGCTGATTTTGACTTTAAAGTATTGCATTAGCAAATTACTTCCGAATATCATCCCGCTATAGTAATTAAGCACATTGTTGCATTAGTTCGCTTCTCAATCGATAATCACCCATCAATGCAATTCCCTTAGAATAGATGATACAGCAGCATAATCACAAACACGTTCTGTTTCATCCTACGTCGATTTGCCCTTCGAAAAAGCGTGTATGCCTCTATGATCGATGTCTTGCCAATACATAATACCATTATTACATTGGAGAAATATCTACACAGGCCAATATTGGCGAAGCCTCTATTTACTGCATTGAGAGGGTCATAATGGATAATGGAAGTTTCTTTTTTTCTGTTATTTTCCAGTGGAGTGAAGGACTCGGGGGAATAAGCACGTACGAAGATACAGACGGAATACACAAGACGAGACGTGGTCTCAATGTGTCGTATACACGTTAATGTCGTTTGCAGGACGGCTGAGGAATAGAAATTTGAAACAGGACACGACTGCAATAATGTGTCCTAAAACTTTAAACAAAAAATTAATGCTGTTTAGAATTGTACTCTGTTTGCTCTATACTGTATATAAAAGTCTTTAGATTGTGAATTTTGTTCTAAAAGAATGTTTATCTTACGAGAATAATTCCTTTAACTTTATAACTGCAGATATGTCACTTTATCTTGATAGACGCCAAAATTATTACAAATTTTAAATGGCACAAAAGTAACCCCTGTGATGCTTTCTCTACGCCACTAATGAGTGTCCATGTAGTGAAGTCTGGTAAACGCCTGCACGGTACGAATATACCATTATCATTATCGATATTTCTGTATAGAACACAAAGTCGATTGGCATAGCCACACTCAGCAGTGGGTAATAAGCTTTGATGATATATTTATTATTTGTATATAATGTTGTAGTATGGAGTGTTTATCAAAAAATCTTGTTTTGTCATTTTTTATTGATCGCCATTTTGTCATTTGAAAAAATAATTGTAAATGCAAATATTATAGAGAGCCGAATGGTAATTTGAATTTTTTTCATTAAGCACTACGAACCGGGGCACAAAATAAAAATCTGATGTGACCAACACTATACCTCCCGTCATTTGATTTTTATTAATTTAAATATGCATACTTACATATTTACTATGCTGGAAACTGTATTCCATTCCATATAACTATTGTTCTATTTACTATTTTCTTTTTAAATCGTTACTATTATTAATTTGAAATGATTAGTTCTTTGGCAGTGACACATTTATCTGTCAGTTACATACATTTGAGATATGAACTGTGTAACAAAGGAATTGTGTTTGTTTAAAGCGTAGGCTCCGGGATTTAAATTATAGATAATTTAATTATAATTTATCCATAAAATATATAGAAAAAGTATTAATGCAAACCGGTAGTAAATTTAATAATCTTTAATTTTTATAATAACATAAATCTTGAAAAAAATTCATTTAAAGGTATTTTTCAAAGAATAACTATATTTTGAGCTTCAAGGAAAGTGCTATTTCCGATTGTCCGATTTACATCAAAATCTAATGGACTTTTTTCCATATTAGAAGAAGGTCGAAATACAAGGTTTCAAAATTTTCCGAATAATAGTACTTGAGTTAAAGCGAAGAATCCACACATATACACATACATACACACAGACAACATCGTGAAAATATTAAAATCGGATTCTAGGGACCTTATAACAGGGTCATTTACCAAAATTTCGATATGCAATTTTTAGCACGATCCCTATACCTCCCTTACTAAGGGTAGCGGGAGATAAAAATTTGAACTAAGAAAAGTTGTTTGTTTTAATGAGTTTTAACTGCAATTTTTGGATGTAACGACTTAATATTAACACCCTGTATAAGTATAAGTAGTATCGTGTCTTTGTATAGTAAGTTCCACAAACCTCTACAATATAAAAAAAAAACATGTGTATATTTAGTACTTCTGAATTAATAATATTTGTTATTAGTACCGTCATTATCGTAATTTTTGTGATCCGTTTAAACCCTGAATAACTGGTCTCCTAAGTTTCAGATCAAAGAGTAATAATTAATGTCAAGTAGAAACTTTTTCGTTATATATTTGTGTTGTTTGGAACACTACCATAAGCTGTATATCTGACAACGCGATGTACAAACAAAATTGTTTAAAAAATTTGGTATAATACTCTGCATAGGATTTAAATAATCTTGTTTCATATCAAAACCTGTTCAAAATACCGGTTTATATCATTTCTGCCCATCTTACCAAATATAGCTGTATCAAATAATCTAATAAAGTCTATTTTTATTCTCCAAAAGCATTTGTGAAAATAATGTGAAAAACATATTCCTACCGTAAATCGTTAAATTTGAAAATAGTATAAACTTCACGAACAAAAGGATCTTTTATAGTATTCGTATAAGGGTATCATCAAGTACCCTTTAAAATTTAAACATCCATTTTTAAGTTTCTCTTTAATTTAAAATAATGTAGTTAGTTTACGGTAATGCGAAACTATAGTCTGCAAAGTTTTTATTTTAAACAACTTACTTAATCTGATTTGTTCAAAGTTTTTGTAGGAAGTTTTTGTGTAATTGAGATGCGGTATACCCGATCTAATTTATTTCCATGCGTCAGTGTTTGTTTTGAAAACCGTACTTATTTTTTATACTATTGCAGAACTTTAAGGATTCCCGAGATATTATTCTTTTACAGTTTTGCAATGAGCCTGTTTCACATTTTTCAAAAAGTATTTTAAATGAAAGTTTATGCAATATTTTTCTTACTAATAATTATTTTTTTATTAATTTGTTATTTTCGTAAATAGTTGAATAAAAAGTTTGGCGCTAAAAATAGTCATGAAAAACAACCCCCCACTCCTATATCGTAGAATGGGGCCTATTCTGTAACTCAGTGGTTAATTTTTAACCACTTGTTAATTTTTTTAGCCAATCAAGTATGTTGACATATAACAAAAAAGGGATTTTCAGTTGTCAAATCAATATCTGTTGGATAATAATTTTAACCAGTGGTTAAAAATTAACCACTGAGTTTCAGAATAGGCCCCAATCACATACATTACGTCATTCACAGCCAATAGAAAAACAGTTTTTACACCACCTTCGTTTATTTTTATTATTTAGATAAACACACGTAGGCGTCTAATTTGACATTTGACCTTGACCAACATTGACATTTTCCATTATAAATGAGTAAGAAAGTAATAATGGCTAATACAGATTAAGCTAAGTTTACTGAAAGTCGATAGCTGGATGGAGACTGAATTTATATAAAAAACGATTGTTTTACTGCTGCCGAAATAAGTGGTGTTAAAGAGCTAAGGTAAAATGAAATATAAAAACCCAACTATCAGCTCTTTGACATACTACTTCCAGCCACAATTTTCTTCTCTTCGCATCTTTTGGCATATTTATAAATTCAATCCTAGGTTTGCTCGTAGCAGCAATTTTGCAGGACGACACAATACGATACTGTAAATTACTTATTTTATAATGGATTTTTTATTATCTAACACTAACCAAACTCAAAAATTTAACGCTTGTTTGACAACTTTGACAATATACTTATCATAACACTTGTAACAAAACAAAAAGAATTGACACTATAAAGGGACCAATTGGAGCCGATGAAATGTATGTGTTGTGACATCACATTCTGTTTCTGATCACGTGACTTTTTCAAAATATCCAAATTTCAAAAACTAATTGTATAATATTTAATGGATATTTGTTGATATTTTCAAATTTGAGGCTATTTAAATAATGATTTTTTTAAATTTAATACTTACAAGGCATATAAAAATTCTTGCAACAGCCCTGTTGCAGTTTCAGATTTGCAAATTTTTTACGGAGAAAAATAAAAGTGACTATTTCCTATAGCATGTTTTATACTGCAGAAACAAGAAACTAAAATCGTGTCCGATGTTGCATTTAGGACGTTTTTCCGTTAATATGAGAGTTATGCTAGAATTATTAAGAACAAGACACATGGTTCATATTTTCATCTCCTTTTAGAATTCTTTCAAAGTAATCTTGTATCGTAACGTCATTATTTTCTCCAGACGAAAACCTTCTAAACTATTATTCACGAAAAATGACTATTCAAGGTCATTTGTTCGAAGAAAGAATACACAGCACTTTTGAATTGAAATTTGTAGGAAAGTTGTTTCCGTTTTTCCATTATAAATTATAATTTAACATCTAAATGATAAAATGAAAATTATACATAATGTAATATGTATTTAAATGTGTATTTGAAAAAAGTATCTGCTTTTTTTAAATTTATTTTATTTTATTTTAACTTGCTATCGGCAGCGTTTGTTAATTTTGCAAATTTTTCTGTAATTGTAAAATGCAGAAATGCATACTAAGCTGTGGTGATATATTTTTATTTATATTTTATATACATTCCTAGTGAATTTTTCATTATGAACTCCTCGTAAAATTGGCATTGCTAGATGTAAAATTCCTGTCCTCTACATAGAGGCAAAGGAAACTCATGTGTCTCTATTATTCCCGAATTCTCGCTATCTATTTTCGTCTGCAATAAATTCCAGTTGATCGCTTGTGCGTTGACCGTATTCTGAACGCCTGTAACATCTCTACACCTAACATGGTTATAGGGTTACTCTATTACACCCTTGGTTGATTATAGTAACCGTATAAGCGTATCGATCATACATCCTCGCCATTCCAGGAATATATGAAATCTGTAATGGAGGTACATGGTATTTTTAGATAATAGATGTTGTTCTTATAAATAACAATTTTATGGGCGTATTATACAAACTTTAAGCCTTGTAAATCTTAAAAAAAACTGACAAAAACACATCTATTTTTGTTGTTTAATATAAAATAAATAAATAAATAAGTGGCTGCTTTCGTTGTGAATTTGTTCATTATTTACAGATTTACAGTTTTCAATAGAATACGACTAAAAACTGACAAAAACACATCTATTTTTGTTGTTTAATATAAAAGAAATAAATAAGTTATATAAAATTATACATGAAAGTAGCTGGTTTCGTTGCGAATTTGTTCATTATTTACAGATTTACACGATTTACAGTTTTGAACATAATACGACTATTAATTATACGGGTCCGATGGTTTTCAACGCAGCCATTTACATTTACATTTAATTTAATTTTCATTTTCATTTAATTCTCATTTATCTTTTTTTAAATGTGTCATTCAGGCAGACATACAAACATAAATTAAATGCATGTGCATATTGTGTGACAAGGCGAGGGTAAGAGCAATAATAGATAAATAACTTTTTATAAACTTTTCTAAATCATAGTTTCAATACTCATATTTTAACTCTGTTTATCTATTTAAGTCAAAATTCAGTTTAGAAATTCATATTCTATTATGATAGTCACGACATTTATTTGTTGATAATGAAGTCTGGAAATTATTATGTATACGTGCGTGCTTTGGATGCTCTAGCCTATGCACCCCGTACCTCTAAGATAATCCTGTCCTGAAGATAGCGTTTTTGTTTTAAAGATAGTCGAGTTTAGATAGTTATGGGGTAAAGATGAGAGAGTCTAAATGAGTTCGTCGCGTCGGGAAGACGTTAGTTGACGGAATGTAGTGTCTTTTAGATTTGGGGCGACGCCCGCCCGCTGGGTTACGGAATGTAACAGTTTAGTATCTGCTTAGTTGTGTTAGTTATGTTTAGTTTAACCATAGTTAATAATAAGTCATAATAATCATGTAAATAAAGTTTAAATAGTTTTAAATAACAAGTATTTGTTCATGTCCGTTGTGTTCATCAGTGTAAAGTGTAAAAGTGTATGCGTGTTTCTTCCTTATCACCATCAGTAAGTGAAAAGTGTATCATCGTTGGGAATCGTCAGTAAGCAACAAGAAACAATCAGCAGTATTAGTATTAGCAGTCATTTTCGAAGGAGACCCCCCTCGTGTTACAATTGACATATTGCAATATTTAATACATTAACAAGTTCTGTGTGTAAGATTCATTCTAAAAACGTTTAATCAAAGCGATAGTGTACTGGCGTTAGCTTTGAACTTATTTATTATAAAAAATACAGAAAGAAGTGATACCGGAGATTCGCGGTACGTCCAATACATAAGTGTCTGCTCCTATAGGCAGGGGCGTAAACTACGTGAAACTACAGAAAGTAAAAGAAACAATGATTTCGCTCTAACATTTTAATTATATTTCATACATTGTAAAAATGAGTTGTCAATCTTTTTAAGTTGTTTAAGAGTAAGCTGACATTTAATCGTGTCATGATAATGGCAGTAAAATACTACTATTAAGCCGAACAAACGGATATGTTAATAATTATAGGATATTGCGAAGAAAATTTTTGGCAACCTATAAAAAAATGTTACTGTCATAATAAATTAATTTTGACATTTTGAATGATTGCTAGACGAAATTTATTTTAAAAATTGCACTGTGCACTGTCACTCATATTTAATTTCTTCTGCCTAAATCATTACAGATATCACAACTTACGCAGAGACAGAAAAGTTTACCATTGAATGTATCATTGTCGTGACACCTAAGTTTCATTCAAACCGAACAAAGCGTTCTGTCATTATAAGCAATTTTTTTTTACTAAACGGTACACTTTCGGTTTTTGGATATTGGTAAATTAGGGTAAATGATATTATTTTGGGCCCATGTCTACGTGTTTTAGAGATACCTGTAATATTAGGAGTATTATTGTTTTATTTTTTTTGTAACACATATTTATTTTATTTATGTTAAGTGTATACATAATTTAATATAAGGTATGTATAATAAAATAAGTATGTTATTTTTATTGTATTATTTGCATTTTTAAAATCATATAGGTACCCATATTTCAAATAAAAATAGTGCACCCACAGCCAAAATAAAAAGTTTACGCCTCTGCCCATAGGCAATTCCAAACATTTCTTTTGGCATTCTTATCTTTAAAAAGATCTGTTTATCATAAATTAGTGCATTCAGTCTCACTAAATCAAATTTACCCTCGTCAATATTTATTTTTCTAGGCGTTACCTGAAACTGCGAACTTCATCAGTCAACATCTGCCATCTGCTATGGAATTTGATAGATTTCAGTTGAATTTTTTTTTTCAGTTATTGCAGAGTACTCGACTTGTTAATGTAAACGCGTGATTTCAGATAATCCGAGAGATAACGATATTCCTGGATTTCAGTCAACTTTATTGTTATACTCATCTAGTTTCGACACCACATGTGTTATCGTTAGGGGCTAAATTTACATAGCAAAAATAGCCCCTGACGAAGACACATGTGTTGTCGAAACTAGTTGGGTATGTCCATTGAAATATAATATAATATATATATATATATATATATCCAGGAATATCGTTATCTTTCATCATCCATCCCAGTCAAGCAATTACCAGATCCCATGAGATAACAATGTTTTTAATTTGTTATTGTATAAGGATTTTTTAAAAAACCTAATACTTTCTGTGTTTGCGTTTCCTCTGTCGTAGCCTGTATTTTATACATGTATGAAGAAAAAAGCTTCCCACGGCGCGTGGCTCGGCGAACCATCTGTACTCGCTGAGCTTCGCGACAAGCTTCGAGTCACAAGTCTAGATCGAACCTATTGCGTGTGTAAGCTCGTCAACTTTGACTTTTGCAGGCTTGCGACGCATTTCCGAGTCTAACCAAAATTGTTCGAAGCGAAATCATTGGTATAGAAATGGGTTTTTAAATTTAAAACACTTTTAACATGAGTAATCGCCAAGAACGGATAGTTGCTTGCGCTGCTGCTTTCTACTTTTTGAATGCAACTGTAATTTTAAAAAATCTGATGTGGCCAGTACATTACCTTCCGTCAGTTCTATGTATTTTGTGTAAATGTCATACAGAAAGTTCCTTGCAAAATATTTCTAATTCTTGTACATTACCTTAAGGCAATTGTATGTATTTTATACAAATTCCATACAGAAAGTTAGAAACTTTATTTCCAGCAAAATTATAACACAAACATACTGGCAATTTCATTTGACACTGACACCTTTCAATCAGAATTTTCTTAATGCAGCAGCTGTTTCCAGAATTATTGAAAAACTGCCTAATATATGATTTAATTTGTTTATAATTTTTTAACTCTATATCCATTTAACATGAAGTATAAAATGCATTCAAATCGTATAGAGAATAAAATATTCTTTAATATTTATAATAACGTTAAATGTGAAAAAATGATATTTAACATAATTTTTTCAAGAAAAACTATTAAAATCTTCAAATAAGGGTACTTCCGGTTGACCAATTATAACCAAAATCTAATCAGCTCTTCATATGGTTGTAACGAAGAAGAATACGAAAGAATTATAATTTTTGGAATTGTAGTATTAGAGTTATCGCAAGCGAAAATTTTGTCACACACACACGCACACACACACATACAGACATCATCGTAAAAATAGTAAAATCGTATTCTAGAGACCCTAAAACGTGCTTATTCACCAGAAACTTACCACCGAAGTTTTTGACCAAAGACATAGGCCCATATTCCGAGCGCTCTTTTATAATAAAAGCACTTTTATGGAGCGCGCTTTTACATTATATTCTTATGAGGAGTGTACTCCATAAAATCGCTTTTATTATAAAAGTGCGTTGGGAGTACGGCCCAATATCTTCGTTAACTAAAGGTGACGGAAGGTAAAAAGAAGAGAAACCGTAGACAATGGTTCAATATCAATTCCTGTTACCATTCCATCCTCCGTCTATAGTATCCGGACGCTACTAAATTCACAAGCGTAGTGAAACATCGAACACGTGCGCAAAACGCTCCCCTAGCATGCTCGCCTCCTTTGACTCATGTCACATTTACCGACGGAAACGGGAGCAGACAAGCCACCCTATGCCACGGCGCGAAGCGCGGCGAGTCAAGAGTCAGACTCTGCGAATCCCGCGCCGTGGAAATCCGGCTTTTGCTTTATTTGTTTCTGTTACTAAATATTTGTTATTTTCGTTGTTGCAGGTGAACTTTTTTCATCAGTAGCGTATGAATTCTGTCGACATGACTTTGCAGTGGGATAAACTTTCTCCTGCCGAGTTTCAGCAGTTGCAGGATCTAGCAGCCTGTAAGTTCATTTATTATCCTTTATAAACTTGTTAATCAGAATAAAAATAACATAGTAAAGTAATACTTCGCCTTGCGTCGTTATTATGCATCAAGACTTGCTCAACTCAAACCGCTATTCTTACATTATATCGTGAGTTTCAGCTAAGATGCAATTTTTACTATTCTGTTATTATGTACCGTTCCAGGTCAAATGTAACATAGGTTGTCAGCGTTGTCAATGTCAAGTCAAATAAACTCGTCACACTTTAAAGATGTTTACTAAAGAATAAAAAATTCGAATGCTTAGGAACTTAGTACAATGCTGGTGCTGGTACGGCCTTGGCAACTAAATTCCACATTGTTGATAAGAAGTAGAAGTTCAGTACCTTCATACATAAATAACTATTATTTCTCTAATATATACATTATTTTGTAATTTGTCAATATTTTTTCGTAAGCCTGTGAACCATGTTTGTTTACTTCTGGTACACTCACGTTAGCTCTCTATGAATTTAAAATTCGGACCTTAATATCTGGCTTATTTGCAGGAATTTTTAAGAAGTCTAGTCGCCAGAGCGCCGAAGATATACGATGTCTTCCAAGTGGAAAAATTGACTCATTTTTTAACAATTTTTTTAAAAAATCCTGATAAAACCTAACGCACAGAACTCGAGTCCTTATACTTGTTTTTTAAACTTATTTTAAAAACTAATATAACGACCCGGGTTTTGCGGGCGCTAGGAACATATATTGTGCTGCTTCGGGCTCCCCGGCAATCTGATGACTAGACTCTTCTGAATTTTTATATCGGACTTTCACATGTGGTCTTATATTTGTATGTACTTCAAGAGAAAAAAAATCTGATGTGGCCAGCACATAACCTCCCGTCAATTCCAAGTTTAAAATAGCAATGAGCTTTAAGTATCACTTCTGATTGATCGTTTGTAAATAAAATCTAATTTCTCTTTCCAATAAATAGAAAAATCTGTAATACGAAATTTTGAATTATAATTTATTGTTTTTGCTCGAAAATCTTTTAAGAGCTCCAAATTAAACACCACATCCGGTTTATCATATAACTATAGTCAAAATCGTGTTTTAAATACCAAATTTGATAAGTTTTGGATCATGTTATAATATATTTTTTCAAGAAAATCTGTTTATAGCTTTCTGTAATGTATTACACCCGGCTTATCAATTTTAGAAAAAAAGTCTAATATGTCGTTTTATTAACATAAAAGTCTTAAATACCAAATTTGAAAAGTTTTGGATTGTATCAATATATTTTTTCTTCACTTCACTTCCGGTTTATCAATTTTAGCCAAAATGTAATATGTCCTTCTTGTTAACATAAAAGTATTAAATACCAAATTTGAAAATTTTTGGTAGGTATATATCATAAAATATTTATCACGAAAATATGTTCCGAGCTTCAAGTAAAATATCATTTCCGGTTTATCAATTTTAGAAAAAATATGTGTCATTCTCATTAATCTAAAAGTCTTAAATACCAAATTTGACAAGTTTTGGAATATATCATATTTTTTAACGAAAATCTGTTCAGAGCTTCAAGTAAAGTTCACTTCCGGTTTATTATTTTTATCCAAAATCTAATATGTTATTCTCCTTGGTATGAAAGTCTTAAATACTAAAATTGAAAAGTTTTGGATTATAATTCGATATAATTTTTTAAAAAAACTGTTATAGGCTTCGAGTAAGGTATCACTTCCGGTTGTCCAATTTTACCCAAAATCTAATCATCTCTTTATATGAATGTCGAAAGCTTAAATACGGAAAATAGAAATTTGCGGAAGTTTGTTGTAAGAGTTATCGTGGAGAAAAATAATCGCCACACATAGACATCATCGTAAAAATAGTAAAAACGTGTTGTGGGGCCCTAATTCATGCTTATTTACTGAAAACTCACCATCGAATTTTTGGAACGATAACATTACCTCCCCTTCCTACGGTATGACGGGAGGTAAAAATATTGTGGAATAGCCTATTATATATCTAATTATCGAAAATAGTGTATCTATTTAAAATTTCAAAAAGAATAAGGAAAAATAAGAGTAATAGCACCTATAAAAGATATTCCTCAGAATATTCGTGTAAAAATTAGTGTTTTGAAAAAAATCTTCTTTGGCTTGAGATAAATATCAAGAAAAATTGGTGTTTTACTAAACTGTTTTGGAATAATAGCTGGTTTATGATGGTTTTAATTTACAAATTTAGATTTATGAATTTACATTTATAAATATAAATTGTACATATCTGCTTTTACTGGTTCATGATGAATTTAAGAAATTTATGATTTGGTACTTCTGATACTAATGGCTGGTTTATGATGAATTTAATTTATAAATTTGGATTTACAAATTAAATCCATCATAAACCAGCCATAAGTATCAGGAGTACCAAATTTTTTGTACGGTACTGTATATAAAATATTTATTTGGCTGAAAATTTGTCACGATATATTGTTTTTGTTGAATTTATAGATATTATTTCCAACTTCCATCATCTGCATTAATTCCAGTTAAAATTGTGTCATTTTAATAATACTTTACAGCGTTTCATTACCAACCACAATGCTGAAAAGTTCCCCCCGTATCTCATATTTCATGATGAACAATTATTGCGTTGACCACAGGGAAATATGATGGTGTTTGATCCACAGAATATACGCCGTGACAATGTAAATATAAATAACTGATGTGTGCTTTGGCGTTATTGCATTTGTAATTCGACTGTTACTGCCCTGCTTGCACTCCATGCTGGATATTAGAGCCCGTCGCATTGCGGTAGCTTTCCCAACGCGGTTCGTGCTTTTGAATTCGCCTGATTATTAACAGATTTTATCATTTTCACGATTTATTACGAAGTAAATGAAGTATTGTTATAGTACACACAACATAAACATGAAATATACATATTTTTAATTTTTAACTGTTGGTACCGTAGTAAGATAGGTATAGGAATCATTCTAAACATTATGCACCTTTTCAGAGTTTACTTGGAATATTCTTTGGGAACCTCCTTGGGATTTATCGTCGAATGAATTGTAGGTCTTAAGGTGCATTCACAAATGAAAATTAGGTTTATGGTTTTCTTCTCGCATTTGTTTAAAAAGCCGAATCCTCCAAGTGGATAATAAATAAAGATGGGTGTATATATTTATATTATTTCAGACTCGTTCCCATTGGTGAAGTTTGTGACGTCAAACTAAATCATAAACTTAAAGTTTGGACCTTGCAATGTTTAGCTTTATGATTTGGATTTTGAAGTGAGAATGGAGTCCAATCATTACATAATATGCGGCCAAAGTAATTGAATCTAAAGTATAAACCATAAATCTAAACCTAATTTTCATTTGTGAATGTACCTTATATGTTCCAATTTTTATTTATTATCAGTATAAATACAAGGACGTTTCGGGCGTTAATTAGCCCATCATCAGCTATAAAAATTATTAAGGTTACAATGAAAAAATTTAAAAAATACAAAGTTTTCAACTCACCAAAACAAGTGTAGATAAATTAATGTGAACCAAAGAATAGCAAATTTGGTTTTACATTATATAAAAGTAAAATTACAATTTTTGTTTTAATACAAATTCAGGATCTATTGATAAACGTAGCGTTCTCCACGGCGACAGGAGAAGCTCTGCTGAAAAAAAGGATGATACGTGAATTTTAAAATCATAAAGGGGGAGATTGCAAAGTTGTCTGCACGAAGTACAGATAAACAGCATGAAAAATGGCGTAAGAAAATATAAAAATAAATGTAAATTAAACAATAGAAGAATATTTTAATGAAAGTTATTGAATTTTTTTAAATGTTGTACATTATGATTAATATCGGTTTGGAAATTTAAAACGTTGTTTTTATTTAATTCGCAGTTTCGTAAAGGGGTCTTGTGTTTTTAAATTTGGATTTTTCTAAAACTTTTGGATTTTCAAAATCAATTTGGTGGCCAGTTTGGCATACATATTTGCATAATGCACTGTGATCTGGGTTGTTTCTACTTGAGTGATAATGATGTTGGTACATTCTCTTTTTTAAGACATATTTTTCTTTACTTCTGTATCGGTATAGAAGTATACATTAATAAATGCTTAGGTTGTCTAAGTAGTGGTTCTCAACCAGCCTACCGAGACACCCTGGGGTGTCGCCAGTGTATGAAAGGGGTACCGCGAACACAAAAGGATTGGTACATCATTTTTCTTTCTTATTTATTTTCAAAAGATTCATACAAACACCGCTATGTTTCATCTGCTTTGGTTGATACTTAGATCTGGATATTATTAATGGCGATGACCACTTAACTAACAAAACCGGGGCAAAGTAGACGTAAGGACACGGAGCTTGTTTTAAATAACCATTTTCGAATGTTAATGGTTTAAATTTGGCGTAACTTTTACAAATATGATGATGATATGATGATGATATTAGTTTTGCTCACATTTTGGGATGGTGTTCAAGTGTAGCTACATATCGACGAGGAGCAGATACTCAACTTTACTTATGCCGTACTACAGATGTATTAATAAAGTTATTTTGTGAAAATTTTGGCTAAAAGAGGTGAGATTTATTATTATTATTATTTTTAATAGAGACTTGATTACAAAGTTATATTAATTTAAATAAAATATAGGGAAACCCCCTTATGAATCCCCTTCAATGGTCAATCATTTTTACGTTTTAATTATCTTTCTTTTAATTCAAATTCTGCTAATATGAATTGCAAAAATGAACGAATTATAATAATAATAATAATAAAATAACTAAAAGATAACTTTAAAGTTTGATACATATTTTTTTAACATATAACTAAGAGTAAATATAAATTTTTAGCATTAATAATTGTCATGGATAAATTTCTAAGTAAAATTTTTGTCAAAAGAAGTATTTAAGAAGTACCAAATTACGAGTATTTAATGCCGTCCGGGTGCCTCGAATTTTATATATTTGAATGGGGTCCGGTACTAAAAAAAAGTTGCATATATTTTGTCATATGAAAATATGACTAATTTGAAATCATTTTCCACCAAAATTTTTAAAAATATAAAACTTTTCGTTCATAATTTTAATAAAAACAATTAGCACTATAACGATATGACGCCACAATTGTATTTTTGTATCAGTGTACCAAGCGAAAAGAATATAATTTTATATTATTCATAACTTGTGAATATAAAATCCGTACATTTATATGTAGTTCTATTTTACATGAAAATGTATTGAACATTTATCATTTTTATTAAAATAAAACATATTTATTTAAAATCTTTTTAACAACAGATTTTTTCTTTGACAAGGTACAACTATAGTTTTCTGAAAATGACAGCTGTCACTAGTTAATCCTCCTTAACATCAATTTTTGACAGAATTAATGACATTGACAGATTTAAACAACTTTAGTTAGTAGGCGAAGTAAAATTGTACATATGACGTCACACAAAACTAATTAAATTTTAAAAAAATATATATTTCAAAAACTATACACATTTGGAAAGTGTAACAAACGCTAAAATTCATCATTTTATTAAATCTTTCAGAAAAAAATTAAAAATACTGCCGTACACTGTACAGTAGAAAAAATAAATTAGTTTTTATATATTTATTTTTACAATATTTATACAATTCTTCAGTATTCTAGAACTAAGAATCACTGTTCTAGATTTCTAAAGTTTAATCCAAAAATAACTCATTTTCGGGTATGTCTTGCAAAACTAAATTGAATACATATACAAAATATTTTATAGAAGCCTCTGTTGCTTTTTCAAGAATAGGATATTGTAGTTCTTGGAATCTGTCTGGACCAAGTGGCAATCCATTTCCTTCCTGGTCTTTGGCTTGGAAGTCGAATTTTTGGTAGGAACCTCCGTTTTTTCCATGAGCTATGGCTCTCAAATAGTTAGTGCCGCTGATGACTGTACGTTTAAAGTCAATGGAGAAGGCCAGAGTTGTGTCTCCTATAAAGAAAAAAATAAAATAAATAGAGGCAGTTTGAATAATAATTAGGTTTAGAACCTCACCGAAATAAATCGTGGCGTTGCCTTTTTCGTTAACTTTGTGATTTCCATTATCATTGATAACACCCAGAGCACGGTATTTGAATACCCAACCTACGTTTTCTAAAGTGAAGTTCAAGTCTACTCTGCTCCAATCACAAGAGTCGTCGAAGTGTAAACTAAAAAGAAGAAATTAAATAAATGAACATCCTTAATTTTTACATCTGTGATATATTTATTTAAAATCCAACGTTTCGGTAGCATAAATTGCTGCCTTCTTCAGGGCAAAAAATATGTGACTCAACACAAGCAAACTAGTAACTATTTGGACTCGCAGAATAGCATGCGACATTAGCGGAATTTTAACGAACTAAATTAATCATTGTTTCGTTTAACATAAAAAGATGTTCTCACGCTTAGATTTTATAATTTCATTTGAAAATGTGTGCAATATAAGAGAATTAAAGAAAATTAACATAATATACACCAAAAAGTGCAGTGTTAAAGGGTGTACGTGTACCCAAAATATTCAAGACATATTCCGTAATTTTTGCAAAGAAGATAATGTTAATTGACTGAACAATATGGAAAAGAAATTTAAATATAGCGCAAAACTTTAATCTGATAAATAAATTTTGCATTTCACAAGAGAAATTTGTATATTAATTGATTTTACTAATATTTGTTCCCGTAGACTGCCAGTTCCAAGTCAAAATTGTCATAAGGCAAGTTACGCCACAAATAGTAATTAAACCCGAATTTATGAATTGGTGCACGCCAACTATGTTTTATAAAAAAGGATTCGACTGAGCAAACTTAAAAATCTGATGTGGCCAGCACATAACCTCTCGCCGGATATTTTAACTGGTTATACGCATAAAACAAAAAATATTTTTAAATACAAATACATATATTCATGCCTCACTACAAAATAATTCTCACATATATTTGCAAAATCTGTGAGATATTTTAATATAAATTATGTACAATACATACATTTTTTCTACTTTCCTTTTCTTTTTCTTTATATTCGTCATTTTTTCGCAAATTCCTTTTATATTCTTTTTTATGTATATTCTTTTGCGTTGTTGACCTTTTTTATTTTCATAATGATGTACAAATATTTTTGACAGTGGCATACAAATAAGTGCGTTCAATGAAGTAAGCAAATCAAGCAAATGCTAGGTAAGCAAACGAAACTAGTTGCTTAGTACATTGAACGGTTTGCTACTTACAACCATAAAATGTCATCCACAACTGTCATCGGAGAAATTGTAAGTTGTCAAATATAACATGTGTATCTCTCGTATCTCTTTTAATGAACTGCAAACTTATGGAAAATGAATTTATACATTTATTTGCAGATAGTGTGATTAATTTGGAGGAAGCTATATTAATTATAACAAAATATTTCAAATTTAATAATGTTATAAACATCAATCACAAAACTCTCAAAGACTTTTTAACATGTGTTTGACAAAAACAAAGATATAGAAACAGGTCAAGTTAACTGCATGTATGTATAATTTGTATTTCCCGCCATTATATTTGAAACTTAGCAAGTCAAGCGAGAAATCTGTGGCTTGGATTGCTTGCGAGTAAAACAAGCAAATGGTAGGCTAGCAAAGTCGTTGAACAAATTTTACTTCCGGTTGCTTGTTTTGCTGGGCTTATTGAACGCACCTATATTTTTGACAATGACATTTATGTGTCAATTACAAATATTTGAATTTCTTGCCTTGAAGTAGTTTAATCTGAGATTTTTTACATCAAATTATTTTATATGCATTTCTTTATCTCTAAATCTATAGAAGATATAATAATGAATTTTTATTTATCGAATAAAGAATTTAACGTTCTTTAATATAAGTATTTACATAAATTTTCGATAAATAATATTTAGATGATTTTTTTCTTATAACTACTACTTCCGGTTGTCCAATTGTTACCAAATTTAATCAACTCTTCCCATTATTGTTAGATTGAGGAATTCGTACTTGAAAATGTTTTAAGTCTTATAGTATTTGAGAAATCGTGGATCCAATATCCACACACACACACACAGATCTGGATATGCGATTTTTAGCATGGATTCAAGACCTCTCTTAGCGAGAGGTAAAAATCGTGTTGTGTTGAACAGTTATCAATATTTTAGGCCAGAAAACTCTCATTCAGAAAGTATACAAATTTGACATGTCTTACTGGCCGCCATGACAGGTGCGCTTACAGCGTCGCCCAATACATATAAATTGTAACATATTAAGAGGCATATTTACCGCTATGCTGAAATATGAAGCGAAAACTCAAATAAATTGTTCCTCTACTAGAACTATTAACATTTTAAAAAATTCAACACAACTCAAACTTACTTGCAATATTAACCTGTATTTTAAAAAAATAAGTATTGAAATTTATTAGTATTTGACTTTGATTTTATGGGAAATTCGAGAAATGCTATTTTGCCTATAAAATCAAAGTCAAATATTAATAGATTTCAATAATTATTTTTTTTAAATGTAGGTTAATATCGCAAGTAGGTTTGGGTTGTGTTGTATTTTTTAAAATGTTGATAGTTCTAGTACAGGAACAATTTATTTGAATTTTCGCTTCATATTTCAGCACAGGGGTAAATATGCCTCTTAAGGTTTCCACTTATATATATTATGAGTTTTGAAAGATATTTTACTATTTTAAGAAATTAAATATTTAAATAAAAATCTTACTGTGCTGCAGTCAAATTAATTCCGCCGAGGTATCCTTTGACATCTTCAAGAAGAAACGATAAATCTTTGTTTAATTCAATAAAGATATCTCCGAAATCGAAGCCCTGGATAGGGGGGATATCCAATTCAATAGCTCCTGAAATATAGAATTACGATAATCATTAATAATTATATTATCATGGTTACTACTACTCAACTCAGGGTATGGTATTCTGTTTTTTATTTGCAGATTTCAGAAATCACGATGCTGGGTGGTGGCGGTTAAGAGTGAACATAGGAATTTATATAGTTTAGTTCAAGATCATTTTTTTTTAATTCTAAAGTCCCTGCAATTTCGACTACAATAGCGAAAACTGCATATAGTGAACCAATAGCAATAGAAAATAGGTTCATAATCGCTTACACGACGATTTTATGTAGAATTGAGCTGGAAAATTTACAATTCGTACCGATTTTTCTAGGTATACTTGTTATACTTGTTAATATTTCAATATCGATAACATAATACATAATTCTGTTTTCCATTTCACTCATTATTGTTGTCAAAAAGCAATTGTGTAGTCTAAACGCTTTTAACAAAAAAAATCTTTAATCTACTTAATATTAAATATATGATAAATAATTTTATCACATGGAAAATTATCAACAAATAGTAGAATACGGCCCTCGAATAACAGTGCACAATCGACACACAAAATTTTAAAAAATTAGATTGCAAATTATTTTGAGAAATTTGTAGTTGTTATTTTTAAAGAACTGAGTGCGCCAAGTTTTAAAAAGTCTCATCAAATTATTACTGGGCGAAGGGTTATTTGTCACTCAAGCTTAACCTTCAATGGACCTTTGGTCACTATATGTTATCGCTGTTATAATTTTCAATGTGCTATGTTGTTCTAAAATCTAAATAGTCGTAAAAATCATTTCTTTTGCTTGGCGAACTATGTGCGCCGCGCGCCCGCTCTCGTAATGGGCCCGTCCAAGTCTTCGACTTTTTAGAAATTACATGTCGCATATGAATTTTGAATATAAATAAATGAAAACGAAATAAAAATTTGCCTCTATATTTTGTATTTTTATACCTATAATAATGTAATTATAGTTTTTGCTCATAAATTCGCGATTGGCTTTATACATACTCCAACACGCACATATTTAATATATCCGAATAATTTTTTATTAAGATCAAAAGAAAATTTACTTATTAAATAAATAAAATTATAATTTATGTTTTAATTATTGTAATCTCAATACTTGTCATTGTTGTAATCATTTAGTAAATAGAAATGTAAATGTTGGATAAATAGAAAATAATTTAAATATTATTTTAATTATAATAATGACACTTGGTGAGTATAATAACCTTCAATATTATATTAAAGAAAGTCTTAAAGTCACATTAATTAATGATTAATCAGATTATGAAAACGAGTAAAAATTATTAATTTTACTTACCTATATTACCATTATTAATGGTACCGTATGTCGGTTCTCTCTACTTATGACAGAGTGACATTAACGTCACAACTTTCGCGCCAAAACTTTAATAATTATTTTAGGCGTTATTAAGCATAATTTCAAGAAAACAAAAAATACGGAATTTCTATTTTTAAATTCTTCATAACATAAAAAATTCAAAAAAAGTTGGACGGGCCCATTCTGCCAGGCGCGCCCGCTGTAGGGTTAAAAATTTCATATTTCACAAAAATTTACTCTCGGTATTACTAACACTGAAAATTTTATTTTAATTCATTCCTTCTTAACAGGGGCGCACACAGGATTTATTTTTAGGGGCGGTCCAACTGACTTTTTTAAAAATTGGATGGGGGGGGGGTGTATCCAATTTCGGTTTTTTACTTCACTACATGCGAGTATATTTTATATTATAAAATATAAATTTGGTATATCACATACAGGGTGGTGACTTGGAGGACGCAGCATAGGGCTTTAAATGGTAAAATCTTAATGTGCGGTTATTTGCTCCCTTAATTATTTTAGAGCAAAATTGTATTTAGGTTTTCGCTACAGAAAAAAATATTGCATCTGAACATGCTATTGTTTATAATTTTTCAATTTCCGGAACCGTAAAAATAGTCGAAAAGAATAACATTTTTGCAAAAATCATTGATGCCATGGAACAAAAACGCAAACATATGTCATAGATTCTTGACCTTTAAACTTATTTTCAAAACGAGGAAAATGGAAACATTTTTATTGTAGTGGATGACAACGTAATAGTTGATTACAGCAATGTAGTTGGACGAGAACGAAATTTAGGATTTCTTTAAAGTTTAAACGTGAAGAATCTCTGACAGATGTTTGCGCTTTTGTTTAAATTTTTGTTCCATGGCATCAATGATTTTTGCAAAAATGTTATTATTGTTTTCGACTATTTTTCGGTTCCGAAAATTGAAAAATTATAAACAATAGCATATTCAGATGCAATATTTTATTCTGTAACTAAAATCTCAAAATTTTGCTCTAAAATAATTAGGGCAACAAATAACTGCACATTAAGTTTTTATCATTGAAATACCTATGATGCGTCGTCAAAATCACCATCCTGTATATTTAAATTCGAAGAAATAAAAATTATAGTAAAAACAAATAAGCAGGAAATTAAAAATTGTTTACATTACTACAAAATCAAATTTTTTATTACCTTTTTGTTTGTCTGGGATTCTTTTATTTTTCTTTATTTTTATTAAAATATTTCATTTATTACAGTAGTGGATAGGCATAATCGCATGCTTTATATTAAGGTGGCAAGTGTTCTAATCCTATAAATATTTTATTTTTCTATAGTTAAATAACAAATTAGCAAATAAAATGTTTATTTTTCTTATATATATATTTTTCAAATTCTAGGGGCGGTCCGGACCTACTGGACCGCCCCCCTGTGTGCGCCCCTGCTTCTTAATATTATGAAATGTTGACGTTGTTTTTGTTATAAGTCGCAGATATATTCGGAAAATATAAAGCATTCAATGCTTATTATTAGTTCGGGAATTAAAATGACAACAGCTTGGTTGGCATTAAAATAATTTATTGTTTCTTACCTGAATTGATTTCAGAAAAGACTAGATTACCATTTCTTACGAAGCATTGATCTATATTGAGATCAAATCTGTAACATCTATGTGCACGTACAAACTTTAGCGCATTCTGTGTGCCTTGCGCAGTTGCAAGAGCAAAAACTATAGCAAATATTGCTAGCTTCAACATTTTGAAGACTAAATATTTTTGTTTCCGTTTTCTATTTATGTAAATGAGTATTATCAGTGACTAAATTAAATATGAATTAAAAATATAATTTCTATAATAATTGATTTCTAATGGTTTCGTAAAAATATGACTTATTTTTCTATACGAAGAAGAGTGGTGTTATTGTTTTCATTATAAGTCATTCGAATTTACGCCTAAATATTTATTTTAAATTTTTGGAATTTAAGTAAACAAATACAGAATATAACCGCGATTATTTTTATTATTAGATATAAAAATAATGCTAAATAGAAAAGTTGTAGTAGTCCAAGGGACCCCTGTTTATGAAAAAAAAAAAAAAAATGACAGTGGTTTTAGGTATATTTTTTTAAATAGAACGTTACATTCAGTATCGTTAGATACCATTTTTGAAAAATATAAAAATAAATACAGTGGAAACTCTTTAATCCGAAATGCTAAATGTAAGGAGGTGTTCGGACTAACGATTTGTTCGGATTACTGAATTTGTATAGATGAAGGATGTGTAAATAAGGTTAGATTAGAATGTTTTAAAATATTTATTTCAGTACTTCAGAGAACATATAACATTGATATTAAGAAATAAAAACAAAGTTGTAGTAGTCCAAGAGCCTCCTGTTTATGAAAAAAAAAAACAGTGGTTCTAAAATATTTTTTTAAATGGAGCGCTATATTGAAATTAGTACCATTCGATAGTATTTTTTAAATATAAAAATTACAGTGGAAACCCTTAAATCCAAAATGCTAAATGTAAGGAGATGTTCGAACTAACGATTTGTTCGGATTACTGAATTTGTATGGATGAAGGATGTGTAAATAAAGTTAATTTAGAATGTTTTGAAATATTATTCCACAATTCGGATTAAAGGCTCCATGTTTGGATTACCTTCCTTCTATTTCATGTTCGGATTAACGTGGATTCGGATTAAAGGGGCTCTACTGTATATATAAAAATATAAAAATAGTCCTATCGGTAGAAGAGCACTTACTGATCGCAATGCTTATTATGTTTTTTTACACAATCGACACAAAAAATATGTTAGAAAAAGAAAAAATAAGATTTGAAAATAATTTTGACGTATTTTTTACTTACCGCCTCCGCCTCCTGATCGGTAAGTAATTCACATCACTCTGAATTACCTGTCAGTAATTTATATAAAAACTACTGCATTGGAAACTCTATCGGTAAACATTAAAAAAATTGATCGTGCAAAATATATAAATTTTTAATAATAATAAAAATATCAAGAAAAATGCAATTCAAATTTAAATAAATTTTATTTATATTATAAGGATATAGTGGGTTATTAATTAAAAATACATGTGGTTATTAACCGATGAAGCATACGCTAGTTTGACATGAGAAACATTAATTATTAAAGTTACTTTCGAATGTATTTTAAAACAAATGAAATTATATTTATAAAAGAAAAAAAAATGGAAATCAAATAGAAAAATAATTGTAGGAAGTAATCAGTGTCCAACACAGTGTTTCTCAACCTTTTTCTCAAAGCAGACTGTAAAGTTATAAATAAATTTAGGCAGACTAGTAATTGTATGTGAATTAAATGGCACACGTAATTAACTGCACCAACGTCAAGTAAGTCAAATATTTTTCTGCGGAAAACCTGGTCTAACACATTATTTGTTTTTCATCCTTAGCTGGTTATACCCTAATAATATTTATTTATTTATTTATTTACGGGAAGCCAACAGATTACCCAATAATAGGCTTCCGCTTATGTACAATTAAATATTTACAGAACTATACAATATGAGTACCTATAAATATATGACATTTACCAAATACATAGACCAGAAGTATAAAAAGAAAAAAAACAAAGATAATGTTATGTAGTGTCATAACTGTGTAATGCATTTTTAAAGTGGTTTAAAGATAAATTAAAAATATCTAAATGTTGGAAACTTCTATTATAACATGACATAATTCTATTGATAGGCGAGTTTTTGTGATTATTAGATTTGCATTTCAAAATATAAAAAAGATTTTTATTCCGTGTGTTGGACGGAGGAACGTGAAAATTTATATTATCAATAATAGAAAAATTATCAATAGAATTATTTACAATTTTGTGTAATAGAAGCATGTCGTTTGCAGTTCTACGTTGTTCCAATGATTTAAGATTTAATTGTTGTAGGATATCACTGTAGTTTTCATTGTATAATGAGAATTTAAATTTTAATATATTTACAATTTTTTTCTGTACAGACTCTAAGTTATTTATGTTTTTATTGTAAACTGGGTTCCATATTTGCGATGCATATTCAATAATAGGAAGTACTAGCGACTTGTATAATAATAAGAACGAATATAGTGTATTAAAATGTTTACAATATCTGTAAATAAATCCTATTATTTTATAAGCTCTGCGAACAATGGTATCAATCTGTTCGATAAAAAGTAATTTAGAATCAAACAGAACACCAAGGTCTCTAATGGTGGTTTTGCGCTCTAAGACCAAATCATGTAATTTATAATTAAATGAGACAATATTCCTGTTTCTAGTGAAGCTTATAACAGAACATTTTGAAATGTTTAAGGTTAAGTCGTTCTCAGTGCAGTATTTGTCAAGGTTTGACAATTCGTTCTGCAGTAGGTAACAATCTGTTAAAGAGGTAATACTTTTAAATATTTTTAAATCATCTGCGTACAAGAGAAAATCACAATGATTGAAACAGTCACCTATTGAATTTATATAAAGATTGAATAGTAACGGCCCTAAATGTGATCCTTGTGGTATACCTGAAGGAACATTTATCGTACGCGATTTGTAACCATTGACACAGACCAACTGAGAACGGTTTTTTATATACGACTCAATCCATCGTGGAAGAGTACCGTGAATACCGTAAGATGCTAGTTTGGTTATTAATAAAGTGTGATTAACTCTGTCGAAGGCTTTGCTAAAATCCGTGTACACAACATCTACCTGTGTTCTGTCATCTAGAAACTCAGTAAAAGGGAGTAAATTATTTATATTTAATAAAATTTATGTATAAATAAAATTATAGTTATATAAAATAAAAGTAAAAGCGAATCAGTATAGATTAAAAAAATTAGGTTGTTTAAATTTGCCAACTTTCCCCTATAATCGTTTACAGTAAAAGAAATAAATAATTAATTTTATATTCATATTTACAATAGTACAGTTTATCTAAATTCAAGAACTTAGAATCAATGTTTTAAATTTTAATCCAAGAATAATTGATCTTCAGGTATCTCTTGCAAAATTCGATTGAACCCATATATAATATATTTTATGTAAGCCTCTTTCACTTTTTCAAAAATAGGGTCTCGTAGTTCTTGAAATCTGTCTGGACCAAGAGGCAGTCCAGTTCCTTTCTGGTCCTTGGCTTGAAAGTCAAACTTTTCGTGGGAACCTCCTTTATATCCATGAACTACAGCTCTGAGGAAGTTTTTACCGTCGATGACGTTACGTTTTACATCGATGGCGAAGGTCAGGACTGTGTCTCCTATGAAAAAAGAAATTAAATAGGGGCATTTCGAATAATAATAAGTTTAAAGCCTTACCGAAATAAATCGTGGCGTTGCCTGTTTCGTTAACTTTGTGATTTACATTAGTATCATTAACAACTCCCACAGCACGGTATCTGGTAACCCAACTTACGTTTCTTAGAGTGAAATTCAGATCGACCCGTTTCCAATCACAATCCCGAGTGCAGTCAAAGTACAAACTAAAAAGAAGAAATGAAATAGAAATAAGTTGTGAAAAGATCATGTCAGCCACCCGGATTTGAACCCGGGACTATTACTTTGCCGGAGTCTAACCAACTGAGCTACGGTGGACTCCTTCACGATCTTCCACTAAACGTGACGAATAAACGTAAGTTTTATCAATTGTGAATGTCATTTCAACCATCGTGATAGAGTCCGCCGTAGCTCAGTTGGTTAGCGCGTTACTCCGGCAAAGTAGAGGTTCTGGGCTCAAATCTCGGTTGTTGACATGATCTTTTCACAATTTATTTCTAATAGTATGTTCCGTAACGCAACCGGTTTGACCAGATTTACGGTTTTGTGTTCCGTAAGTCCTGAAATTATTTACCGGTTTCTATTTGGAACGCGGTTCCTGAAAAAAGTTGGTAAAAAGTCGGACCACGGCAACCACGAATAATCATTGTTTCTCTGGTATTTTTACCCCCTCTACCGTTACTTTCAAACATCATCATAACAAAATCCAACGATATCCGTCAATGTCAAATTTCTAAACCGCATTTTTAGTGGTATTACTAATAATTATTATAGATGTAAGTATGAAAACATTATTTTTATATTTCGGTGTTCTTACGAGTCTATAAAAGCACTGTTTATCACTGAAAACACGACGTTTAGAAGATCTATAAACGTACTGTTTTTGGCGCCTTTTATGTTCTAGAGGTGGTAGTCATGCTTTCATAACTGACAGATAACCTCAAAATGGCAAGTTGTTTGTGTTGAAATATATTACTTCTAATTGTGGATTTTTATCCTTTCTGTAGACGATAGGACTAGAAAGAAAAGAAATTTATAGCTATAGCTGTGTTAGTTAAGGAAGAAGAAGAATCGGTGAAGTTAAAATTTCAACTAAAAAAATTATGAAACAAGAAACAATGCGCTCAGGTTTACTTTGTCAAAATAATTAAAACGGTAAGTAACAACTGTTGCCGTTATCTCTGCAACTGAGCAGTGAATGTGTGGAATGGTGGAAAGTAAAAGTCTAGATCAATACATTGTTCATTAAAGTATTTCTTATTTAAAAAGTTTCATTTATATGTTTTTTTTTTTCAATAAAAGTGCTTGATGGTCCACGTAACGTCCTTCAATCCCATATTCAAGTTATTTATGATAATAACGAACACGAACCAGCGATATGTCAAATCAGGATGGTTCATTAATAAATCTGTGGAGTTCATTTGTATGTATTGGTTTTCCTTTTTTATAATTGTATAATGCTTGATGAATGTTTTAATGTATACAATCAGACAAAATCACAAAATACACAAACTGTCAAAATGTGAAATTTCAATTGTCCTTTTTTTAAAAATGTAATTGTAAACTTACCTCATTAGAATAAAAAGTATAAAAACATGTATCATAAGGCCTGTTGACGCACTCGTCCTTTGTAAAACTCGCCTGGCGGCTCGTTTTCCAAACTTGGACTCGTACGTTAACAGATTGCCTTATGATACTTGTGTTTTAATGTACTATTATATTTGATATATTGTTGATTGTGTTATTTTTATTGGCATTATTCAACGTTATCGTTCTTTTGTTAATTTTTATTTTCGTTAGGTTGTGTCAATTTTAAATGTCATATGATTCAATGTCAATCTGTCCCGAAGTGGATGAAAATATTCAGGACCCATGGTGTACCCGAAATCATGATACTGGTTTTTGGTTGACTTACGGAACAAAGTATAACTTATAGACTCTTAGCTCTTCATTAATATAAGAAATATAATATGTCGAAAGAATATTTAGAAGAAATTATCTTACTACGCTTCAGTCAAATTAATATCGCTCAGGTCTCCTTTAATATCTTCAAGTAGAAATGTTAGGTCTTGGTTTTGTCCAATGAAAACATCTCCGAAATCGAAACCTTGCAACGACGGAATGTCAAGTTCCGGAATTCCTGAAATATAAAACCATCAATAAATATGTCATTACTGATTATTATTTATTTCTTCTATTATTCGCAGATGATGACATATTTATTTCGTTGAGAGTGTTTCTCAGCTGTCACCTCAGGGACTTTCAAAGTTGTCGTGGAGCTAACACTGTACGGGTCACTGTTGTTCTATTTCAAAATTGAAAATAATTTTCATGGATTTGAACCCGAGCGACTCATATAATACCTTTTTTCTTCTCGCTAGAGATATTGAAATTAAGATATGTTCGTGTTTTTTAGAACTTTATTTAAAATATGTTCAAAGAACTGAGTTCCTTTAACAATAATACAGTTTATTATTCTTTCTTCTTCTTCTTAAAAGCTCTCAATTGGTGAACTAAGTTCAAATCATAAGTGTTTAAAATGTTATGCAAATTTTGTTTTCCACGGCCTAATCTGATTTTATTGTCAATAATTCCAGCGTGACCGATCCTCGTACAATCATATAAATGAGACTATACAACACATAGGAAAATTTTTCTTAGTTACGCTGAGTAATATCGGTTGTTTGCCTTGCTAAGTTGTGTTTCGCGGAACACAATTCGTGGTGTTTCGGTCGCAAAACAATGAATCATATGTAATCATACCATCCATGGATATAAATGAACAAGTAATATTTTTTATATTTCGTAAAAATATAGTAGTATTCGTTGTATAATCTTAATATATACAACTCCAGCTGCTACTGCATATATAGTTTGCGGACTCGATGTGACCTGAAAACACATCTCGTTCTCTACTGTATATTCGATTATTTTCAAACTTCTTGTTGTATAACTGATTATCCCAGAGGCAATCTACGCACAATTATGTTTCCGAAAAATAAAATAATTTCTTGTTTCTTACCTGCGTTGAGTTCAGCAAGTGCTAGATTAGCATTCCTTACGAAACATTGGTTGATATTGAGATCAGATTTTGAACATCGTTGCACTTGTGAATTTTCGTTTTGCGCATTTGTAAGAGCAAAAATTACTGCAAAGATTGCTAGCTTCAACATCTTAAAGACTAAATATTTTTGTATCCGTATTCTGTTTAAATAGATTCATATTATCATTATAATTAAATACAAATTAAGGATGCAAATTTCAATAATTGATTTCTAATAGTTTTTTAAACATTTTTCTATAAGAAGAAAAGTTTGTGTTATTATTTTCATTATAAACTATTAGAATTTACGTATAGGTAATATTTAGTTTAAATTTTTGAGATTCTTTTTTGGGATATGAAGTAAACAAATATATCGGAATTTTATTTTTGCTAAGTGTGCAAAATTTACATTTGTTTGGAGATAAAATGTAGTGGATGGTTTGTTTTTTTTTGTCCTCTGTAAAGATTTGAATACGCAATAATTTTATTTTATTATCAAATATTTAGTTATGTACATTTTAGAGCAGACCTGGGGTAGGTTTAATTTTTTTATGTTTTCCACAAAACAATGACAGAGAAGTTAGCTATAACCTATAATCTATCGCTGACAGTTGTTTGTAAAAATTCCTGATGGTCTGGACTAATCATCCTACGGGTGTCCTCCTTAATGTGATCACTTCACAGACTACAGGTTGTTACAAAAGTCGTTAGATGAGGTGTCGTGTTGTCTTTGATCCCACAAACATCTTAGATGTTTTTGCCATCGTCTTCCGCGATTCTCGGTTTGGCTTCTTAGCGCAAGCCCGAACCAGATCTGTATACCACTGGCTCAAGTTGGATAGTCTGCAGGCTTGACAATAATCGAATCACCCTGCTCATCTGTATTTTCATCCGCGCCTAGCTTTACATTTTTTTCTTTGCCATATCCTGGAACTGTGAAGCAGGTCACAATTACACAGCATTGCTGAAATAGTGTAAAGTTTTTAATTTATTTGGGTGAAGTGTAAATATTAGACACTTGTTATTAATTAAAATAAGTGTTTATTAAACTATAATAAAAATTACTATTATTAATATTAAACAATTATTTAAAATTAATTAAGACTAAAAGTATAACTAACTAGATAACACTAACACTATTTATTTATTTAACCAATTAACACTACTATTTATTTCCACGATATTACTAATTATTTAGTTCTACTATTTATATCACATTTTTGTATTTCGTTCAACAGTAAGCCTATCGACCTCCACAACGCCTATATACTCAACTGACTCAACAGCGTCTGTATATTCAATTGCTCGGACAGAAGTCGCACTTTTCACCTCACTATCTGTCTATTTATGTAACTCTTTCACTTCCACAGCGTCAGTATCACCGACTGTCCGTATGCCACAATTTTCAACACCACTGCCGAGTATCCACTTCCACTTGCCGTTACTGTCCCCGTATACCTAGCTTCCCAATACTCTTCAATAGTACAGAGTATTCACTTCCACAGTTATCCCGGTATACCAGTAACTTTCCGACTCGCCGTTACTGTTCTTGTACACTATAGCTTCCCAATACTCGTCAACACTACCGAGTATTCACATCCACAGCTATCCCAGTTAACCAGTAACTTCCCGAGTCCTTCGCTCGACACTATACTGCATACGCTCACCACGATACTGCTGTGCTTCACTAACACTCTATGTGAATGTCTCTATATGGCTCTCCATGTAACTAACTAACTCCCGAGCGTCCCTTTTATACAGCTGCCATTAACTTGCAGAGAGCTCTAGAATGTTCGACCGTATAATAACAAAGAACACAAAAGGTTCAGGCGACCGGAAGTAATTAAACACGTCGCGGCTCGTTTGTTTATATAGCCCGGCTGCTAGCGCGATTACGTCATCGCTATAAATAGACACTCGCAAATTGCTGCGGTGACGGCGACGCGGCTGCGACAGCGGCGGCGACGGCGGGCGTTCCACGTTACAATAGTGTGCAATATAGAGCGGAAATAATAATAATAGTAATAATAATAATAATAATAATAATAATAATAATAATAATACAGTCTTAGTAGTTGCAAAAATATTTATTACAATAAAAAGTTTTCCAATAACATTCAATAAAACATGTTCTCGTATATATGTATTTATTATTATTATTTTAATCAGTCTTGTTCAATATACTATGCCGATTTCATCAACGTTCCTTAAATTTCAAGCATTACTTCAACAAAAAAATGAATATCGTTATTTTGGCAATACATTCTGCTTAGAAACTCCCGATATTTTATTTCGATTCGTTATTATGATTTAGGCATTGCTTAAAATTTAGGAAAGGATTACTGAAATCAAGTAACAATATTTTTTCTACGGCAAGAACAGTTGGTTTTCTGGTATCTCCTGCAAAATTTGGTTGAAAACAAAGGTGACCAATTGCAGGGCTACTTCAACGGCTTTCTGTGCTACGACATTTTCCAATTGTTGAAAGTGTTCAGCTTGTAGAGGGTCTCCAACAGCTGTGACCTCACTGGATATGAATTCGAATTTATCGTATTCGATCACTCCTTGATGGTTCACGACTTTCAAAAAGTTTACGCCGTCAGCTGTCTCGCGTTTCAAGTCAGCTTTGTAGTTACTTCTGCAGCTGCCTGCAGAGGAGAAAATAGTATATTAGATATATTGTGCTGTACTCTATAGATGCGGAATGTGGACCTTGAGAACAAATGAGAATTGCTATTTGCAGAAGATTGGATGAAGATAGAGAAAAAGAGAGACAAGGAGTCAGGAACGAAGAAATGTTGAGAAAAATTCGAGAAAAGAGAAGAATTTTGAGAAAAAGAAGATAGAGGAAGGATTGGATATATTTCAAGGTACGATTGTCTGCAAGAGATAAGAAGAATAGAAAGCTTACAGAGGAGAAAATAGTGTATTATGTATATTGTGCTCATGGGTAAGGCAGAAGAAGAAAAAGTATTTGAAAAATCTTGAAATATGGTTGTGGCGATGGTTTGAAAAGATTGGTGGGACAGAGAAAGGTTTAGGAAAGAGGAGGAGTTGAAAGTATTGAAGAAAAGGAGATAATATTCAGAACAATAAGAAAAAAGAGAGTTCGATAGGATTGGACATATTTTTAAGGGGCTTTCTTAGTGGGAGAAGAAAAAGTGGAACCCTACAGAAAAGAAAATAGCTTATTATGTACATATACAGAGTGATGCAGAATGATTGTAGGTTCCGTCTCGTTCTGATTTTTTATTTGCCGCATCATTGTGATGGTGAAATACGATTGACAGATTGCATTGGCGAACATATTACCACTCATTTAAATCATTTCTCGCACAACGAAAATATGCTTCCAAAATACACGTGCCATTTTCATTCGTAAACACCATCTAATGTAACGATTTGAATAAATATTAGTTTAGATTTAAAAGATAAAAACAAACTGAATGTCAAAAATTTCAAAATACGTGATACCATTGGCTTTTCCAAATGTCGGTAATATAGGTAACACAATTTGACATTACCGGTAAATTGATACTAATTTTTTTCCGTGGAAGATAATTTTGATCATAATCAGAACTTTTTCATGTCACGTGAACTTAATCATTCTGGATCACTCTGTATAAGCCGTGTTCCTTCGGGCTGCGATTCGTAATCTAAATGATAAAAGTGATAATGATTAAGAAGAATAATGTTTTTACGTTTCCTATTCGTTATCCCCACTTTCTCATTTTGTGATCACTATACCTTGTTCCATTTAAGCCATTCAGTATTGCGAAGCATAGGGATTAGTTTTGACCTCTCTGATTAGCTGAAATTAGAGAGAAGAGACAAGTATACCCAATCTAATTTCGGCTACTTCAGATTTGCGCTGTTGCCAGTGCCATTTACTGAATGGCTTAAATGGAACAGAGCATAGACAACATTCCCCTACCCTTCAGAATCAACCTTTTTGAGTGATTCACTTGGATTCAGTTCAGAACAAATTGAAAATATACTATTTCGAGCGTAGAAATTTACGAATGTGGGGTTTGTGGCATCAAGGGAAATAATATTTTTCTACAAAAGCGTGTAATGAACCACATAAAAATTTGTTTGAAATATACATACTTCATATTCCTTACCAAGAACATTATTTTTTACTTCAATATAACCCATTTTTAATTCTGAATATAACACTAGACAGTTGATTATTTATAAAATAAAGCAGGATAGTTTGCATTAGTCTGCATATGACATTTGACACTAGATTGTGTTGTTTTCTTGCTATCACTTTTAAATCCTGTTTCAAAAGGATCACGATTAAATTAATCAGGATTCGCAAAATCACAATCACAACCCGAAGGAACACGGCTAATGTATTGATGCGTAAGGTGGACCTTGAAGAAGGAGAAAAAGTATTTGAAAATATTTGAGATGTGTTTGGATGATTGCAGAAAATTAGATGCCAAGAAAGAGTCAGGAATGAAGAGGTGTTGAGAAGGATTGAAGAAAAGAATAGAATTTTAAGAGAAATGATAGAATTGTCTTCTTGGAAGAAAAGAAAGGAAAACAAAGAAGGAATTAAGAGATGATAAAGCAATATTAATGGGACACGCAATGATGGTTGAAAACAAAATATATCAAATTATTTTACCGAAATTTATTCGGCCTGATCCTTTTTCTTTTATTTTGCGGTTGTCCAAAAATCCTAAGGCTCTGTATTGTAGTTGCCAATGTACACCGGTCGAGCGAAATTCTAATTCCAGTGACCTTAGTCTAGTTTTATTGTGACTAAAGTTCAATCTGCAGAAGAAGAAACATCAATTAATATGATAAGTAAAAAATCTTTCACTAGTTAAAGTTCTGTGTATATTTATACAAACCAACGTTTCGGTAGTTTATACTTCTGCTTTCTTCAGGGGTTTGTATAAGTATGCACGGACCTTAAACTAAAAGATTGTTTTAGTTTGTTGCAAAGAAATAAAAATGATCTTTTAAATATATTATTATAGCTTATTATTCATTTCTGAATGATACTTAACTTTCAAGCTTTCTAAACTGTCATAGCGAGAGCACTACAGAAGTGACTTTAGCACTATTTGCAAATTGGAAATTATTTTTAAGTTTGACTCTCGGTCGGATTCGAACGTGGATTAGAAATTATTGACTTTGACTGAATTAGAACAATTAGATTGTAAGAAACAATCTGTGACTTATGACCAATTGTAATGCATATCGAATTTGTGACAGCAGATGCAGCAATGCATAAAATTCATTTGATATTTCATTTAGGTGCAATAATGTCAATTTAAGAAACGCTTAAAATTTAAGTTACTTTGGTGCAACTGGCAATTAGTAATTAGTACACATAGGCACGAGGATAAGTAAAATTCCAACAGTAACAGTTAAAAAAAAAACAAATAAATTTGACTGTGTTTTAATGAGGAGTTAAATAAAAGTCCGCAAATGGGGTCTTGTGGCGAATCTGGGTATCCGGGTTTGATTCCGACCGACGCCAAAATTAGCTCGAATTTTCAATGGCACAAAATTGATCCCTGTGGTTCACTCTCCAAGCCAGCCATGAGTACTCGTGTGGGGACGCCTCCTTATAAAGCAGATTGGCGCACTGAGCGATGGGTATTATGCCGTGATGATATACAGCACAGGATGTTCAATTTAAGTGTTTCACTATTGCTATCTCGAGAACCGTAAGAGATACGAAGTCGGTTAAATTAGCAAACAATTTCTATATTATAAGACTATTAAAATGAGCATTACACACCTTTTTTTCAACCAGTGGTTCTCAAAATACAGAGTTCAACTTTTTAATTTTAAATGAGAACCTACTTTTTTTATTCGCCTATTCGATTCGACATTTATTTCTGAATACAACGATATAAAATATTTATACCCTTACGTAACGAAAAATACGAGAAAAATGCAAAAGAAAAATTATTATTTTCATATTTATTTCTACATGTAATCAGAGTGCCATCACAAAAACAATTAAATATTTTGTTTTCATCATTGTCTGGGCGATTTAGATGCTTTAAAAAATATATTACTTCTTACCTTTCTTAAATTTCGGCCGTCTATGTGGGAAATAATATTTTCGATTGCATATCGTGCGTAAAATTCATTTTAACACAAAAGAAAACAAGAAAATTCATAAACGAACTACTTTGACATCTGATACAAAACAATATATTCAATTGTTTTTGTCATAGCACTCTGATTACATGTAGAAATAAATATGAAAATAATTTTTCTTTTGCATTTTTCTCGTTTTTTCGTTATGTAAGGGTATATACAGAGTGATTCATCGGTCTGTCCTCTCTTTATAACTCTTTTATTTTAAGTCAGATAGAAAAACTCTTCAAATATAATTTATATGATATATTATTGTCTATCTACGTACCGTATGCATTTGTATACAGGGTGCTCCGTTTAAGCGCAACAATATGTAACTTTATATTTCTTAATGGAACATCCCATATTCATTTATTTATTTTGATAGTAAATTAGATTCCCTTTAAAAAAGTATTAAGTAATAAGGGGTCTAAAATTATAAATTAAGAAGTTATTTACGTTCATAAAAAATAGTAGTTCAGAGTGGAGAAAACCATAATATAATACAAAATTTTGATCCTTTTTTATTAATTCTTATTTTAAACATTACACTAATTCCAAAGAAGCTATTAAAATTTAGTGACAGACTAAATAATGCAAAATTATAATAAATGCTAGAAAACTTGTCCTTCAACTTCAGTAGATTTTTCTATTATAAATATTATATTAACCATCTCATCTTTACTAAAATTTGTATTATTCATTTTCACATCAACATCAACAATGATAAACTAAGAGTATTTGGACAACTTGTTTGTTTAATTTCGAAACAATTGATCAAATTATCCATAGCTTACTTTGTTATTAATAACATGATAGAAACATATCATTCAACGAATAAAGGTAAATAACTTCTTAATTTATAATTTTAGACTCCTTATTACTTAATGCTTTTTTAAAGGGAATCTAATTTACTATCAAAATAAATAAATAAATAAATATAGGCGTTAATTTTTCACTCGGTACGCTAAAGAGTGATTTCGCGGCCTTGATATACAAATAACTATTATTTATATTATTTGTTAAATAAATAATTCTTGAAACATACTTGGCGTTTTCAAGTCGTAGTCCTGTGGGATAAAACTTGACATCTTCTAATAAGAAAGACAGATCTTCTTTTAATTTGAAGAATACATCTCCTATGTCAAAACCTTCAAGTTGAGGAATGTCCAAGTCTTCTACCCCTATAAACATGAATCACTAAGCCCGATCCTACCACCTCTACTTAAAATAGTTTATTAACCACTAGTTAGTAATTAAACTGAAGACAGTTTTAACTTCCATTTAGCTGTAACCAAGGGTGTAAGAACAATTTTGCAAGATAACCGTTGGTTAGCACTAACTGTTCAAAGAGGCGGTAAGAGCGGGCCTCAATCAATATATTAAACAGTTTGCGTTTTAAATATGCATTTTTATTTTAATTTATTGTAATTGAATGGGATTTAGTTATTTCTTACCATGGCTGAGTACTTCAAGAGCTATGTTGCCGTTTCGTACGAAACATTGCTCGAGATCTGGTGCACTTAAAGAGCACTTGGTTATAAAATCTCCTGAAAAATTGTAAATATGTGAATATAATAAATATTTTTTTATAAACAATATTTTAAATATTGAACAAAGTAATTAATTGTTAAAATTATTTCTCTTACTTTCAGAGAATGTAGAAGCCACTAAGGCCAAAACGACTAACGATGCTCGAAACATTTTGGGATATCATTTCTAATTTTGTGTTCAGTATTTATATGGTGTTAATTTTATCGCTATACTTAAATTCAAATTATGGCATCATTAAAATATAATTTGTTAATAATTATTAAAATAGAATTATTTAATTCGTTTATTTGATATACGAGTACATACATAATTATGATAATAATTCAGAACAGTTTTAGATAAATTGTAATGAGGAAAAAATAATATTATTGTTATACATGATTAACGAGATTAAAAAATAAAATAAAAATCCACTTAAAAAATGTGAACTCATTATTACAAACAGAAAATTTAATTTTCGAATAACAAGTTTAGTAATTGTTCTCATTTAGTATATGTTATTGGATTTAAATCTAGCATTATTAACATGACTTCTGGTGTACCCTAAGGATCACATTTAGATCTCTTACTGTTTAATGTATAACCTACAGGTATTGCGATAAATAAGGGTATATATTATTTGATGTACTGACTGCATATTGCTCCATGTGTACATTATTTTTAATCCACTGACCGACACGAAATTTTTAATATATGTGTACATAAATGTTTATAATCCTTAAATGATTATCATCTGCTACAGAAATAACTTACTAATTTAAAATTAGACTGTACTGAGATCTATTTAACTCTATTTCTTAATGTTATATTATAGATAAGTTATACCAGAAACAAAATATTATTTTTTGTGCAACCGGTCGCGAAATAAGCATTTCGCAGCCGCAATACAAGCCGCAAAATTAAATTTCGCGACCGTTGTCATGGTAGCGGCCGCGAAATTAGGTAAACAATCACTTTGACACTTGAGAATTGCATGGTTTTGTTTATCAAATGTTAATCCCATGGCCAGCTTGAAAGCTAACTTTCTATTTACAATGAAACTGTTTAAAATTAATAAAATCTGTAATCACATATTTTTTACGGTTGCACAAAAAATATTGTGTACACCTTGTCCGCGAAATCCTTTAGCGCCCTCGAGATTGTCTTGCCTCGGCCGCAAGCGGCCTCGGCGACAATTTTTCTCTCGGTACACTAAAGAGTGATTTCGCGGCCTTGATATACAAATAACTATTATTTAATACTTGTAAAATAGCTAAGAACCACAATAAGAGATCTTGGTATTCTTTTTCATTATAAATTACTATTGAACATTTTAAATATAAGTATTAAACTAATTAAATTTACATTCTTTTGAAAAAAGTAGCAGACAAGCTTGTGTTACAAGGGTTACGCTAGGATTATTTAGAACAACAAAATAAAGTATGCCGTGAAAAACAAAATTTGCACTTTCATTTAATTTTTTACTTCCTTGTACGAAGTAAAGGAAGTATTGTTATCGCTAAAAATTTCGGTTTTGAGATTTCAACGGAAATATCCATTTTGACCATCCCTGAATCCATTTTGACTAATTTCGTCGTGACGTCTGTACGTACGTACGTACATACGTACGTGCGTATGTATCTCGCATAACTCAAAAACGGTAAGCCGTAGAAAGTTGAAATTTTGTATTTAGGACTGCTATAACATCTAGTTGTGCACCTCCCTTTTTGGTCAGTACATAATTTCTAGAAATGGTACTTTATTTGAAGCCTATAATAGATTTTAATGAAAAACTATCTTAAAATATAATCTAACACTTTTTAAATTTGGTATATAAGAATTTTATGTCAATTGGAATAACATAGTGGATTTTGGTTAAAACAGGCTAACCGGACGTGGCATATTACCTGAAGGTGTTAACAGTTTTTCTTCAATAAAGTGGTTTCATTTTGATTTTAGAAATAAATGCTTCAAATAAAATTTTTAGAGAATTAAATTCTGTGTCTAGCACATCAAGTATTATTAAATTAGCCCTTTGTATAAGCGAGATATGTATATTTAAAACTTATATAATTTTTGGTTTTTGCAATGAAGCTTGCTATGGATTAGGACAAAAAATAACAAAAAAATAAAAAATAGATGCTAATGTCAAATTACGTCAAATATGTGCAATTATATACTTGGGTCTATATTTCATATTGGTCTTGTGTACAAGGAAGTCGTGTGGTGTCCACATCAGATTTTTTTATTTATTTGAAAATAAGTTGCGAAAGCTTAGTTAGAACTGAGTTAATTAATTTTTTAAAGTATCTGTGAAATTCACAAGAGATTATTTCTTTAGCTTTTAATAAAAAAAAAAATATACCGCGAGGCATCCGAAATCCGTTACATAGGAATTTAACATGGAAAAACAGTTTTCCTTGTGCGTTGCTTTCCAAATTATTTTAGATAAAAATGCTTCAAATAAAAGTTGTAGATCATGAAATTCTACATTAGAATCAATAAACAAAATTAATTTTGCATGCTTTGTAACGGTATAAATTTGATATGAAAATGTCAAAAATTAATTTTATAGTTTAAAAACTCATTTTTCCTCTCAAAAATCTGATGTGGACATCACACGACTTCCTTGTACGCAAGACATATATGAAATATAGACCCAATTATAAAATTGCACGTATTTGACATAATTTGACATTAACATTAATTTTTTTATACTTTTTTGTCCTACTCTATAGCAAGCTTTATTACAAAAACCAGAAAGTGTATAATTTTAAACTCGCTTATACAAAGGGCTAATTTAATAATATTGGTTGTGCTAGACGCAGAATTTAATTCTCGAAAACTATTATTTGAAGCATTTATTTCTAAAATCAAAATAAAACCATTTTATTCAAGAAAAACTGTTAATAATTTCAGGTAATTTGTAACTTCCACTTAGCCTATTTTAACCAAAATCTACTATGTTATTCCCATTGATATAAAAGTCTTATATACCAAATTTGAAAAGTTTTGGATTATATTTTAAAATAGTTTTTCATTAAAATCTATTATAGGCGTCAAGTAGAGTAGCATTTCTGGAAATTATGTAATGACCAAAAAGAGAGGTGCACAGCTAGATGTCATAATAGTCATAAATACAAAATTCAACTTTCTACGGCATAACGTTTTTGAGTTATGCGAGATACGTACGTACGTACGTACATATATACGTACGAACAGACGTTATGATGAAATTAGTCAAAATCAATTCAGGGATGGTCAAAATGGATATTTCCGTTGAAATCTGAAAACCGAAATTTTTCACGATTACAGTACCTACTTCCTCTACTATGTACAAGGAAGTAAAAATTACAATATTTGACAGTTAAAATATTAAACATTTGTTTGTCTTTTTGTTTTAATTTCAAGGCAAACACTATTAAACTGAAATTTTCTAAATTTTCATATTTAATTTACTAAACATGTTTTTTTACTAATTTATAAGTATAATTTTATGCTCTACAACTTTATTTGAAGAATTTTTTTCTAAAATAATTTGGGGGAGGGAGGCAACGCGCGAGAAAAACTTTTACCAAGTTAAATGCCTATGTAACGGATTTCTAGCGCCACCTGGTATAGAAGTAATAAAATACCCTCCATACTGATTTGACAATGAACGACTTTTTTTTGACTATTTTATGTGATGAAAGATTCTGAAGAGATTGATGTTACAATTCCTGATTATTTGAAAGCATTACAAAAGAAGATTTGTTTTGATCTTTTAAAAAATGAAAGGATAGAATGATACGGAAGAAATATATGATAGTTGAACGAAACTACTTTGAATATTTTAATGTAAAATTCTAAAAAATCTTAACCATGACTAAACTAAACTTTCATGTTCTACAATCTAATACAAGGAATAAAAATCTTTTTTCTATTTTGGTTCTTTAATATGTACTTTATGAAACAACTGAAATTGAAATTCCTGGACATAAAATGACGTATATTTTTTGAAAAAATTACCAAAATAGAAAAAAATTGTATAAAATACACGTTTCATAAGACATTTCAGCGCACTTGTCCCCTTAGAAAACTCGCGGCAAGCTGCTCGTTTCTAAGAATGACGCGTGCGCTAAAATCATGGCTTATGAAACTTGAATCTTAATGTACTATTTTTCTAAAAATCTATTAAAAGTGGGCTTTTTAATGTTTGTTTTTAGTGTTAAAAATGTCATTTTATGACACCAGTGTTAAAAGTGACAGATCATTGTTACTTTTGACACTAGTGTTAAAAGTGAATGTCAAAAAATGATTTGAAATACAAATTTAAATTAAAAAATAGTATTTGTTGACAAAATAGTGTATGATATACATGTTAAAGTGATTTTATTTTTTTCGAAATGTCACTTGTAACACGTATCATAAATAACTATTTTATATCGCAAAGTGTATTTCTAATAACTTTCCTAATGATATGCGTCATCTCTAATCTATACCTTTCAACTTCAATCTAAGAAAAAGTAAATTCATTTTAAATATATGTTAATTTGATTTCAGAAAAAGTAACATGAATTTTAGAAAAACTAAACTCAATTTTAGAATGTATTTTGGTATAAAATACAGTGTGTTCAAAAAAATTCCTAACTCGGAGTAGGCTATGAAAAAAGAAACGTATGTCAATTTAAAAGTATTTAATTTAATGTCAATTTGACGTGAGATATTGTCAAAAATGTTATCTAAAGAAATCAAAGCTTTTCTTCTTGAATCTTATTTTAGAAATCGAAAGAAATTAGAAAACGGCGAATGTCAATAAACTGTATCCTTCTTTATTGTCTTTTCCCATTAAAATTACATTCATTTTGACATCTTGACTTTTGAAATGAATAATGATCAGACATACGTTTCTCTGATCATAGCCTACTCCGAGTTAGGAATTTTATTGAACACACTGTATTACATACAACATATGCAGTGTCCTACACATAAAAGTAACATTCATTGTATACCTTAAATATTTCACATTAATTCTGCTCCAGTTAATTTTTTGTTAATAAAAATGGATTTAAAATTCAATTTACTTTTTCTGAAATGTAAGTTGAAAAGGAATAGTGTTCAGAATGTTCAGAAAGGTTTAACGTTACTTATTGTTTTCGAGCCCTTCATTTCATTTTGAGAGTATAAGGATAAGGTTTTTTTTAAATAATATTAATATTCATTGATAACTAAACATATTATATTTCACATTTTATATCATCAACATTTAATACGTATAATAACCAATATACAATATATATATATATATATATATATATATATATATATATATATATATATATACAGGGTGTTAATTAAAAAGCGGGCCATAGGCGTTTAACAAGGGAAATCAGTTTTTCCTTGTGCAAAAGTTCCCAATTAATTTCAGACAAAAGTGTTTCAAATAAAAGTTGTAGATAATAAAATTATACACCAGCATCACTAAACAGATTTTATTTTGCATGTTAAGTAACCTGTAAAATGCAAATTGAAATTTTATAAATATTGCTCATTTGTAGTGATAGCCATGGAATTTAAATAAAATTACAAAGAAATGCATATCGTCATAACTGTCAGTAATTCGATTTTCAAATAAAAATTACTGATAATTATATTCTACCCTAAGTCTTTAAAAATATTTTGTTTTTATAATCTACATCTAAATTAACGCTTAGATTTTATTTATTTTTATTTTGTAACCTGCAAAATCGAAATTCTGACAATTCAAACGGTATGCATTTCTTTGTAATTTTGTTTAAATTTCATGGCTATCACTACAAATGGGCAATCTATAAAATTTCAAATTCGATTTGACAGGTTACTAAACATGCAAAATAAAATCTGTTTAGTGATGCTGATGTAGAATTTAATTCACTACACATTTATTTGAAACATTTTTGTTTAAAATTAAATGGGAAGTTTTGCGCAAGGAAAAACTGATTTCCCATGTTAAACGCCTATGGCCCGTCTTTTAATTAACACCCTATATATATATATATATATATATATATATATATATATATATATATATATATATATATATATATATATATATATATATATATATATGTGTGTATATATACGTGTTTCTTTTAAAACAATCAGCGCTTTTTTGGACGAACTAACAACTTTAAAGAAAAATGTTTTACACCAAAAGTGTTCAAGAATAAGGGAATAATGTATCAATAGTAACAAACCGAATATTTAACCAGTGGTTCTCAAACGGTAGAACAAAATTATATTTTTTCAAATGGCACCCTATATAATTTTTAGCCCTTTAAATAGAATATTATTTTCTGATTTTAACGATATAAATATAGCATAGGGTTGTAAAACAATTATTTCGAAAAAAATGGTATTAAAAACTAGAAATAATATAATAAAAAATGGGTTTACTACTAGCATAACTAGGCAACAGACGTGTATTGCGTAGCCTATTGTAATATAACATTATTTTTAATACCATTTTTCTCTAAATAATTATTATACAACCCTAAACCATATTTATATCGTTGAAATCAGAAAAAAAATCTCTATCTAATGGGCTAAAAAATTATATAGAATACCATTTAAGAAATATATTTTTTTCTGCCGTTTGAGAACCACTGGTCGAAATTTCGGTTTGTTATTATTAATAAATTAGCCCCTTATTCTTGATCATTTCTTGTATACGAGTATAACATTTTTTTCTAAAGTCATTAGTTCGCCCAAAAAAGAGCTGGTTGTTTTAGAGGAAACACCCTGTATATATATCATTCTAATATCATCATATATCCATTCTACGGTAAGAACAGTTCATTCTGTGGGATTTCCTGCAACACTTGGTTGAACACAAATGTGATATACTCCAACCTCTTCTCTATAGCTGTTTCGACGACTGATGGTTTCAGCTGAGCGAACTGTTCAGCGGCCAACGGAAGACCCTTGGTTGTAACGTTGCTTGGTATGAAATTGAACTGTTCGTAGTTCTTGCTGCCAGAGTGGCTACGAACTTTAAGGTAAATCTCACCGTCAATTTCTTTCTGCTTGAATACGGCGGTGTAGTTGCCACGGAAAGGCCCTGAAACAAGAAGAAATAGAATGTTAGACAAGTATACATATAGTATTTAGATGAATTAAGGGCCGTATTCATACACGTCCAGTCAAATTTACTTACAAATTAAATTTAATTATGTGAACAAATTCGGATCAGTTTCCATGTTCTTATGAAATTTATTTCATTGCTGTCAAAATAATTGCGTTGCATTTGTTCATATTTTTATATTTACCGTAGAACTAAATTTTAATCATGGTTTCATTTGTTTTTTATATTTTGCGTTCATAGTGCAGTCATTACGATACGCAATTGCGTATCGTAATGACCTTCATTTCGATACGCACTTTTTTGTTTTAGAAGGTTGGTACTAGATGACGTTTCTTTAACCCATTTTTACCTAATTTAAGTTAGTTAATTGACAATTCATTTTAATAATATAATGTCGAAATTATTATTATTTTTTTTTATTTATGGAAGATTATTTACATGAAAATGTACAAATGGTTACAAATATAATCACAAATTGAGTAAGTAAATGTTATTGTAGAAGGCGCAAAATATAAAAAATAGTATAAAGAACTCGTTTTATAAGACTTTCTTTCGCACGTGTCAAAATTTAGAAAACGAGCGTTCTTTAATATACTATTGTGAAACCGGATACTATATTAAAAAACAAGTTTCATAAGGCAATCTGTTTACGCACGAGTCCAAGTTTGGAAAATGTACCGTTTTGCGGAGAGTTTTACAAAGGATGATTGCGATAACAAGCCTTGGGAAACATGTTTTTATACATTTTTTATCTGGTGAAGTAATTTTATATTTTAAAAAATCTGGTATGGCCAACTTAATACCTCCCGCCAAGTACCGCCTGCGTCACAAAAAAGATTAAGCTAATCTTTATATTTGGATTAGCGAATTTTACTCTAATTTTGGCAGTTTATTTCTTAAAATATAGTCTAATCTAATCCAAGTAACTACCTTTTTTTTTGATAATAAAATGAAAATTAAATTTTAAAAAACCGGGATAAAATAGAATTCACTAATCCAAAAATGAGAATTAGCTTATACTTTTTTGCGAATCGTTAATTTTTATTAATCTAAATACCTACATATTTAAATATACTGGAAACTGTATTGATTTCCTTTCCTATTGTGCTATTTGCTTTTCTCTTTTTAAAACGTTACTATTATTAATTTGAAATGATTAGTTCTTTGACAGCGACATTTATCTGTCAGTTACATACATTTAAATAACTGCGCAACCAAGGAGTTTTGTTTGTTTAAAGCGTATGCTCCGGGATTTAAATTATAGATAATTTTATATATTTATTCATAAAATATATTGAAAAAGAATTAATGCAAATCTGTAGAAAATTTAATAATCTTTAAATTAAAAAAAATATATCATCACGGCATATTACCCATTGCTGGGTGTGCCAATCCGCTTTGTATGCAGATATCGGTAATGATGATTACATATTTGTACCGTGCGGGCGTTTACCAGGCGTCACCTCACGTGCACTCATTGTTGGCATGGAGAGTGCCCCACAGGGGTCAATTTTGTGCCATTTAAAATTCGAAATATTTGGCGTCGGTTGGGTTTGAACCCGGTTCGGTTAATAATCTTTAATTTTTATAATAACATTAATGTAAAAATAACATTTAAAGGTGTTTTTCGAAGAAAAACTATTTTGAGCTTCTAGTAAAATGCCATTTTCGGTTTTCCGATTTACACCAAAATCTAATGGGCTCTTTCCATTACAGAAAAAGTTCGAAATACAAAGTTTCATAATTTTCAGAATGATAGTATTTGAGTTAGATTGGAGGATCCACACACATACATACACACAGACCTCATCGTGAAAATGTTAAAATTGGATTCTAGAGACAGGGACCTTAAAACGTGGTCATTTACCAAAATCGCGATATGCGATTTTTAGCACGATCCCTACACTTCCCTTACCAAGGGTAGCGGGAGGTATAAAATGTGACGTGTCAAAAATATGAGTTGGTCTTTTTATCAGTAATGTTGGTAGCGCTTCCCGCTAACTTCGCAAATGAAAATTCATTGTTGACTTTTCTAGAAACGAAAAGCGCCAAAAACTGTGTGTTTATAGATCTTCTTAACGACTTGTTTGCAGTGGTTTGTTTTTACTTGTGAAGTGCTTGTATAAACTTACCGAAATCAAGTTTGAAGTTGCCCTTTTCCTTTATTTTGGTGTTATTGAAAAATCCAATAGCTGAATACCTTCCTTGCCAATAGTAATCCACTAAGGAGTAGCCAAGAGTTAAAGTTTCGAATACACCTTCTTCATCAAATCTCAATCTGTAAATCACAAACAACATTACCGTACATTTTCTTTCTTGGCAATTTTGTGTTTCTTACTTGGCCTTCACGAGTGTGGGAGCTTTAGCATAGGACTTAACATCCTCTAGAAGGAAAGAAACATCGTTTTCAAGATTCAAAAAGACATCACCGATATCGAATCCATTGAGGGAGACAATGTCGAGTTCTTCGAAGCCTTTGGATAGTTCTTTGATTGCGAGGTTGCCGTTTTTGACGAAACAGGTACTTAGATCGGCAGCATTGAACGAGCAACGATGAATGAAGTGACCTAAACAGAAAAAATAGAAATAACTAGCGGATTTTGCGGTCCCAATAATTAGCGAACAATTGGGTCCTATACCAATTTTTTTGATTTTTTTAAATAAAGTACTTGATGAAATAAGCAAACGCGACTTAAAAATTTGAAGTATATTGTGAGATATGATATTTTTTTCGCATAGCTGAAATATTTTTGTAGGTATATCAACTGACCCGTTATATTCATGAAAAAATTATTTTTATTATTATTATTATTATTATTATTATTATTATTATTATTATTATTATTATATTAAGCATAAAAACATAAATAGTAAACATTTATTTCCTAATAAATTATAGAACATTGAAACAATATTGTGATATAAACTATTGTGGCGGATGGCGCTAGTGTTGACTATAGTTTAGTACCCCATTACCCCATTCAGTGACCTCTATATACAAAATGGACCGGCGACTCCTATCTCTTTACAACGGCATGGTGGGGTAGCTATCTCTTTCTAATAGTAAGAAGTACGCATGCGTCAACTAGTACCAGTTCAACGAATTAACGATGAACATGAAGAAGAAATTACATCCTGTTAAGAAGCTTGGCTAATGCAATGTATTTTGGTGACAAATTGAATTTGTTTCTACCGATTCATCCGGGTATACATGCTCTAGGTGAAGAAATTCACGAATTACAAATTTTGAAGAAAGTCAATCAAGATAAATTAAATAAACTTATTCTATTTTCTAATGTTTACAATAAATAAAAATGTCACGACTTGTTGGTTTAACATAAATATTTTCTGCATATATCTTTAAATTCGTATGTAATTACTTATTTCCAATTTTTTGACTGTTTGTATTGTAATTGTATTATATAAAAAATAATGTATAAAATTAAAATTGTAGACACTTCGACCTTATTATTCTTTTATAGTTAAAAATCCTACTTTTGATGTCCTTATCTTTTTATAAAATATAAAAAGTTATGGCTTGTGTATATACTTTTTTGTAATAGATAATTTAACAATTAAGTACTTTTAATATCAAAATACATATGAAGACCACACTGCAAAAAGGGGAAATGTCGCATTTTAAATGAGTTCAGATATGCGTCGTGTACATCAAATACGGTAGAATTTTATGTACAAACTTCCATTGCAATAAGGATCATAGTCTCAATGTTATTTAGTTTATTTATTATGTAGTTTTTTTTAATTTCCCAAAAACTACATAATAATGCTATTCCCCCTTTTTTCCTTGTGATTTTCCTATGTTAAATCATTCGATGAAAGAATATATCAATTAAATTTCAATTAATTTAATTCAGATAATGTTTTTAGAATTTAGTAAAATGTTTGAAATTGTTTTTCAGTTCAACTCCCATTCGATTTGTGCTTAAAAACATTTTCACATTCAATAAAAGGATAAAATGTAATCACATCTGCTTAGTCCAACTATACACGAAAGTTAGAGAGAGATAAATACCCCACCAGTAAGGCGGGTGGTATTCTCGGTGGATACACGCAAGTTATTCAAGTCGCCGGTCCATTTTGTATATAGAGGTCACTGACCCCATTGGACAAGTCTTCAAATGCACACCCTTCAAAATTACGAACATAACTCGTAGTTGCCTTACCAATTGTTCACTTACTATATTTTTCTTTCTTTTATGATAAAATATATAGTTAATAATAATTCGATTAGGTTTTACTTACGGAGATCGAAATTATCTGCTTGTAAGGCATAGTCTGGAGCGACTGCAGCCGATGCTACCGTAACAGCAACAATGAAGACAAGAACTTTATTCAACATCTTATTGGATGTAATAGACTTAATTTGCTTCAGTTTATATACTATATTAAATGATAAACATATTTAAAATCTAATTATAGTATATTAGAAATTAATGTGTTCTGAAAATTTATCTATAAGAGATTATTAGTTTAATTTAATTACTTATCTGGTTTACCAAGAAGTTAAAGATATAGATATATAAATAATAGAAAACATCCAGAAATGATATATTTAAAATGAAATGTTTGTAATCATTTCCTAAGATGGGGATGAAAAATAATTTACTGTCGAAAGGAGTGTACTGACGCATTTCACTAGTTGTACAAAAAACAAATATTTCATCATCTCAGTTATTGATAAATATTTAGAATCGCAAAGGCGAGATCATTTTGTTTTTGAAAATCAAGTCTTATTATTAAAAATGTGTATTAAATTGTACTATTTCCTCCGGTCTTTGGCCATAAACGATATATAAAATTGAAATAAATATATTTTTTTTATTAAATTTTTCTTTTTCTCTTCTTCGTTACAATAGGGGATTCCAACATTTTTTAGTATAAGTAAGTATAGTAAGTATAAGTAAAACTAAGACTATTGGTGAAAATCCGGTGAAAAAATTCCTTTTAATAAGCGAGTTATGGTCCCCCGAAGTTTGAAAATATAGAGGTGACGTCACGAAAATAAGTTTTTATATAAAACTGTTTTCTTTTTGCATCTAAAATGTTCTTGAAATGTATACTATTTTTAAATTATATTTATAAAAAACAAATTACTTAATACACCTCTACATACTTTATAATTGCAAGTGTATCAAAATAATTAAGTTAAATGCAAGAAATTTATATTCAAATATAAACTGTTTGAGAATTGCAGTACTGGAGTGGTAGTCACGTGTCCGCTATTTGAATTTGTCTACTTCCATTGGTAAAAGACTCCACCCCCTAACTCGGTATTCGTTATATATTTATAGGTGGTCTATGAGTCGCCAGTCAAAATAATATATATAGATTTCATATGTGACGAGCTAAAACAAAAACCTCCTTATTTCCGAAGTATTTCAATTATATCATTTTATTTCTTTATTAATATTCATTATTAAGCATCTACTTTCACTATTTTTTACGAATTTCTCTTAATTTGATTGAGCTGTAATCCCCTATTATAGATCTTGCACCCCCTTGCGGGCGGCCATTCAAATGTTTCGTCTGAAAAATTTAAAATTAAACAATAATTTCTATTCGGTGCAATCAATATTCATCGTAATCCCCAAGATACAATAAAATGTATTCGTTGTATACCGCAAATTTTCATCATATATAACTCTCGGGATACATATGCATATGAAATAAACAACTGACAACGTGTAGCATAAATATTGGAAAATTGAAAACAGATGAATTATCTTTCATCCAATTGGGAATCAGAATTCAATCACATGAATTTATAATTCAAAATACAGAATGATGGAATGGATAAGTACGGTGCACGTGGAAATAAATCCGTAAATAAATATATGGTGCAGGAAATTCTAGTGCCAAATTTAACAAAATATTCCTTTTTCAAAAATTTAAATAAATACATATATCATAATGGTATTCCCTGGGCAACGGTTCCTGTATTTAGCACTGGTTAATCTTTCCTCTCCAAGAATATGCAAGTGATGGTACAAGTTAAGGTGCAATCACAAACGAAAATTAGGTTTATGGTTTTTGTTTTGGTGTAAGTACGTCATTCACAAATGTAAGTTTAAATTACCTGAAAATTAGTTTTGATATGTAGACATCTGCGTACATGCTTCAAAAACACGATTAAAATATCGGTAGAGCAGTACTCAACAAGATACCTATGCGCCGTGAAACTGTCATTCGCTTGGCATTGTTGGTTATATTTCAACAATTAAGTTATGACAGTCTCCATGTTCTTCTCGCATTTGTTTGAAAAGCCGAATCCACCAAGTAGATAATAAATAAAGATGGATGTATATAGTTTGTGACGTCAACCTAAATCATAAACCTAAAGTTTGGACCTTGCAATGTTTAGCTTTATGATTTGGATTTAGAGACCCTAAATTCTGAAGTTCGAATGGAGTCATTACAAAATATTCGGCCAAAGTCTTTAAATCTAAAGTATGAACCATAAATCTAAACCTAATTTTCACTTGTGAATGCACCTTTAGACTACTCGAAGCGTTATGCGGATTGTGTTACATTCTATCAAATTAATAGAAACTACATTTTTTGTGAATGTATTTTTATATTATGTACCAGTATGCAATGCTCTTGATACGAAAATAATAATAATCACGACATATTATCCTTTTCTGTATATACAAGTAGGGTGTCTGGCCATAATTTTTTTGTGTCTTGTAGGGTAAAAATTGTCAGTTGACTAAAGCCCGGATGGAATGGCATGAACAATTTTTGTTAGATAAAATTCACAGCAATAAAAGGCTTTACCACCCCCCGTAACGTTTGAAAATGTCTGGCATTGGTTATCGGCTAACATTTACATATACTTAATTTCATTTTATGCAGTCCCATACATAATACCTAGATTCTAAAATGTAATTTTTTTGAATATTTTTGGGTCATGACCCACAGCTGGGTAGATCGTATTTTTTCCGGGGAAGACAGCAAATCGTTGTCCAGGGTATTTAAAGTAAGCACCAAGGGTCAGTATTTGGAATACCATGATACATTTTTCACGTAGCACTAGTCCCCGGTCTAATATATCTGCACCGTTTGTAAGAGTGTTTACCAGACGTCACTTTATCGCACCAGTTAGATGTTAGATCAGCGTTTCTTAGCCGTTTGAAGGCGCGACCCAAATTTAACTATTGTATTGGTCTCGCGACCAACTATGTAGAAAATTATTTCAAAAATAAAAACACATTTCTCATTATAAACAATAATCTATTTATCAGAATAAGAAAATGAATATGTACGAATATACCACATACCTATTTATAACAAAATAATATAAATTTAACACCATAATATCAACAAATTCCAATAAAATGAAACTTATTACAATTTGGTACATGATTTTGATACAATTCTAATCTTGTCGGATAATCAAATGTCCGAAACGCGAAACATTATAGTATATTAAAGAACATGTTTTATAAGACATGTTTTTTTCGCACGCGTCAAAATTTAGAAAACGAGCGTTAGCGAGTTTTCTAATTGACAAGTGCGAAAGAAGGTCTTATAAAATGAGTTCTTTATACTATTTTTTATATTTTGCGCCTTCTACAATAACATTTACTTACTCAATTTGTGATTATATTTGTAACCATTTGTACATATTCATGTAAATAATCTTCCCTAAATAAAAAATAATAATTTCGACATTATATTATTAAAATGAATTGTCAATTAACTAAAAATAAATTAGGTAAAAATGGGTTAAAGAAACGTCATCTAGTACCAACCGTCTAAAACAAAAAATTGCGTATCGTAATGACTTCATTATGAACGCAAAATATAAAAATATTATTGTCTCATATTTGTCTAATTTGACTTACGAACATGATTGAATATGGATATCTGTAAATTTAAAATTAAAAATACGAGTATCTTACAAAAAATAATGTTAATTAATATACCCCCTGACTTAGCATAAGTTTTGAAAATTCTTCAAATCGCGGTTTTATTTGAAAGACAGCATTCATTTTCTTGTTGGAGGAGATTCCTAAAATGTAGTTTTAGTAATTACATATCCAGACTTACACATAGATAGGTGTAGCAAAAGGTAATAATATTTTCAATTTTTTATTTCTCAAGATAGGTTTTTCTTTTTTTTTAATCAAAATGAATTGAAGGTCTCGGTATAGGGTTATTAGCAGGAGCGATTCTACATTGTATTGCTAACATTGACATTAGTAACATATTAGTGAAATTTTCGAGAAAAATTTATAAACATTTTAGAAAAATATGATTGACATTTGGTAAACAAAATTATATAATTCTGAATAGTTTCCGCGACCCACTACAATCCCTTTGCGACCCAAATTTAGGTCGCGACCCATAGGTTAAGAAACGCTGTGTTAGATGGTGGTCAACACTTTAGCAAATTCATTATTTTAATAATTCATTGTTCTGCCTTATTAATTTTGGTGGTATGTGGTAGTATGCCCTTAAAATTAAACTATATTTCATATCATTTGGTGCGTGGATGCGAAAGATTTTTTTAAAAATTTGATTAAGATTAATGTAATATCATCCCCACAAAGCAAAAGGGAAATTTTATGAAAGCCGATGACAAATTGTGGAGGTCGGCTCATGTAGAAAACGAAATAAATACTGCAATTCTACATGACGGCCCACGGTACACTTTATAAATTCAATGCAAACACGACAAGAGGCGACAATTTGTTCATGGTTGGTCGCTCTTTTAATTTGATCATGCTCATTATTTGAATTCTAAACTCGTTTTTCTACGAAGGATAATTATGAAAAATGTATTTTTAACGACGTTAGCAAAGTGAGCTTTACACACATGCTGGCTTCAAGTAAATTTTGTAGGATTACACAAATTTGATATACATGACACTTTGTTACCTAATATAAAAAATGACTAATGTTAGCAGAGTTTTATTAAAAATTTCGTCAGTAAGTTCATACGGTTTTCAAAATGATGTGATCTTTTACATTATTTTCAAAAGAGCTATTGTCCTAAATTAACAAAGCTTGCAGAATATAAACTGTCTTTATTAGCAGCAGCACAGTACAAAGAAAAGTGTACATTGTTTTATTCCTTTGTGAACATAATTTTAACTAAGAATACAATTCAGAAACTTGGAGGATGGTGTTGCATTTTCTTTTACTGGAATTACCGGTCGTTAGCGTTAATTCATAGCTTCTACCAACTACTTTTCACACTATTCTGTTAGAGTTTCTCTAAATTTCTAAAAGTTTTGCTAAAAGTTTTTGGACGACTTTTAAGTAATTCTTTTTCAAAATATTTACTTTACAGGTTGAATAGAGCTCAAATTATTTTAAGAGATCCGCAAAACGGTTAAATACTTCTTTGTAGAGAGTTCCTTTTTTCAATTTACGGCTTTAGTGACCAATTAAATTTAATTTAAATTTTTATTATTTTAATATTATTTAATAAAGCATAAACAAAGTTTTTAATATATATATATATATATATATATATATATATATATATATATATATATATATATATATTTCAAAATTAATATAAGTTATCCGGACAATTCATATAAATACTTACAGGCTTATGCTGTAAAAAAATCGTTATAAATGTAACAATGTGATCCTGAACGACATTTTGTAAAAATCGTATTCACTAAGTAATATCGTTATAAACGTTCTCTTACCGTTTGTCACAACGACATTAGCCATTTTTTTTAAAAAGATAGTAACTATTATTGAAAATTAAATTGTCATTGTAATGTCATTTTACAAAAAAATATTGACATTATTATTTTAATTATTATTTCTGTATTGAGTAAAGAATATGTGTAAAAAACGATTATCAAATGGATTATTATTATCCTATAAAAATTTTTCACGACCACAAACATTTCTTCTAAAGTGTAATTATGGTTGTTAATTATATATTTGTTGTATGAATAAATGTTTTGTTACCTATGTTCAATTTCTTCCTGCACAAATATAAATAATAAATTAAGTAACCCTTCCATTTGCTAACATTTGACATTAACGGACTGAATAACGACAAGTGAATCTTTATGGTTCACGAACTACATAAAATAACGACAGTACGATTTCAATATAACGACATTAGTTTTACAGAATATGCTTTTTGAAAATTATCGTTATTTAATAACTTGTTCATCATACGGTATGGTATAACGACATTCTTACAGAATAAGCCAGTTAGAGTTGTTATGAACATTTAAAATACATAGCCTAATTGAGCGTCGCGATTTCCAACTTGTTCATCATCTCTCTAAACTCTAAACTAATCCACGGTGAAATAGATGATCCTACTTGCTTAAATCAACTTCCTTTCCACACTCCTTTCATACACACTCGCTATTTAAAAACCTTCTATCTTCCTACTCCACGCAATAATGCCTTATCTCTTTCTCCTACATATGTGTCAAATTTATACAAACAAATTTTAAAATATCGATGTATTCCGTTACTCCCCCAAAAAATTCATAAATATTCTTAAACACATAAAGTGACATCGTTGCATGTTGTTCTTTTTTATTATTTTTGTTCATTGATCGTTGTGCAGTCATTTACTCATTTTTATGTAATGTATTTCATGTATTTTTTTTCTGCCCTCTTACTCGGTCTTTACCTGTTGGGCATTGTATTAATAAATAAATAAATAAATAAATAATTAGAAAAACACCCATATTTCACAAGATTTCAGCATCTGAATAAACCTTTCGGTCATTTTTCAGATGCTGGCCGAGTCTAGTTAGTACATCCCAACAAGTCATATTAACAATGGGTTAACAGTTTGTATATTTGAGATAAATTGTGAAAAATTGTCAGCCATCGTGATTTGAACCCGAGACACCTACCTTGCCGGGATAGTACTCTACCAACTAAGCTATTGGCTGCTTTCCTCTCGAACTGCTGAGGATATTATTATTCGTTAAATGATTAGATGTGGGGTTGCCAAGCTACCACTGCATTTAAACATCTAGTGAACGAGTCATAATTTACTCAAGGCCCTATTAGAGCAAATTCTAATACTAACAATGAGTTACAGTTTTATATTTGAAATTGTGAAAAATTGTCAGTCATCGGGATTAGAACCGGAGACACCTCCTTTCGACGTTAAAGTGAAAGATTTTTCAGCCATCGAGAAGAGAGCAGCAAATAGCCCGGAAAAGTAGGTATCTCGGGTTCACAAGTCTTAGCACTGTGGTGGGGGGTGAACGGAGCTCATTCTATCCTAACTTGTCTCCAATTAAGGTACATTCACAAATAAAAATGAAGTTTATATTTATGGTTTATTCTTCAGATTTAAAGACCATGGCCGCAGATTATGTTATGACTCCACTCACACTTCAGAATTTAGTGTCTCTAAATCCAAATCATAAAGCTAAACATTGCAAGATCCAAACTTTAGGTTTATGATTTAGTTTGACGTCACAAACTTCACCAATGAGAACGAGTCTGAAATGATATCTGTACATATCAAAACTAATTTTCATTTGTGAATGCACCTTTAAGATCGGAAAGTACAACCCGAGGCATTAACTATGGAACTTATTCTTATCAAATTTAGACTTAATAACAACGATCATTTCCTAAAAATCTGGCTCAAATATGTAGATGATATATTTGCCAAAGTTGATGATAATTTTGATTTAAACAATTTTCTCAACAATATTAATTTTCAGTTTACCCTTACATATCGAGAGTGAATTTGTCGCGTACTGTCTATATATCTTTCCCCCCACGAATACTTTATCGCTTTGTGCAGTATACCAGCGGGGACTGTCACGTAAGACTTGTTGGGCTGTAACCACCAATAGAGTTCGCTTTTATACTTTTGTTGTTTCTTATTATTTGTTGTTTTCTCAATCAAATGGCTAGATGGTCCACGTAAAGAGTATTTATTTTGAAATACGGACGTTTCGGGTTTTCAGCAAACCCATCCTCAGCTAATTAGCAAAGTTGTACAATAGTTATAAACATATTACAGATGAACTGTTAAACAACGTGGTCTACATATTATGTTGAAAAAATTAAGTTTTCAGTACTCAATCAACCGAATCAGTTCGGAGTTGGATAGATACTGATTCTTATTATTTGGTTTATCAATTTATTTAACGTTCATTTTTTGAAATAATCGCTTAGTAAATCCATTTTTACCGCGTCTTTAAATTTAATTCACTAGGGCTCCAAAAGCGTGAATTTAAAAAAAAATGGTTTCCAAGACTTTTTCTTTTGATGTACCATTCCTGATATGAATAATTTAGACCCTCAATCACTTTTGCCTTCTAAAGACAATTATACAGAAAAGTTGTAACCGAAAAATGTCCGCACAGATTGTCAAAATTAGTAATTGAAAATTAATAATCTATAACATTTTGGGTTATATCTACAGCATATAAAATTTTCTATACTTATAGCAAAAATCATTGGCTGGTACCCCAAGCCTTGTTTTGAAAACGCTGTTTTGAAAATGCCAAATTTCAATGTTTAATTTCACCTTCATGTTTACAGAACGATTTTTTTTCAAAATATTATTTCAAAGCAGAACATTTAAATAAATATTTTGAATACAATCGTTCTTTAAACATAAGGGTGAAATTAAATATTGAAATTTGGTATTTCCACAACAGCGTTTTCAAAACAAGGCTTGTGGTATCAGCCATTATTTTTATTGAGAGAAATATAGCAATTTATACAAATTTTATAACAGTTGTGTTTCAAAAATACTGTAAAAAAATTAATGGCATATAGTACTGACCAAAATAAGTAAAAAAGCTTAATCAACATAGGACTGATCTTCAACTGTTTGCGAGAAAAGCGAAAAATCGAAAAAAACTGACAAAGATAGTGATCGAACAAAATTTTGTCTATATCAGTAAATATACTATAAAAAAGCAATAAAATTTTATATGAAACGTTTTTATCAATTTCTAATAGTTACGAAGTTATTTGAAAATTAAATATTGGCCAAGGTCGCCATATTTAACAGAGTACAATTATTTGATTTTAAAAAAACAAAAGCACATCTAAGATAACCTCTGAAAGGTAAACAAAAAATCCCATTTAATCAAAGTCGTAACTCTTATAGTTTTCGAGATAGCAGACGTAAACCCCGTAAAAACTCATTTTTCACTGCCTCAAATCTCGGAAACTATGGAAGATCGGACCCATGTTGATTCAGCTTTTTTACTCATTTTGGTCAGTACTATATGCCCTTATTTTATTTCAAAGTATTTTTGAAACACCCTGTATAGCATCAACGATTAATTTGTTAATTTCCTATAGTATTTTATTTGCATCCATGTTATACATTGGCCTTGGTCCGGGCTCTATTGTAACTCCAAGTGATTCGGTCCTGAAATCTCTCAATCTGGAGTAGCTGCTTGACAAATGAAGACAGTACAATGAATGTGCAAGAATTTTTTACTGATCTTTGCTTTTTATTAACTTTTTTATTACCCTTGTAGTCACCGCGCTGTCATCTTATATTTTGTGACGGCGTTGAATCCGGTAAACTCTTTTCCCATATAAAAAAATCTCCCGTCATCCTGGCGTGAAGTTTCATCCGTCAGACGTCGGCCTGGCATCCAGGACGTCGCTAAAGCCGTCAGATATGATGGGGTTTGTAAACATGACCGTACGTCAAGCTAGGATTTACCAACCCTCAAGATCTCAAGAAGAGCATATATATTGTGCCACCCATCACAGAGGTTAAAATCGGATTTTGTATATCAATAAGAAAAATCTGATGTGTCCAGCACAATATCTCTCGTCATTTAATTTTTATTAATTAAAATATCGCGGGAGAGATGTTCATTAAAACGATATATAAATATTAAAAGATAATAACAATGACGATTACTATGGTTAAACGAATATTAAATTCTAATTAAGACTAATAATATAATTAACTATTTATTTATTTACACAGTTTACACGCCTATTTATTTCCACTATATTACTAATTATTTATTTTCACTATTTATTTATATCATGTTCATCTATCTGACCTACCGACCTCCATAGCGTCTGTATTCTCAATTAACTCAACAGCGTCTGTATAATCAACTGCCCGGACAGAATTCACCCTTTTCACGTCACTCTGTTTATTTATGTAACTAACTGTCTAACTATCAAATTGTTCTTCTCTCGGACTAACTCTCTAATTTCTACAGCCTCAGTATCACCGATTGTCCGTATGCTACAACTCTTCAACACCACTGCCGAGTATCCACTTCTATTCGTTGTTACTGTCCCCGTATACATACGTAGCTTCCCAATACTCCTCAAACCTACTTCCACAGCTATTTCAGTGTACCAGTAACTACCCGAGTATTCTACTCGACACTAAACTGCATACTCTCACCACGATACTGCTGTGCTAATCAATTCACTGACTCCTTACTTCTTACTATCTGTCTAACTGTCCTTCTGACTGACTAACACACTATGTGACTGTCTTATTATAGTATTAAATAAAAATACAGAACAGAACCTGAAAAGGTTGTATTATTCTTAAATATGTAGAAATTTATCACCATTTGCGTAGATTTTATAATTTGTTTGTTCAAAATGTAAACACAATAATCTTGAAAATGATAAAATTGGATTATAGGAAATCTTCAAACGTGTTTATTTATCAAAATTTCGATATAATATTTTGAGCACGATCACTATAATAGCTCTTTTACCTTAAGTGGCGAGAGGTAAAAAGCTTAAATTGTAATATTGTTGCCGCGTGTCATGCTGTTAGTCAAACCGAAAAGTTAAACACCCAATTTGCAAAGGGGTTAAACAAGCAAAGTATAGGTAAAAATTAATTAATTAATTTTAATAAATACTAAATACGTATTTCGAGAACTAAGTTCTCATCATCAGTAGTACAACAAGGGAAAGTTAAACAGAGTAGTCAAGAGAGTTGTTAGGACCTCTGACATGGTTGACATGTTGAGTAATCTTGACTACCCTGTTTAACTTTCCCTTGTTGCACTACTGATGATGAGAACTTAGTTCTCGAAATAGGTATTTAGTTTTTATTAAAATTAATTTTAAGGTTAAGGGGTAATTACATATAATAGTTTTAGTTTGGGGGTGTATTCAATTTTATATCACCTTATTACCGATATTACCGAAAGCAGATTGGCACACCCAGCAATGGGTAATATGCCGTGATGATATATTTATTTATTTATTTTATTTATTTACAGAAAACTCAATATTTACACAAATTCTTATTTATTTACAATTTGATGATAACAATAAATAAAGTATTTGAGATTACTGTTAAATACGGGCCAGTATGCTAGGTAAGAAGACCCCCTACAGATTTGTATTTACCCTTTATTAGCAACTTCCACGCCCTTAGCTACAAATCTCTGTGTCTACTATACACGAAGTAACTATATAAGATGTGAATATGACATGCAATATACTTTAACTCTTTCGTCTACTGCAGAGTAATAAACTTTATAATATATAGGAAGGTGTGATGATATATTCCTTCTTATTTTAAATTACGTTTGTCATTGTTGTATATAACTAGCGAAGTTCCCCCGGCTTTGATCTTTTCGGTATTAAAACGTAAGTCTGAACTAAGTTATATTTACTCCACGAAGCAGAAAAGAAATTACAGTCGGTGGAACAGTGGAACGTGTGCAGAAAGCGAATGTATTGCCCCCTTATATTTTAAACATCAGATCTTCCAACATGCGACCTGTTTTTGTTTTCCCGATAAATTTTTCCCCGCGGAGGTCGCATGCTTTGGATAACTCCATGAGATGAGAAAATGAAAATGAGAGGAAATTTTCACAGTCACATAACACAGAATAACCAGAATGAGCCAACAGTATAGTGCAAATCGAATTCCGGTGAGTGTGGAGATGTTTGTGGCGTTCTTATCGTTCCACCTCCATCAACAAGAATTAGGAGAAAAATTCAAATAAGCAAAACGGTCGCATTTTCATATATCACTTTTTTCTCTCGACCACATAAGAAATATATTGTTTCCGCACGATTACCTAGGTGTGAAAATTGACAAAATCGTTAAAGAATATATAATAGAATGAGCGGAGAATATTTGGACAAAATTTAAAGTTCTAATCATTATTCTTAAGATAATTATAGATGGTTAAACTGTCGCACAAAAGCTCAAAAAAGCTATGTACAATAGTCTTGAGAATATTTATTGGGACTTCGGGACTCTGGTCACTCTAGTTTATAGTTTTCTTAAAAATAGAAAACAATTTGTCTCCATCAAAACTGAAAATGGCTCAGCCTGCCATTCTGAATATCTTTATTCAAACACCGGAGTCGGACAAGGTACAGTTTCAGCTCCCATTCTCTTTATATTATACTCGTATTTGAATGATCTTAATGACATTATACACAATGATTGTCATATAACTCTTTATGCAGACGATGCATCCGTAACTATATCCAGTAAATGTGATGGGGATCTTGTTGATATTTGCAACGAAACCATGAATCAGTTATGCCATGGTTATCTAGTAACTGTATGTACCTGAACCCAACTAAAACGCACTTTCTGAGATTCCATACTTATCACAGCTCGTGTAACACTGATTTATCGATAATTGTAAATGTTAATCCTGCCAAAAGAGTACCCCGAACAAAATTTCTAGGGTTATATATGGATGAAAATTTTATATGGAAGCCACATTGCTCTTATGTTATGTCTGTGCTGAACAGAGCGTGTTTCCATGTGAGTCATTTAATTTATATTTTAAATGAAGGACAGCTACTGATGATCTATCATGCTAAAGTTGGATCTATATTATCCTATGGAAGTTGCTTCTGGGGTTCGTCATCATCCTTCAAAGACGTATTTGTTACCCAGAAGAGGTTAATCAGATGTATTGCTAAAGCCCCCTTGCGAACATCTTGCGAAAAACTTTTTATAAAATATAATATTTTAACTTTGCCGTGTTTATATATTTACCACCTCTGTGTCTATGTGTTTAATAAGAAGGGACAATTTAAGATCCATTGGGACGTACATAATAGAAATACTCGAAACAAAAATCATTTCATAGTGCCAAATAAACGATTAATGATTGCCAAAAACTCTCCTGAATGTAAAGGAGTACAATATTACAATTGCTTACCTTCTGAAATAAAGTTATCGGTAAAAATAAAAAGTTTTAAAGATAAATTTAAAAAAATTTAATAGAAAACTACTTTTACTCTACAAATGACTATGTAAACCACTGCAAAAATTTGTAATTTTAATCGTATTATGTATTATATGACGATTTCCATAATTTTGTGTAAAAATTCAGAGGAAATAAATAAATATATTATTATAATATTGACTGGATTTATTGCCTTAGACAAAAATACAGTTCTAAAATATGTCAAAACCCAATGTTTTTTTAAATGGGAAAAAATCAAGTATATTTAGGCACGATCAAATATGAATATTAAGCGTAATCATTTGGAACCACTTTAGGGGGCGGCCCAAATAAAATTCGACTTGACCCCTTTTAAGGTCTACCCTAATACTTATATAAACAAGAAATTATCTATATGGAAATTGTACAAAATACACAGCATTGACGTACCATGGAAGGTTTATTTTTAACTAGAAATAATCTGTCAGTAATAGTCTGCTTTATTTTTGCAAAAACGAAATATAAAAATACTAGATGTGTTTATAAATCTAAACCTCCTCATATTCTTCCATTCTCGCGATTCTTTCCGGTACAGGAAAATTCGGATACATGAGAGCCGGATACTAAGGCACTGTCAATACCGTCTGCAAAAATGGCTCTATTCTATGCAGAGGCCTCAAATACACGGAGTGATTTCTTTTCTGGAATACTGTAAATTTGCTATTATATTTTAGTTAATTTTCATACAGGGTGGGGCAGAAAAACCTATCCGATTTCAAATCCCTTTTTCCCAGAAGAGGGAGCAGGTAGAGTAGTGGGGTAAAAACCGTTAGAAAGCCGGTTTTATGCCATTTGTCAGTAGTCAACATGCCTTGGTCTGGTGAACATCGTGCTTTTGTTATTGAGCGGTTTATCGAATGCGGCGGTTCGATAATTGCTACACAACGTGCTTTTCGAATTCATTTCGGACTCGGGCGTCATGATCCTGTTCCACATCACGCTACGATTAAAGTGTGGGTGTCAAATTTTAGACAGACGAGTTCAGCATTGAAAAAGAAGTCGCCTGGACGTCCCAGGACAGCAACAGGACCTGAAAACGTGGCCAATGTGAGAGCCGCGATTGAACGTTCCCCGCGTCGTTCGGCGCGAAAACATTCGCTCGCTTTGGCGATTTCCAACCGCAGTATTCGGCGCATTTTGCACCGGGACCTCAAAATGCATCCCTACAAAATGGTTGTTGCACAGGAATTAAGTGAAAGGGATTTTGAAACCCGTACGAACCTGTGTCGCGATCTCCGAGAACTCCCAAACGACGATGTTGTGCTCTTCACGGACGAAGCCCATTTTCACCTTTGTGGTGCCGTTAACAGGCAGAATTTTCGATATTGGAGTGACGAAAATCCTCGAGAAATCCATCAGGAACCCCTCCATAGCCCAAAAGTGACTGTGTGGTGTGCTCTTTCCCGCCTAGGCGTCTGGGGGCCTTACTTTTTTGAAGAAAATGGGCAAACCGTAACGGTCAACAGCGAGCGCTATTGTTTCATGCTGGAAAATTTTCTTAGACCCAAAATGGAAGAAAATGGCGTGGAAAATGTGTGGTTTCAACAGGATGGTGCAACCGCCCACACATCGCGACGATCAATGGACATTCTCAGGGAACTGTTTCCCGGTCGCCTCATTTCCCTGAGAGGTGATCTTGGCTGGCCGCCGCGCTCACCGGATCTCACTCCATGTGACTTCTTCCTTTGGGGTTACCTCAAATCGAAGGTTTACCAGCATCGACCAAGGACCCTTCTTGCTTTACGAAGGGAAATTGCTCGGGCAATTGAAGAAATTCCTGTGGAAATGACGGTGAAAGTCACGGAAAGCTACCGCGAGCGCCTAAATCAGTGTATCCGCTCCCAAGGACGACATTTGAGTGATGTGCTTTTCAAAACTTAAATTTAAAAATGGCATAAAATTTGCGATATGTTAATAAAAAAAATTTTTGACAAGTTGAGTGGTTTTAATTTTATAACGTTTTGAAATCGGATAGGTTTTTCTGCCCCAGCCTGTATAAGTGTATTAAGTATTAAATCAAAAGCATAATACCTTAAAATACATATTTATTTTTCCTATAATGTTACTGACCAAAATTTGTTAAACACCGTTGATGAACCCAGAATAGGATTAGTAAATTTTCCACTGGAAACTCATGTAAACTTTTCTTTCCTCCCTTTGAATGGAAAAGTTATTGGTTGAGGACTCAGTGGACTTCAAAGCAAGTAAATATAGCTACGTAACGTGCGCTAGTGTGCGTGTATGTACGTATAATGGCTTATATCAGTCTGTTTGCGAAAGAGACACCACATATAAATACAAGAGCAACGCAGATGGAAAGTCAGCAAGCAGGAGGAAACATATTTTATTCTTCCATAAACAATGGACGCTTCAAAGGACATCTAATAGACGTGGTTTTCTTTATTCTTTGCTGAATCGGGGAATATGATAGCAGGAACATAATGGCTAGTTTTTACCTTTATTTTAAAGGGTTGAATTCACAAAAAAAGATGACATATTTTAAAGTATGTATATGAAAATATTAGGTGCAAATAATGGGAATTTTATAATTAAGAACTTATTACAAACTGAAAATGAGATTGAAGGACCAGCACGCGTAATTTGGTCCATGTACAGCTCAACCAGTCTTAGGTGATAGTCTTCGCTGGACTATTTTAGAGAAAAATACTTCACGTAGAATTAATTTTTGTATAACTGTTTTTTGAAATATTTTTCTCTATAATAATCCATAAACGATTGACAGAGCTAAAACAATGCTAGTCACAGCAGCGAAAACTGTCACGTTAGACTTCATTAAAAAAGAAAAACTTTTGGCAAAATACAAAAATAAAATGTACCAGATCACCCGCGATGTTCTATAATAATTACATTAAAATATAAAATATTCTTTGGGAAATATTAGGTAATTACAATAAAAAATTTAGAATGAGACGGAATTTATAATAAATTGTTGTTCCTTTAAAGAATGATACTGTATTATAATACAAATCAAATTAATACCGAAACAAGTGTTGGATACTGTACATATAAAAATTGAAAATATGCATTAGCAAAATTCAAATAACAGCCGTTAATATGAACAAAGTAGTGAGCACTTGATTATTATTGTTTTATCTTTGTCAACCGTTTATACTGTAACGTTTTTATTTATTTGCGTGAAGTGTAAATATTAGACAATTATTATTAATTAAAATAAAGGTAGGTATATTAAACTATAATGAAAATGACTATTACTAATATTAAGCAAATATTAGAAACTAATTAAGACTAAAACTATGATTAACTAGATAACAGTAGCACTATTTATTTATTTAACCAATTAACACTGCTATTTATTTCCACGATATTACTAATTATTTATTTTCACTATTTATATCAATTTTTATTTATATCACGTTCAACTATCCGTCTACCGACCTCCACAGCGTCTATATACTCAACTGACTCAACAGCGTCTGTATATTCAACTACTTGGACAGAATTCACTTCTTTCACCACACAATGGCTGGTAGCACGAGCGTGGTTCTAACACTCGTTTTAACTAAAACCATGCCAACGACTTGGTACATACTTCAGAGTTATTAACAAAATTAGTGTTGCCAATATACTGATTAACTCGAAATGTATTGACAACCATATTCAATAAATTTGACTTCATTATTTTAAATTGTTTATACTACATAGAAGGCAAGACAAAAATTGTATTAAACACTTTTAAATAATGCCGTCAAATTTATTAAATATGGCTGTCAGTACATTTTCGGCTTATTCAGTACATTGGCAACATTTATTTTGTTAATAACCCTGAAGTACTTGCCAAGTATGGTTTTAGTTAAAACCGGTGTTAGAACCACGCTCGTGCTACCAGCCTATCTGTCTATCTTTGTAACTCTCTGCCTAACTTCCACAGCCTCAGTATCACCGACTGTCCATATGCCACAATTCTTCAACACCACTGCCAAGTATTCACTTCCACGTGCCGTTACTGTCCACGTATATTTTGCTTCCCAATACTCTCCAACACTACCGAGTATTCTCTTTCACAGCTATCCCGGTATACCAGTAACTTCCCGGCTCGCCGTTACGGTCCTTGTACACTATAGCTTCCCAATACTCGTCAACACATCACAGCTATCCCAATATAACAGTAATTTCCCGAGTACGTACTCAACACCAACTGCATCCGCTCACTACGATACTGCTGTGCTTCTCACTAACACTTTACACTCTAACACATCAAGTGAATGTCTCTATGACTCTGTATGTAACTAACTCCTCCCGAGCATTGCTGCGTCCCTTTTATACAGCTGCCATTAACTTCCAGAGAGCTCTAGAATGTTCGACCGTATAATAACAATGAATACAAAAGGTTCAGGCGACCGGAAGTAATTAAACACGTCGCGGCTTGTTTGTTAAGGTAGCCCGGCTGCTAGCGCGATTGCGTCATTGCTACACTTTGACGCTTGTTAAGCGTAGCAGTGGGGCGCACACGTTAAAATACATTATTTTAAGGAAAAATACTTCAAATAGTTATAGAAAAATTAATTGCACGCATCTTTTATTCGAAGTATTTTTCTCTAAAAATAATACATATACGATTGACTGAGATAAAACATTGCTAGTCAAATCCTCGCTAATCACCCTTAATCACATGTTAATACCAGTGGCCATTATTTCTAGAATGTACGCATTCATTTTCCATGTCCAGCAGAGGCAAAGTAGTGCATTAAATTTAATAAAATCATGTTGAAATTTACATGTCCCATTTTAAAATTCCCCAATTTAATTCTCTCCGTGTTCATTCTTTCGGTGGCATTATTAAAAACAATAAATTGTTGGATATCCCGTGGGCCTTACTCTCATCTCGTCGCTATCTAGGCCATAAATCAGCGGTATTTAAACTGTTCCGTCGGCTGGCCATTCTTTTTTCCCGACTATGAAGGCTTCACTTGATTTATATCCTTCTTCTCTTGTTACAGATTCGTCCAAGAAACTCGAGGATGTCCTGTTAGAGTTCTGCGGCACGGGAAACAACAAGCAGAATCCTGACGGGGTGAGACAGATTTTTTTGTTTTGTTTAGTAATTGAATAATTTAAATTCAAAGGGATTTAAATACTAAATAAAATATCACGAAAGATTTGTACATGAAAATGTTTTCTCGTTTAACAGCTAAGCCTAATGGTTTCGAACTGACATAGGTACCTAATCCCGCGTTACAGTATTGAAAACTGTGTCGCATTGAAGATAATGGTCCCCTTTCAGTTTTGTAAAACTAGATTTCTTTCCTTCTTAGTTTATAAGAACAACCCCTTATGCAGGACCGGATTGGGAAGTATCAGCGGCCCGGGAAAATTCTAACATGATCCGGCTCCTCTCCAGTTTTTTAAAAATTTATGATTATATTGCTACAAAGTAATAAATTAGTTTTGGTGTTGGATAATACGAAATTTTTGCCTACATAGAAATTGAACAGTTATAAAAGATGTTGAAATATAAAAAAACGCTCCTAAAAATAGTATTCAGAATATAGAACATTCTGTAGTTAAGAAAATAACATTTAGTTTAAAAGTTGTAGACAATATTAAATTATTAATAAATAGAGAGTGAGGAAAATTCTGAGGCAAAAAAAAATCTGATCAAACCTAATCTTGAAAACGAAGAAAATAAAGCATTGAAAATAGAAGAGCTTTTGAATCAAGGAAATTATAAGAAACTTGGAAAATATTCTACTACATCTACAGAAAACAAAGTGTACCGTGCTCTTAAGAAATATAAAGAATTATATTCTGTTTAGAACAAAAACAGATTTCACTCCATATTTTAGCAAGTTTCCACACCTGTAAAGGGGGCTTCCAAAAATCCATAAGAAAAATTTAAGCATCTCAGAAACCCGTCAAAAGTTCCATAAATTCTCCTACTTACAAACTATCACAATTTCTATTACCAATAATTCAGCCACTTCAAGAAAAAAGAACATCATATGTGAAGAATTCAAAACATTTTGTAGAACTTTTGAGCTACATACAATTACAACCACAAAATCTTCTTGTCAGCTTTGATGTTGTAAGTTTATTTACGAGAAATGTTTAGAAATCATCAAAACAAGGCTTGAAAAAGATATCAACTTAGAACCGAATTGCCTCTTGATGGTATTATGGAACTTTTGCAGTACTGCCTACAGAACTCATATTTCCAAGGAAACGATAGATATTTCGTACAAGAAGATAATTTGCTCATAGGTTCTTCTCTGTTATAGCCAATTTATACATGGAAATTTTTGAAAAATTAGCACTAGATACAGCCAATATACCTAAACTTAGGCTTAGATATGTCGATGATACTTTATATTAGGTTCACAATGGAGAAAAAATCTCATGGAGTTCTTCCGTTCTTGGATGCTTTAACAGAGAACACGAACCATGGACTAATAACATCAGTCTGCCCTACCAACACACCAACACCTGACCAGTGGCGTAGCGAGCATAATTAGCGCCTGGGGTATAATACCATTTGGGCGCCCCTTTCCCGTAAGAAATTTTTTCATAAAATAATCTATAAATGTCATTTTAGGGCATTTTACTACAGAAATTTGACCAAAAAACGGGTATATAAATACAAATATATTTTATAGACATTTTAATTTCTTACTCCAACATTTAGATAAAAGTTTTTAGTTTTATTAATTTTATTTCAATAAAAGAGTGCAGTACCTACCTAAAATACTGTATGATACATTATGAATAGTCACTACCTAAGTGCGCGTCTACAACACACTATAGATACTAATTTTCAGGACAAATAGGGATACAAGTTCAAGCTAGACTTTAAATTTGAGGAAAAAAATCGCGTTAAAAAATAAAGAAGCCGAACAAAGAAATAATGAGATTAATAAGAAATTTAAAAATATATGGTAGTATAAATGAATGAGAAGAAATAATTTTAATTTAATGTTTTCTTTAGGTAGATAGTACTTTTAAATAAGAGTAAATAAAATAAAAAAAGGATAACTTACTTTATACCAAATGCAAGTAATATATTAATAAAATTTCAATATTCTGTATGTCTTCTGTGATCTTTCTCCAATTATTTTATTACATATAATACACTATTATATTTCACTCCAGCATAGGATGACCAGATTTATAAATTGCAAAACCGGGACATTTTTCAGAGAATTATCCAAAAAAAAGCGCCGCAGGCGAAATTTTTTTTCATTGAAGGTCAAATGCCTTATAGTTGAAAGTTACTTTTTTCACAGGATGTGAAGCTGCATGTTTTTCCCCTTTCATGTACAAAAATAAATTGCCAGGTCACAGAACATTTTAGAAAAGAGAATATATTTAACGGATTGTTGACTTAAATAAAAATAATACTTATACATATAATTTTATAGGTTCTTACTCATAAATTAAAGTAAAAAAAATCCCAAAACCCATACGTTTCGTAAGCACTGTACCAGTACCACAGACTTACACACAATTGTGAATACGCATGTCGCACGTACACATTGCAAACTACCTTAATATACAATTTGCGCAGAAACGCACTTACTTTAAAATGCAAGAATTAAGAATTAAAATTAGAATATATAAAACAATTAATAATTTATTAATGAAATAAATATATCAGTCGATAGATGATATAAGTAATAAATTTGGAGTCGGGTATGAAAACTGGGACAATTACGTGTCCCGAAGATGTTCATCGGGACACCGGGACATACAACTCAAAACCGGGACGTCTGGTCACCCTACTCCAGCACACTGAATGCATTGTGTCAATTTATAGTTGAAAGTAGTTGCCTGGTTGTTGCCGCAGCGGAACAGCGGATACAGCTAGATAGCCAATTTTTAGCTCCTAGATTGACGTCACATGCGCAGTAACGTATTTTCGCCATTCTCATAGCAACCTCCCTGGAATGGCCGGTTGTTTACAGTTGAAGGAAGGCAGTGTCGTTCCCGAAACTCAAATATTATTTCCCCAAAACGAATCAAAATAAAAATGGAAATTTTCCGGAAAATTTTGTTTGTCCTGAGGACAGTTTGGCGCCCCTGCGAGTGGCGCCTGGGGCACAATAGCCCCCTTTGCCCCCCCCCCCCCCCTCACTACGCCACTGCACCTGACAATACCTTAACTATAATTCCAATCATTAAAAATCTGCAAAGTAGGAAATTATCTAAACCTCATTTATTCGAGCCCGGACTATATCTGCAACAACGAAAGAAATTTTGTCAAGAATTAGAAAATATTAAAAACGATCTAAATAAGAACGGTTACCCGGTGAAGTTAATTATATTATGCTACGTACTTAAATTTTAGTTTGTAATCACCGAGCGGCGGCCTCAAAAAGCCGCGGCCTCCCGGGAAATTCCCAATTATCCCGACTGGCCAATCCGACCCTGCCCTTATGTCAATGTTTCAATAAAAAATACTTTCTATTTGATGAAGCCTAACTTTTTCTCAAAATTTTTGTTACATACGTTACTTACCAGAAGAAGGTGCAAGTGTACATACCTAATCTATACCTATATCACAATCGAGAAATATCCCACATATCCTATTAAGTTCGAAGTTATAAATACACCGAACTCCGTTAATTATTCAGTTTCTTCCACTTGAATAAATCGTCTGGAGTTGATTCCACTGTCCTATTTACTAACTTTGGTGTGTATTGTGATTCTCTGCTGAGGATAACACACGGATTCTTGTTTCTAACGGCAGTGTACACAATGTTTAACGAAGTAATGATGTGTAACAATAACAGTCACTCATGTCGCTTTTCTCTGTTTACGTGGAACACATACTGTAATATATCCACTGCTAAGAATGCCGGGAATTAGGAAGTGTTATGTGTTTGCGCTTAGTTTACAGTTTCGAAAATGGAGACAATGAAAATAGCGAAAGCTGTGTACCAGAAACAGCAATGAATGAGAATATATCTGTGGATTAATGCAGAAACAAACAATGTAATTTTGAGAATGAGTGATTTAAAATCAAAAATAATTTTTTAATGTTAACAAAACCAAAAGTTCGTTTTAAGCTTTCGACATTTTACTGACATGCTGACATTGGTTAATATTACAATAAGTTCAGTGGGGCATGTGAATATTTTTTTTATTTAAGCATTCATATATTTATGATACTAGACAAAAAAGTAAATAGATACTTTTGTTTTTAATTGATTAATTATTTGAAAATAAGAAACAAATATTTAAAATTTAGAGAAACGGTATAGTGATGTCAATATGACCGGAGCGTGGTAGATAGAAAATATGTCATAAATGATTTCAGGGTTGTTATATAATAAATAACGCCCAAGGGCATTTTGAGTTGTTGGTATGGTAATGTTACTAAGAAATTGATATTGCTACTAGGATAATGACTAAAAAATAAGCAGAAGCATTCATAGCCTACCTATTCGTAAATTTTATTAAAACTTTCTGATCCGTAATCGGTAGAATATTAAAAAATTATAGTCGGACATTAAACATTGGAGGCACCACGGGAGTTAAACGTTAACGAACACACCTCGGGCCAGAGATCCTCGGAATGTACACTGTTGACCTCAGGCATTATTTTCCTTATAATACCCTTGATACCTTAATTACTATAATGACATATTTAAATTCAGTTGTCTAATACCCCTTGAATAGGGGTTCCTTCACGGTTAGACTTTGGTTGTTCTGGTATATAAAAATATAGCGTTGTCGCAGCTATCTCATAATCTTATTTTGGGTCAAAAATATGACATTGGCTGTTCTTACATTAAGCCCTATGATAATCATGGGTTGTTATGCATTTTTAGATGTACCACACAGTTTCACTTGACGTACTTAAACATCTGCAGAAACAAACATAAGGTTTAAGAATTTTGGGGAACTACCCATAGTACATAGTATATTTTGATTATACACACAATTACTGAGTTTGCATGCAGTTTTCAAACTGTCTAAAACGTTTTTAGTTTTGAAAACGCCATGTATAGAGTGTCAAAACGGTTTTGAGTTCTCACAAACCGAAACTAAATTTCATGGGTTTGACTTGAAAACTAGTTTATTTAAAATTCAGTTTCGATATTGCGCATGCGTACGTAGCATAATGTTTCTGTCGCTGTGTGTTACTTGGTGTTAGTAACGTACGAATAAACTGACAGTTGTATAGTTTTAGTGCACAGTGGTGCAAAGTAAAAAAATAAATAATAGGAAAAATGGCAAAACGAAGAATTTGGAGTGAAGATGATCTGTTACTTATTTCAACCAAATGCACATGCGCCGAAACTGTTTTCAATTCAATCTATAAACCTGTTTTGAAATTTGCATGTAAACAGTTTCGCGTAATTTTTACTGAAAACTGAAACCATTTTCAAAACTGCGTGTAAACGTAGTAAATGATACTATGAGGAATGTGTTGCTCTCTCTACGATTTGTCGTCAATAACACGAACTGACGTAATTCATTTTTGATAGTTTTATAGGAGGCCGATTTAAAATTTTTCACAAAATTTGAATGAGCGTAAATTCCATAAAATATTAACAACGTATGTCGAATGGTTATAGAAAATTTAATTGTACGCAAATTTAATTAGAAGTATTTTTTCCAAAATAATCCATAAATGATTGACAGATAAAACACGACTGGTCAATTGCTCGCTAATCATATTTAATCAGTTGTTTATATTATTTTAATTTATTTAACCCTTTACATTCTCATATATATATATATATATATATATATATACAGGGTGTAAATGAAATAAGTGCATTAAATTTGACCAGTAGTATAACTCATCGAGAGCAACAATATTTCTTAATAACTTTTTCTCGAAATCGTATATTTTTTTAGCATTTTTACCACCCCGTAAATTGACGAGTCGTTCCAAATATTTTTGTAATAATTAAATGCAGCAGCAATAGCTATGAAAAATTTTGTTTTAGCAATTGACAGTCCTGTCAATTGTTGCAATTAAATTTTGACATTAGTAATAAACTTGTTTATAAGGTAAAATTCTGTCAAAATGCGAGTACACAGACATTGTAATTACTTACCTATGGTTTATTTATTTATTTTTTACTCGTATCTGTACTACATGTTACTTGACATCACGGTTCTCATAAAGACAGTGTCATGGAGTTGCCAACGCATTTACATGGAGCGTTTCCAAATCATCACCAAATCATTCTGTTCTTAATATTCGCACATTTGTTAATCTTGTACATCTTTATCACATCACAATACGGAGTGTCACATATGACAATTTTTAAAAAAGCAACAGATATCCATACCATGTGCAAAAAGTTCAATGTTTTCAGCACATAACAGACTTCAATTTTGGGAATGGCTCATAATGTTCATTCATGAGACTGAATTTACTTGGGAAGGTGTATTTATTATGCACAATACACATCTTGACAGACGAAAATGCTGTAAAAATTTTCATTAAAAAATGTTTTGGGCGGGAACAATAAATGGACGACTAATTATTGATACTCATGTACCTCTTTTAAATGGACAAAAGTTTGTACTTACATTTTTTGAATAACGTATTTAAACTATTATGATTTCTCGACGATAAATAATCATTTCATAACCTAACAACTATGCTTTTGCTCCTCGTCTCTCCTTGTCTTCCTCTATTCACACTATTCAAAGGTGATTAAAACCCTGGTTCAAAACACAACTTTATAATTTTGTTATCCAAAATTTAAATTTATTTATTTTAAAAATTGTACTCTTACGTATTAATTAATAATAATGTTATTTCCCTTGATTCGTTTATTAATTACTGTGACTGTAAGTGTAACCGATAACCGACAATTTTTGAGCTGATTGTATCCCACTTGAACACGGCAACAGTCATTTGTTCTCCATATGAGCGGGTAACGAAATATGCAGCAAATCTTTAAAGAATTTTAACTCAAAATCTAAAAGACTTAGAAAAAAAAGTTATTAAGAAATATTGTTCCTCTCATCGAGTTACATTACTGGTTAAATTTAATGCACTTATTTCATTTACACCCTGTATATAATCTGAATGAAATTTTTTTGAAAATATTTTGGATATTTAAAATGCAGAGATTTTTTTTCTTTTGGGTTTTACAAAGTCGCTTTATTTTTGTCTAATACCATATACAGGATTAGTCACGGGAGAGTTACTTTCAAAGTCCGTTTGTGTGCAACCCGAAATACAATTTACAACAGCGTCTAGCTTTCTCTCTTAAAAAAAATAGAATATTTAATTCACGATTGCTTTGCCTGTCTAGCGATAGTTCTGTCATTTTGACATTAAAAAATTAAATATGGTCTGTTGTCATTTGTATTTTGGGTTGCAAACAAACAATAATCTTCCGTGACTAGCACTGTATATAGGGAAAGAAGAAATATTTCTCAGTGTAGGTATAAGTCTCGGTATAAATACTTTTCGTTAATTTGCAATTCGGAAAATCTAATTTAACTCTTTAACGGTTCATCCTTTGTAAAAAATATAAGAATCTTGTTTTGTATAAAATTTCGATACGGATCACAGTTTTCAAGAAAAATGTCAAAAACCAAAATGTGTCGCCTTTTTCCAAATTGGCGAGGGGCTGTTGCATCAGTGTATTTTTCTGTACGGGACTCCGTATAAAAGTTTTTGTTGCATTTTTTATGTTGGGGGTATTTTTCAGTAGATTTCCTAAACAACAATTACTTCTTCAGTATATAATCGCGGCTGGATTGCAGTTTATCCAGAATAGTAAAAATTGCTATTTTTTTGTTGTAATGTCTTATTTTAGCTAAAATATAATAAGGAAACATAAAATTGGAGCGCGGAAACAGGTAGATATTAATATATTTTTATGGAAAAATATTTTTTTAAATCCTAACAAAAACAATACCAAACGCACAGTAATGTTTTAAGATTTTTTTTTTAAATCCTGGCAAACACAATACCTAACGAACACGTATTTTTTAAGAAATTTTAAAAATATCCTGACAAAAACAATACCTAACGCACATCAGGCACACACATTTGACATCGCTCGGCCCACTATCTTCATGTTAGTTTACAATAGTTTGACAGATGAACGCAAAATTATAAATAAAAAATGTTATAAAACGTAGGATACTAAGGAAAATAAGACAGAATTTTGCAAATATACATTAATTGAAACAGTATTATTCGTATAAAAGCGTAAGTACCTATACTTAAATATGGAAATATATCCAGTTCATCTAACCTAATTTTTTCAAAAAAATGCTAAAATCTCTATAAATATAGCTTTCCGCATCCAATTTTTAGCGGTATTTAGTGTTTTTAATGATTTACCAAGTATATATAACCATTAATATAAAATTCTTGAATTCTGGATAAACTGCAATTTAGCCATAATCGCCAACGAATTTAACCTTTCTTCTTTCTTAGTATAACGTAAAAAAATATAAATAGGATTATTTAATATAAGTTTGCTGCAACTGGAATTTTCAGCATTATGATTAAAGCTACACACTGGGCGAGTTAATAAACTTATAATTTGATTTTTAATTTATTTTGCAAAAGAAATAATCTCAAAAAATGTCGCCCTAAAACCAATTTCGCCCCAGGCGGTCGCCTGGCTTGCCTGTAACTTTGGCCAGTCCTGCTGTGGGGAATTGAGATACGCCACTTCGCCAAACTGTGAAGGTGTTCAGGACAGCTCATCCCATTTTATGAGCTACGTTATTTCGTGATACTGACGACGATATTTAAATGCCGTGAGATGAACCCTTAAGCATTCTCAACGTTATAAATATGCCGCGAATAAAAGCTGATTGTCACACCCAAATTTATTTTTATTCAGAGCACTCTCTTGAATTCTCTTCTGTAAGAACTATATATCTTTCTACTGGACAACTCCTCGTTCTGTCTGTTAAATTTATGAGCTCGCTGATCTTGTGTGAGACTGAATTTAACTGTAGTAGCTGTTGACTTGAAGGATTGTTGAATAAGTCAACTTCTCACTGCAACTTAGTAAGTTAAACATTGCCGCTACCGCCGTTCTGTCGGATTAGACTTCCAGATTAATTGTAGGTGTTGTCTAAGTTTGCTTCGGCTTAAGCGACTTGCAGTCTAACTTCCAGGATTTATAGAAATTACAGAGATTATGAACATCATCGCTCTCTATTATTCATCTTAACAATACTCGTATTCGACAAACGATGGATACTAACACAATTGTTATATGTATTCTATTCAGTCATGTGATACTTTGTTTTCTCTTTTTTAACGCACTTTTGTATTCATGGACTGTTTCACTAACTTAGGCCCCGTATTTTTATTTCTGGTTAAACTCTCTGTTAACTTAGCTGTCAGTTAAAACAAATTCTATTCGTTAAGTTAACCAGAGATGAAAACATCAGGCCATATTGTAAGGATTTTATTTATGTAATAGGGTATAAAAGTTTATACCAGTGTTTATTCACTTCAACAGTCAAGTAACACGTGTCTTATTTCTGTACAAATTTTATTTTATATCCTTTGACTACTTTTTTTTTAACGTCAGTTTATATTTATTTTTTTAACAATTGACGATTCAAACTATTTTACATGTACTTATTTATAATTTTATCTTGTACGACGACCAACTCTGTGATTATTTTATCCACAATAGTTCCTTATGGGTGGTTGCCACAAACCTGTAATTAGACAAATTCTTGCCCTGAAGAAGGCTAATGTTTAGCCGAAACGTTGGCTTGAAATAAATAATTTCACCAAAGACTGCTAGTCCGATTATTTCTTCCTTTTGGAACCCCTCTTTCGTTCTACAGTCGACTATCGCTCAAATTTATTCACTTAATTTATTTATTTTTTCTACTCCCGTTGTTAAAATGTATGTTGACGTACTGGTTATCATGGCTTTAAATATTATCTTAATCACAACTTCACAAGCTATGACTTCGATCGTATTGGACACGGCGTGAAAATAGCAACCAATAATTGTTAATTCATTAAGCACAGGGTTAAATTAGTTGCTGTACCTGACAGATGTCATTCGGGAAAAATAAGTAACTTAGAAAGGGTATTTGTGCTGTTTTAATTTGCAGTCGTGGAAAAAGTATAGTATGTGACTCATTTTATAAACTCTTTAGACACTAGTTTTTAAAACTAATTTCATAATATACCTACCATTAACACATTCATTAATTATACACTTCTGTAACATTAAAACACAACAAATACGATTTATAAATATAAACAAGAATAATAACTTATACTTTTTGTCAATGTTCGCAGTGAATCGAGTTAATATTAATTTGTTAATTTGTTCATGAAACAGATGACCTTGATCAGACATCCAGAAATTTATCTGCACTTATTATTACCGACCGCTATCACGCGGGTATGGTATGACTAGCGAATGAAAGTTGACGTTTAGATTATTTAATACATGTAGTTTCTTTTGAAAATATTTCCCTATATTTGATTTGAAAGGAAACTGACCCTTATGTATTCCGTTACATTTAAAATGACCTTAGCAACATGATTCAGGGTTGTATTTAAAAATTTAATACCGCAAATTATAGTTCGTTCGTCTCAGGTGTAGACAACCCTCGAGTCGGAATTACTTTTAGAGGAAATTAAAAATAATCCTATTTCATAGAATTGTCAAACTAAATAGTTTGAAGATCAAAATATTTTGTTATAATCAATATCAAACAAAAAATGTTTAAAATATTTTAATTAACGCACCGCTGGTTTGATATTCAGTTACCCTAGTCGGCCATTTATTTTCAGCCGGACATAGTAATGTATTTCTGTGCTTTCCTAGTCCAGTATTTAAAAGTTTATGCAAAAATTTCATACCTGGAATATTTCGTATAATTCTATTCTTCTCTAGGGTTTCAAAAGAAGCCACATCTATAAAATAATTTAAAGTCAATTTTCATTCGCTAGTCATACCATATCTCCGACCGTTACGATTTCGGATTCGGGCCTGCTCACTTCATATGCGTATTCAATAAAATTTATTTGATATTATTTTTCTCGAATAGCTTAACCCGTAACTTTTTTTTTTAATCCTTCCCTGGCCTTCGGTGCAGTACCGATTGGCCAATGACTTTAGTTAATATCTGGCTGAATTGTGTTTAAACCCGATCCAGACGGCATGACAAATAATTGGCATATTTTGGCGCATGTAATATGAACCAATGTTGGTTATAGATTGGCAAATATGAACATTTGCCAACGATTAGCATCCACACGATATGTCTATTGTAGTTTTTGAAATTTAGGCGAACATCACTTCCAGCATTTGCCAAAATGCAAAGTGACGAGGATATATACGTAGTAACCGCTGTATTTAATATTTTGATTATTTGGTTCATATTTTTTCATTGTACAACATATACAAAATATATATACTAACCTCTGTATTTAAATTTTTGTTCATTTTTCCCGTACTTCTTAAAAATCTGTCCATGGCATCGTATGCAAACCAAGTTGGTTTGTAGATGTCGCTAGTACCTACTCCTGATTTTTCAGATTCCTTCACTTTTTTCATTAATGATCTATAAGTTGTCATTAAAGATTTTTTTTTAAATGATCTATAGTGAAATTTCCCGCTAATTGTTCTCTTATTTTATTCCAGGCATCATTAATTTTATTTCTGTTTTTGTGATTTAGATCTATTGGATCCCATAAAAGTTAATATTTTTCATACAGTGCAATGAAATCAAAGATTAAATCATTAGACCATTCACTTTGACCCTCAGACATGATCACTTGTTGCTTGTTGCACCACTGAATGAATGCAAAATGCAATGAAAATAATACTTTAGAAGACAAGTTCGTTCCAGTCGTCTGGATAGAGTTGCCAATGTATTAGCCAACGTTGGTTATTCCGTTGATGTGTGTACAGTTTACCGCCTCTGAAACGAACGTCGACCAATGCCAACATTTGTGATGGTTGGTCATGGTTGGTCATTGGTTACCCGTACACACGACATGGCCAACTATACAAATGTAAACATTGGTTCACATTTGCCATGTCGTCTGGATCGGGCTTAAAGACCAGGACACAAGAAGGGTGAATGGGTGGGCAGTGAGGTCCGTCACGACTCTTGGGTTAAGACAAGATAGGGAGTAGGACCTTGGAGAAAAATAACAGTAGAGTTCAGAGAATGTTACTGTGATGAGGATGATTATACGTTTATTGTGGTGGCTTTTTGGTACTTGAGGAGTGCTTCGAAGATTCGGGTGTTGTTTTGTGCTAGCAGGCTGGGTATTCATACTGGTAGAGTAAGATTTAGTTCTACTAATTCTTTGAATAGTTGTTTTTGTTGAGATTCGTATAAACGACATTGTAAGTAACAAAATTTATTATACATATCTTAATTATCCGCTAACTTGAATTATTATTAATTTGCTGATAATTTTTAATCACTCTCCTATTTTTCCTAATGGAAACAAAACATTCGTTACATTGTTTAAATTTAAGTGTATATTATCCTCCTCTCTTGTGGAATTAATGCTTTTTAAAGCTCACTTTCCTTTTGTGTGTTTGTCAAAGATGATTCCTATTAACTGTACATTCGCGAGAGGTACTCGCACAAAGGACATAACTCACGGAAAGTATCCTACATGTGTTCATATGTTGTTGCTGTCACACTCACATATCGCTGGTTGCTTGGCACAAACACAAGAATTCGCTTATAAATTATACACGCTAACTTCATTACAAAAATGTTAACAAGAAACACAAGTTGTCCCAATGGGAAGCTGTTCATACATACAAATATGGAAAGAAGATATATGGAGTTTCTATCTTTAAAACATATAATTGAGAGGTTTTCACAATAATATAACAAGTCCATTTATTGAAGTTTGCTGTATATATTTCGACTCTGGTTGCCACATTGTGAGCAACAAGTTTGTGAAAAACCAAACCCGAAAAATATAATGATGCATGTATGTAATTCTATAAGAGCCAAATTAGTTCCTCTTTGTATTTTATAGTTATTTATGCGCCAAGGCACTGAAGTTCTATTTTATTTTTATTGGTTATGTATACTTATCTGTCAGTCTGAAACTCAATGTTGCTAATCTCGGACATTGAAATTATTGTAAAGACCACTCAAAATTATGTGTTTTATCTTAAACTTCTTCATCGAAATTATTTAATTCGTTCTTCTTGCACACATTTTTGTCATTTTACATACGTCATACATCTGCCCAAATGATCTTACATGTACCATAATTATAATAAGATTGGCAACACTGCATTTGTATGAAATAGTCGTATAATGAATTACTGAACTTTTAATGACGATTTTAAATAAACATATTTTCGCTGATGGGATTTTTGCTTTAAATAAAATAAATAAGTTGTAATTCGATTTTTATTTGTTATCAATTTACAGGGTCTTATATGTCTAATTTACAATAAATTTTCAAAGACGTATCTGTAGCGATCTAGTTATCCTATAGAGTATAAAGAGCTGATTTCGACATCAATAGCTAGGTTAGGTTAGGTTATATTTTACGAAACCCCATTGATAGACTTTTGTAAATGTTGACCTGGGTAACGCCAGAATATATAAACAACCATTCAACCAGGCGTGCATTCAGCCCTCGATTCAGCTATGAGACATTCAAATACATAGGTATATAAACATCAAAATTTATCCTCTCTTTACTTACATTTTACATGTGTGTTGCTTATATGTAAAGCTCGGATTTATATGCAAGGAAAATAGGAAGAATATGCGCATATATATATATATATATATATATATATATATATATATATATATATATATATATATATATATATATATATATATATATATGTAGGATTCTATTGGAAAATATGCAGTTAGGTGTACAGCATATTCAAAAATATATGCAGAATATGCAGTACAAGAATACAAAAAAATATAGTAAATAATTACTTACTTCCATCTACACATCAGTTCTAATAACTGTGAAAAGTTTAAATAGGGGAGACCGGTGTCAATTGTTACAAAATTTAAATTTTTATTTTTCACGAGTTAACGTTACATTTCGAAATTTTGAAATTACCTATGTGAGAACCTACCCACCTTAGTGAATAATATTTTGAATTATAAACTTTTGAAAATGTGACAAATATAAAATTATAAGGAATATTAGTCTAGCATTACAAATGATACAACTGACACCTGACTGGTGTCAATAATAACAGGGCCAGTGTCAATTGTAACAAATTTTAACAGTGATGTAATAAGATAAAATAACAGATAAAAGAAGAAATTATTGAAAAAATAAACATTTATTTATTACCTCAGAAAATACAAAATTCAGATGACTCAACTAAAAGCAAACAAAATATATATATTCTCTTGGTGATATGGACCATTTTGACCAATGCCTTTAGTCGCTAACGAAATTGCAGTTTAGGTAAACATAAAATAGGTTTTTCTTCGTACAATATAACTTGCCCGGTGTCCAGATTTTACATTTTCGCCACTGCAACCAATCTCCTGTGCTCAAAAAATATGAGCCAATACATATCAGAGAGTTTCCTCAACGGAGCCATCTGAAGAGTAATCAGACTGTTACTTTCGGAAGTGTTTTTCGTTTTTTTGCTCTTCTTCTTTTATGTTTTCGATAGCAGTAGTTTTTTCTTGTAATTTTTATCATGATCTGTACTTAATTATTAGACACGTTACAATCGACACCGTGGCATGTGTTACAACTGACACCGCTTCACTTTTAAAGATATTATTTGCATTTTTGTATTTATTAGGTACTAATTCGAAATGTTTTTTAATTAAAAATAAAAGCAGATATAACTCACAAACTGATCCTTAACTTGAAATATTTCCGAGCAGAGCACTTATAGTGTTTTAGAAACAATGTGTGTCCACTACCTGTAATTACTTTTTTGTTGATTTATAGACATTCGTCAGAAACAGACACCGTATTTGCGCGTATGTACTTACACTAAATACCAAAGAGCTATGACTCTTTCTGCTTCACTCTGCAAGCGCGTTTGAATCTACTTCGAAAAGATGGCCCTGTTACCTACCCTTGTTACATTTGACACCTGTTACAATTGACACCGGCCTCCCCTACAACATAGAATTATTATGTAAAATACGAACAAAAAAATGTTTTTAACAAATTTCTTTGTTTATAAATATATACAGAAACTTACACCCGGACTACGGAATACATTTTCATTTGCAATAATAAATGTTTTTCCAAATTACCCATTTGAAATGAAAAAAATTTAAAGGATTAGGATTGGATTAGGAAATTACAGCTATGAATGAAATTTTGTGTAATATTTGACGGCGCAGCACTGGTTCGGTGACCATAATGTTCTTCAAAAGTATGAGAATTTTAATAAAACTGATAAAAATTACGAAAATTTTAAAAATATGCACAAATATACACATCGCATTGAAATATGCAAAAAATGCAAGGATAATTATGAGAATTTTACTGAACTTGATAAAAATACCGTAAAATTTTGAAAAGATGCACATTAAATATGCAAAAATGCAAGAATTAGGTCAAATATGCAAAAATATGCATTTTGCATATAATCCGAGCTTTACTTATATGTTATACAATTTAATAATAGTATTTTTTATAAATTATAGTAGCTGGACGTACTATTAAGTGATGATCCCACATTTGTTAGTAACCATTTCCTTTCTTTTCTTTTCAAATGGATAGAAAGACGGTAGGCACCATAGATCTCCACAAATTTTCTAATTTGTTTACCAACAGCGCAGGTTGCTCTGTCGAATTCATCTTGATATAATGTAAATAGTGGATGAAGATGAATGTGCTATTTTGTAAATGATTTTTAAATCAAGGAAAGAAAAGAATGCTAGCCGACGGGATTTATCCCACAACTTCAACATCTGTACTGTTGCGTGTTACCAAATACACCACGGCTGGGCTGTAAATCCGCCGGTCTATACAATCTTTTCTTAAGTTATATTCTCATATATTCGTGTATAGACCCGCATCACATGTTAGGTGTGGGGTATATCTAAACTACCACTACATTTAAACACCTGTGAATTTTCAGACATTCGCACAATCTTATCAGGAATGTATTGCAAATAGTAGATGAAGATGAATGTAAGTGCTATTTTGTAAATGATTTTTAAATCAAGGAAAGAAAAGAATGCTAGCCGGCGGGATTTGAACCCACAACTTCAACATCTGTACTGTTGCTTGCTACCAATTACACCACGGCTGGGCTGTAAATCCACCGGTCTATACAATCATTTATAATACAATAAATACAATGGCCCGTATTACTAGTATACTTTTATTATAAAAGCGATTTTATGGAGCATAAGAATATAATATACAAGCGCACTCCATAAAAGCGTTTTTATTATAAAAGTATGTTCGTACTCCGGGCCTTTATTTTTATGTAAATTATATACAATGGAGAAAACTTGAAAGTCATACAGTGACAAAGATCTAATGGTACAAATGTTTAGATGTTCACGGAAACTACATATAGAAAAGTATACGTGTACATGAATGAATGAAAACATTTTGAATTTTGACAAAGTCCTGTTTGTACAGGTAGTATTTGGTTTTTTTTTTAAATAGTTATTTATGTAACAAGTGTGTAAAGTAGTACTTTTTTGGTCGAGTGCGATGTTTCTAACACGAGACAAAAAATACTATTTTACACACGTGTTGCAACAACATTTTTCCTACAACCGAAATGGTATTGATGTTTCTCATAATACTGACTGTACAGGCATTCCAGCAGCTTCAAATACTGTTAGTACTCTCTCTCCTAACACTGTACAAAATATAATTTAAACACTTGGAAGAATCTCAGACAGACGATGATTAGTCTTTTATAATGTAAAAATTGTACATTTAATATTAATATTAAAAATTAGGTTAGGTTAGAATACATGTCAGAAAAATGTTAATGTTCATAAAAATTAGATTAGTACTCAATCTGTTAAAAAAAATTTAGATATGTTTTATTTACAGTGTATATTCATATTTCTTAATAAATTTTATTACTTTCATTATTATTTACTACCTAATTATATACTTGACAGGTAAATTAACCGAATTTTAATGTTGCATAGCAACGCTTATTTACTTTTCAAGCACTAGTGCGGGAAAAGAACTTTTCACGCACTAGTGCTTTACACACTATAATGAGTGCGTGAAAAGTACTTTTCACGCACGGTTGTAGGAAAAAATATTTATGTCGAAGTGAACCTTATACAATAACATGTTTTCTGCAATGCATGATTCCAGGCGTTCCCTGAAACTGCGAACTGCGTCACTCGTCAGTCAACATCTGCCGCGAAATTTTAATTGATTACAGTTAAATTTCTGCCTTCAGTTGCTGCAGCATGCGCGGCTTATTAACGTAAACGCGTACTTTCAGGCTTTCAGGTAACGCCAAAGAAAAAATCAGACTTTAGGGAACATCTGGAATCATGTATTTTAGAAAACGGGAAACATCTCCGTAATTTGTTTTTCAGCAAAAGAGATAATAATGTTTTTAATTTGTTATTGTGTAGGGTTCATATAGATTTATATAATTTTCTAAAAAAACAAATATTTTCTTTGTAACTGTAAACCATATGTTTTCTCTGCCGAACCCTGTATAACATGATTACGGAGTTCCTCAGTGACAATTGATTTATTGCATCAACAGTTTCAAGCTGTATCATCTCCAGCGAGATCTTGAGATTTGACGCCGTGACTTCTTTTATGGGGTTTTCTGAAATAAAATGTCTATTCCAACAACCCGTAAACAATTCCTGAGCTCGCGGGCTTATTCTGATGTCACTTGTTTATTGCTTATGAAACAATAATTGTTTGTTAAACAAGAAACTAGTATGGGTGGTATTCTGATGTACTGGTATACTAAGCAACACTTACATATTAAACAATACTTGTTTAGTAAACAAGAATTAGTATTCTTTTGATCAAAGCTGTATTTTATATTACACTTGCTTATTGGTTTTCTTAATAAGAAGACTTGTCGGGTTGTGATAAACAAGATGGACAATTTGAGCGATATTTTTATAATAAATGCAATTATTATCGATGAAAATTAGTAAGATATATGTTTAAAACGTTTCATGTTTAAATATTTAAATATATTTTTTGAAATACCCCCAAGGGTCGCACTTGGGCCCCCTACTTTTCATTTTGTTTATAAATGACATAATAACTTGTTTCCAAAATTCTAGTTTCCTTCTTTACGCCGACGACTTAAAAAATTTCTGCACTATAAAAAATAGAAATAATAGCATTTTGCTACAAAATGACCTAAACACATTACAGAAATACTGCGAATCTAATTATTTTACACTAAACACATCAAAATGTTATGTAATGCATTTTACAAGAAACCGCGAGACCATGATTTTTGATTATCACATTAATAATATCATTTTGGAAAGAAAAACTATTATTAAAGATTTGGGAGTGTATTTTTACCCAAAACTTCTTTTCAATGACCATGTATATACTATTGTTAAGCAAGCATACAGGACACTTGGATTTATATTTCGCAGTTGTAAATATTTTAATAACCCCTACTCTTTAATACATCTATTCAACACTTTGGTTCGTTCTAAGCTAGAATATGCATCTTTTGTTTGGAATCCTTACTATCAAAAAAATATTGTATTTGTAGAAAAAATTCAAAAAAAAATTGTCACTCTTTTAAACTATAAATTTAACTTAAATATCAACAACTACTTACTTCTGTTAAAACATTTTAATATGCACTCGTTGGAAAATAGAAGAATTGAAGCTGATATGATTTTTTTATACAAGTTAATCAATAACATAATATATTCACCTTCAATAACTTTAACATTAAGATTTGCTGTAAACACAAAAATTACGCGATCAAATAATCTATTTTCATTACAAACAATTAATTCTTACAATTATAAAAATTCGCCAATGAATAGAATTATGTCGACTTATAATTCCAGGTTTGTGCATATTGACTTGTTTCACGTATCACTATATATTTTTAAAAAGTAGGTGGTAAATATTTGCTCGTAGTGATAGCACTTCTTTTTTCAGCATTTCTTCATTTAAAATATTTCCTATTTAACATAATTTAATTTATTACTTAGGTATGATTTATGTACTATTTTTGTATTATTAAAACCGAGGAAACCTTTCAGTGGTATATGTATACTGTTGGTTTCCCTTAATGATATAAATAAATAAATATATTTTAGATACGAATTGTTATTATATAGGAGGTACTTACAGAATCAAAGTGATCCTCTAACACTCCCAGAAAATATATTTTTAAGGAGCATATCGTTTGACACGAGTATTAGTTCACAATTTAATATTAGAAGTTGAACCATGATTACGTGAGAGGATAAGAGATGATTATAGAATTCTCAAAAAATGGACGAATGTTACGGTTACCTGTATTAATTTTTTTTATTTTAATGTTCTTTAAAATAAAAACTATTTGTTTATCTATGATAATAAAATTTGATTCCAGATTTCTACTATTTAATTCACACACTATTTCCTCTTATAATACCGCAATCATTTTATTTGCATTCACGGTAACTTTGCTAGTTATTAACATCGGCTCTTGTTCTAAATAATTTAGGTAAATTGGGAACATTGGAATTATATTTTTGTTGTACTTTTCTTGAAGCACATGCTTAAATAATCCAATCTTTCATATAAACAATACTATAGTGATAGTTGACTACTAGGTTAGGGTAAATCCGCGTATATTCACGGAGTTCTTGCTTATTGAATTGTTTATTACTTGCTAAATAAGTTGTTTTTCAAGTTAATCATCAGAATACCAATATTAAACAATATTTTGAAGTCACTTGTTTAGACACTTGCTTACGTTTCAATATTGTTTACTAAACAAGTTACATCAGAATCAACTCGCAAGGCTGAAATCCAACATGTTATTAATGAAAAACCACATTTCTGCCAAAAAGTCATTGAAGATTTTATCAATAGGGTTAGAAAATACGAACATAGTTGTGGAAACTTTTGAATAATATTCTTGTCCATAATTAATCGGAACATGTGTACTTTAATATTCAATAAAAATAATATCAAATAAACAAAAAAAGTTTAGTTTTTTAAAAAAATTAAATCCTGCTCTCTTATTGGGACACCTTTACTTGTTTATATTAAACTTTAATATCAGTATTATTATCCTAATGAAGACATGCATCAAGTAAACAGCTCCAATCTTATATTATTCCTTTGTTTCAAATTTCCTAAGAGGCACACGTGTTGAAGAGTTGAAGACCCTCTTCAGCGTAATAGTATAATATCTATTACGTAGAAATCTGTGTTGATGCGACAAGAGCCTGAATGAAAGTCTCACAGTTTATTAATGAACGGAACTTATGTTGCATACCACAGTATTGGATATTGATCCATTATTTGATAACGGAGTTTTACAGTAACATTCAATTTCCGCTAGTGGACAACTCTTATCAATGATGACATTTAATGGTCACTGCCATTTTTGTCATATCCGCAGTTCATTCATATTTCTGTAGTACATATAGAACAATAACATGTTTTAATGCAATTGATTATGATATTCATGTAATATTTTATATTATTTCTAAAAGTAGTAGACCGGGGGCTAGTGCAACGTAAAAAATGTATCATGGTATTCCAAATACTGGCCATTGGTACTCACTTTAAATACCCTGGCGAACGATTTGCTGTCTTCCCCGGAAAAAAGACGATCTACCAGCTGTGGGTCATTACCCAAAACTGTTTAAAAAAAATCTGATGTGGCCAGCACATAACCTCTCGCTAGATATTTTACAAATACATATATTCATGTCTCACTACAAAATAATTCTCACATATATTTCCAAAATCTATGGGATATTTTAATATAAATTATGTACAATACGCATACATTTTCTTTATATTCAATATCATTATCAATATATTTTGCGTTGTTGACTTTTGTTTTATTTTCATAATCTTCATAATGTTGTACAAATATTTTTGACAGTGGCATACAAATATTTTTGACAGTGACATTTATATGTCAATTACAAACATTTGAATTTCTTGCCTTGAAGTAGTTTGATCTGAGATTTTTTACATCAAATTATTTTGTATGCATTTCTTTATCTCTAATTCTATAGAAGATATAATAATGAATTTATATTTATCGTATAAAGAATTTAACGTTTTTTGATATAAGTATTTACATAAATTTTCGATAAATAATATTTAGACGATTTTTTTCACACACACACACACACACACACACACACACACACACACACACACACACACACACACACACGCACGCACGCACGCACACATAGCATCGTAAAAGTGTTATAATCGGATTCTAGGGCCTTAAAACGTGCTTTTTCACTAAAATCTGGATATACGATTTTTATCATGAATTCAATAAATCTCTTAGCGAGAGGGAAAAATGATATTTTAGAATTTAGGTATTCTCTGTAGGAGACCTGCATAAAATGACATTTTGTATGTATGTAAATGGTAGCCGATTATAAATGCCTTAATCAACGGACAATTTTTACTCTAAAAAACACAAAAAATGCAGATATAGAATATCTACATACATACATACATACATGCATACATACATAAAATCACGCATTCCCAACTAAGTGGGTTAGCACAAACCCGAAAGAATATAAAAATAAAAAAATATCATCTTTTTAATAAATTTGGGTCATGAATCACAGCTGGGTAGACCATCTTTTTTTCCGGGAAAGACAGCAAATCGTTCTCCATGGTATTTAAAGTGAAGACCAAGGGTCAGTATTTGGAATACCATGATACATTTTTCTTGTAGCACTAGTCACCGGTCTATAGTTGTCTAATAATACTATCGTACGCTAAATTGAATAATTCATACCGAAAATTATTTGAGGAGCATTTAGTAAGAAGTTGCGTTACCTTTATAGCTTTAATTACCGCTTGTAAGCGATGATTAATAGACATCAACTCTTTTCTCTTTTTTTATAAAGAGTTAAATGTCATTAATTTTATACTTAAGAATTACTTGAACGTGTTAACAATTACTCGAAAACTCAGTCAAGCAGCATTTATTCTTCCAACACCGACCAATCTAATTTTCCCACTCCCGATATCGTAAATAGGCTATTAGGACATTGTTTGTAGGAATATATGTTTAGTTGTTGTAAATTTTCTGAAGCTGTGAATTTTGCTAATTGGAAGGTTTATTGGATAGAAAGCTTCAATGTTTTTTAAAAGTTGTTTATTATGTTAACAATTAAAAGACGACGTTTCGGCATATGGTTATGGCCATTATCAAGTCTAAATACAAAAGGATAATTAATGTTATGAAATTTTTTAAATTAGAATTATAAACTTACCAGAAAAATTGAATTTACATTCAGTCAATTTTTAAATTATAAACAAATTTTAAATTAACCCATGATTGAGTTTGAATTTTTGACAACCGCCTGCGCAGGTCGGTGAGTCAACGTCGACTGAATATAAATTTTTACAATTCTGTACACGAAGGTAACAAATGTACAACTCATGACCTCTAATGTGAAGACAAGAAACTGAATGACAACCAAATTTATATTCAGTCGACGTTGACTCACCGACCTGCGCAGGCGGTTGTCAAAAATTCAAACTCAATCATGGGTTAATTTAAAATTTATTTATAATTTAAAAATTGACTGAATGTAAATTCAATTTTTCTGGTAAGTTTATAATTCTAATTTAAAAAATTTCATAACATTAATTATCCTTTTGTATTTAGACTTGATAATGGCCATAACCATGTGCCGAAACGTCGTCTTTTAGTTGTCAACATAATAAACAACTTTTAAAAAACATTGAAGCTTTCTATCCAATAAACCTTCCAATTAGAATATATGTTTAGTTTACTGTCAAGGTATCGGTTTCTATTAGCCACGGGATGTAAGGATTGTTCTTACTTCCCTGCAGCTGGATTTACTTCCCTCTTTGTGAAATACCAATAGTTAGATACTTTCAAGTTGTGTCAAATATTTGCTCATTCTTCTAATTTATAATTTTGAATTTAGTTTCTATCAAATTGTCGAGAAATTTCCCACAATTTGTACTTAGATTCTGCATCAGTTCTTGGGCGCCTTTTCTGTAATTATTTTGCTATAATATAATATTTATTGTTGCATGTTTCGGCACTGAGAAGACACTATCATCCATCATCAGTAAATTTGAAGATTTAAAATTAACTTTCGAAAAGTATGCGAAATTTTTTTGAACTTTTTTATCAAAAAATCTAACTTTAATTTTAAATCCCTAAATCGTAAGTGCTAATGATTGTGTCGTTTAAGCGCTGAAACTTCCAGTCCAATAATAAAAGTTTAGTAACAAAAACTCCCCTAGTATGATAACTTTATGAGCAAAAAATAGAGAATTATACAAAGAATTTATAATTTAATGAGCAAAAAAGAGAACCATCCCAGATATGTAAAATGTGGCGAATAAAAAAATGGAGTAACAAATGAACCGCCCTGAGAAGATGTTTGCAAATTCAACTGATTGGCTACGCGTCTTTGTAAATTATTTCTGTAACTGCATATGAATTTTGAATATAAACAATTAAATTTTCTTATAAAACGGTGACGTCGCTACTGTACGAATAGGGTATTTGACAATTTTTGGGAAAGTGTTTTAAATTGCACATATGCACTTAATTATAGATGCAAAATTATTATTATACATATTTTTAATCGCTCTTGTTGCTCATGACGTCACGATCTAGTAGTTTAGTAAATACTTTGTAAAAATAAGTAATTCTTTAGTGTTTATATCTGTATTTCTTTCTCTACACACCACTTAAAAATTTTAGAATTAATTTTTTGAAGAAAAATACAGATAATACTAAAGAACTTCTTATGTTTATAAAGTATTTAACTAACTACTAGATCGTGACATCATGAGTGACAAGAGCGTTCTAGCGGGAAATTTGAAACAAATTTTTAAAAACCCTATTTTAAATGTGTTAACGATTATAAAAGTATATAATAATAATTTTGCATATATAATTAGGTGTAAATGCACAATTTAAAACACTTTCCCAAAATTTATCAAATACCCTATTAACACAAAACCACACAAGACTGATGTTTGTTAGTAAATAATAATAATAATGACAAGTAACATCTATACTGCTGCTTTTGTCATAACTATCGCGCCAAAACTTCAATAATTATTTTATTACTTAATAGACCTTTTCAATTTAACGGCTATCTCTTTCCATCGCTGCAAATACTAAGAAAATGGCGCCAACAACTGCCAGTTGGGCTGTCAAACGAAACGTCAAAAATATTGCAGTCATTAAAATATCTGTATTCTCGGTGACAATTTACATCATTAGACCTTTTAGCTTCAAGAAGAGCTTTTGTAACTTATTTCGATAAGTTTTTTAAAGTTGTCTGAGATTTTTCTTACAATTTACGTCTATTTTCTTAGAAACAAACATCATGGATCTCAGTTGTTCTTACTATACGCAAATCCCTATTGTGTATATATTCTATCTCTTTAAATTGAAAAGTCTATTGAAATTATCTCAAGCATTAAAAAAGAAAAAAACACAGAATTTTCTGTTTTTGAATTACCAACAAAATTATAAAAAAAATCCAAAAACCTAAAAGAATCTAGTTTTGAGTCGAATACAAATTCCGGGCGCTGCAATTTTGTCACGTGAAAATTCAATTTGTTTTGACATCCTTGTGTATCATGTAAAAACAGCAGTGTTGTGACTGATCTAGATCATTTGATCTAAATAACTGATCTAGTTCATTTAGTATGTTTTTTGATCTGATCTAGATCCGTTTATGTATTCAGATCTTGATCTGGATTAGATCTAAAAACTAGGATCTATGATCTTAAAAAAAGATCGAATATACGAGAAAATCCAAGAAGAAATTAAATACTTGTAAGTTGTAATTTATTTAACTCACTTAAAAAATCCAATGGCATAATGATTGTCTGCGAATTTAATATGGTCTGTCTTAATAACATTTCAACAATTCTAATGTTTAAAATTATTATTTTTGTTTCTGTTTCCACTTTATTCATTAAATTAGTATTAATAAAACAAAGTAGTTATGTATCTGTCTAATTTTTCTTACCATATCTAAGGCATAAGGCTAGGTATATTCTTTGTAATTAATTTACTTCTTGTATTCCTATTTACTTAATAAGAAATAAAAAGCATTTGAAAATCGTTACTGATCTTTTTTATGATTTAAAAAAAAACAGATCCCATATTCCTGATCTGATCTGAAGAAAAAGATCCAATCGCAGAAATTGACCTATGATCTGATCTAGAACATTAATTGTAATGATATTGATCTTGGTCTAGATCCTTTATAAATTGATCTATCACAACACTGAAAAACAGTAAATCGTCGGAATGTTACCATATATGCATTTGCCATGTAACCACAGAATTATTTTCTTATATTTATAAACAATATATTATGTGTATTTTTGTTGAAGCAATTCAATGTATTCTTCGAATTCACTTATATAAAAATATGAACAATACGAATACGTCATATAGATATTTGAAGAGTAATTGAAAGTATATTAAAGTAGTTATTATCCGATTCTTCAAAAGTAATTACATACAGAAACTACATTTACTTTTTAATTAGCTATAGTTCAAGTTAATCTCTAATTGGTGTCTGTAAATTTAAACTTTAATTGAAACTGTTTTTAAAAGTTCCATTTTCTGAATGGTCCATTCTCCATTTCATCTAAATAGTTTCCTCTTTTAAATAAGTGCGGAGCCCTCCATAAAACGAAGTGTTATCCTCAAATTGGATTCTTTTATTAAAATTCCACCGCTTCACACAAATAAAGGTTTAATTGTAGCAGAGCGTTAGAATTATTTATTTTTCTCGTTTGACCTTTGTCTTTTAAGTGACATCAACCAGAAAAATTTAATTCACGTCGCGTTCGAAGAACTGGAAGCTTAAATTTCTGGAAGATTTTAAATGCTTTGCACAATACATATAGAAAGATCGTGGAAAACAATTTTGTTTTATTTTTATGGCATATACTTTCGTTAGATGTATACAAGATGTGGAAGAGATCTGTATAACTTTATATGTTATATTTGAAAACTATTACTTCAAAGATGTGTGGTTCTTTGAGAGTTCTTAGTTTTCATATTTAATATCATAAAGAAATAAGTATATTATGTACTTTTATTATAATAACCAAAGGAAATATCTATCACCTATGAAGTTTAATAAAAAAATAACGAGAATCTGTTATCAGCTTAATACAAAATTTAATGCAGATTATTCCGTCAATATCATAGAGCATTGGTATAATAAATACTTTATAAATTCGGAATGAATAGATATGTTTATTTTAACAAAATAGAGCATTGTTATAAATAATAGAAACAAAATCGCGGAGTTCACTCAATTCATTAATAAAAAAAATTCAATCCGACGTTTCGGCTATACTGCGGACCTCTTCAGGGAATGAATAGTCAATTGTTAAAATGGAATTACCATTGATTATTCATTCCCTGAAGAAGGCCGCAGTACATCGGATTGAATTTTTTTTATTAATAAATTGACTGAACCCAGCGATTTTGTTTCTAATATAAACCGCCAGTCACGATCTTTTCCATTACAATTGTTATAAATAATGAAAAGAGGAAAATTACTGTGAATTTACATTTTTGATTCTTCGGATAAAATTGCTCTTGGTTTATAATAGCCAGCGATAATATGAAAGTAAAGATATATTTGCAAATCTTTTAGCATAAATAAATTAATTCTAATCTGCATATACATATGATTTATATTACCTAACTACAGTGCTGGGACTTTGCCGTATCGCCTGGCGATCGCTTGACGTAAAAATGACGTCATTCTAACATCTCGGTACGGTATCGCTTGGCGATCATATGACGTTTATTTTACGTCATGCGCTCGCTATGTGCAACGAGGAATTCTTGTTTTAAATAACACAATAAATATCGCATATTGACATTTTTGTCAATAATCACCTTTTAAGGTCCATATAATCTGAAAAATAACGATTATCTGAAAAAATACTTGCACCCGAATCTACAAGTACTTTTTCAAGTACTTGGTACTTTCAAGTACTTAAGAAACTAAAAAAGTACTTGTACTTCAAGTAGATTTAGAAACATTAAGATACTTGGTACTTGTACTTCAAGTACTATTTTCCGGTATTTGCCCAGCTCTGATAACAGCTTTACTTGGCGTAGGCATTCTTTGTATTATCTTTTGTAAAGCTTTATTAGAAATTGGTTTTCAAATGTTCTGCAAATTGCTTGATTTCCTTTTGATCACTGTGTGTGTTTCTTTATTTCGCCCCACAAATGCTGGAAGGGCTTCAAAGCGGACAAAGATAAACATTAATCGTCTATCTGTAGTACTAAAGATTTTCAAGATTTTACTGTCATGTCTACATTGATTATTTTTTTATAACCTGACATTTATTTTAATGTTTTGTTATCTTTGATTACTAACAATTTTCCTTTCTTTTTCAGGTGAGTCCAATTGGGTTTTTTTACTTTATTCCATACATCTCGAAAGGTATGACCTTCAATAAAATTCTAAAATTAAATTTCTCTTAAATTCATAAAAGATATTGATCGCGCCAGAATATTTATATTCACTTCGGTAATCTTGTGAGAAATTCTTTCTTTTTTAAAATTTCATCTTCATCTCTGACGTGTTCCTTGTGGTGAATAATAAAGGAAGTAATTCCGTTGTCAGAAAGAGTAGATTGGTATAAATAGCACAGAAAGGCGAGGGAGTTCCACTACCCTATATTGTGTATTCTCGACTGATTACTTTCAAACGAGACTCGCAAGAAATCGGATGGAATAATATACAAACACTGTGAAATGATCCGAGATATCTATGGAAGGAAAAGACAATACAGAACGATATTATTGGGAGGATTCTTCAAGGTTCTTGGTCAGTGAACAAGGTTGTTGCGGTCATTGAACAATATTATATAATGTTGAATTTTTTATTTTAGTTACCAAACATTATTTGACAGAACTATTAATTTTTACCTCTCGCTAAGAGAGGTATTGAATTCATGCTAAAAATCGCATATCCAGATTTTAGTGAATAAGCACGTTTTAACGTCCCTAGAATCCGATTATAACATTTTTATGATGATGCCCGTGTATGTATGTATGTGTGTGTGTGTGTGTGCGTGTGCGTGTGTGTGTGTGTGCGCGTGCTTGTGTGTGTGTGTGTTTGTGTGTGTGTGTGTGTGTTTGTGTATGAGTGTGCGCGCGTGTGCGCGCGTGTGTGTGCGCGTGTGTGTGTGCGTGCGTGCTTGTGTGTGTGTGTGTGTGTGTGTGTGTGTGTGTGTGTGTGTGTGTGTGTGTGTGTGTGTAGATGTTGGAATCACGATTTCTCAAATACTATAAGACTTAAAACATTTTTAACTACGGATTCCTCAATCTAATAATAATGGGAAGAGTTGATTAAGTTTTGGTAATAATCGGACAACCGGAACTGGTAGTTACAAGAAAAAAATCATCTAAATATTATTTATCGAAAATTTGTGTAAATACTTATATTAAGAACGTTAAGTTCTTTATTCGATAAATATAAATTCATTATTATATCTTCTATAGATTTAGAGATAAAAAAATGCATATAAAATAATTTGATGTAATAAATCTCAGATCAAACTACTTCAAGGCAAGAAATTCAAATGTTTGTAATTGACACATAAATGTCACAGTCAAAAATATTTGCATGCCACTATCCGTGCCACTATCAAAAAAATATTTGTGCATCATTATGAAAATAAAAAAAGTCAACAACGCAAAAGAATATACGTAAAAAAGAATATAAAAGGAATTTGCGAAAAAATGACGAATATAAAGAAAAAGAAAAGGAAAGTAGAAAAACAAAATTTTAGGATATTGAATATAAAGAAAATGTACGTATTGTACATAATTTATATTAAAATATCCCATAGATTTTGCAAATATATGTGAGACTTATTTTGTACTGAGACATGAATATATGTATTTGTGTTTAAAAGTATTTTTTGTTTTATGCGTACAACCATGTAAAATATCTGGCGCACGGATCACCTCAACTACAGATAGGACACATAATGTATTTTTTGAAATACAAAATAGTGACATCTACAGATTGCTTCCATGAACTAACGCACACTGTGATGTCTTAGTCGGCTTGGTAGTTTGTGACACAGGAGACATGCCATTTAAAGATAAATTAAAATTTTGAATTTTTAAATTAAAAGACATAATAAGAAAAAATATAAGTGTATACATATATTTTAAATAATCACAATACAATAACTATAAATTCATTTCTAAATAAATTTCAAATTACTTGTCAGAGACATACACTTCTATTTTAATATTTGTTTATATGTAAGATAAAAGGATATTGGAAATGGTACGACATTTCATCATTAAATATAAAAGTAAACGTCTATTTGCTTCTTTGCACTGCATTTTATATCAAATAGCACAACGAATGTTCATCAACTTATTGAATTTCAATTCATATTACGTCAAAAAATAAACACAGTTAATACACTTTAAAACTGGAGAAATCACCAAAATAAATCACTACTGGCACTATATCTAAAACTATAAACTATTACAAATTGAATTACCAAATAATTAAGGATGTTAAAGCGTATTTTCAATGACATGTGTGATGACTTGTGTGACTTTACAATTCAAAATATTGCAAAATGTTTTCAACTCAAAGGTGACAATCCATTTTCTTACAAGTTAAGCACTGTCGCGCCTCTACAGTTTGCTTCCTGGAACTATGATAGTGTTTTGGCACATTCATTTAGCTGTCCGGTGCCTGATCTGGCGGGAGGTTATGTGCTGGCCACATCAGATTTTTAATTTTGCGTCAGCTGATATACTTGTACTGAAATTATTCAGCTAACAGCTAACCGGACTACTTATGGTTAACCAGATAGTAAGCGTGCTGGTAACCCTGTTTGAATAAAACATGGCCGGCTATTAGTACGGTTCAGATAAGAAAATAGTTGGTTTAGATAGAGAAATAAATTATGTCTTCTGATAGGTCAGAATGCACTAAAGTAGTTCACAAAAGTGAAAGAAATAATACCTGTCTTCTTTGAGTTATAAAATAATATCAACAAAAATAAATGATAATTAACCATGATTTTAACTTCGACTCTGTAATTTTTAATATTCTGAATTGTACATATTTACATATTAAAATATTTAATAATAACAAAGTTTGGTTATACGATTTGAAATTATTTATTTAATGCATGTAAGAATGGTCGACTCTCAAGCACTATATTTTTATTTTCTTACTTATATTATGCAGTCAGTATAGTACAGCTTCTTATCAAAATAATTTTAAAATGTTGTCTTCTTTTCGGTAAATGATGCCTTCTAAAACAACATTCTTGGTATACAGGCTGTAACAGCTAAACGAGCTACCTCAAATAATTTCTGGATTATTAAAGATACAATAAAATACTATAAGACAATCTTATGAAAAACAATTAAAATGAAACATTTATTTGTTAGTAACTTTATATATAATGTTCTATTTGTTTTCTATCGTAAATAATTCAAATTTATAGATAGCAGTTATTGTTTTGCATACATAGGCTACTGAAAATTGATTTAAATTTCCATTGAATTTTTCTCATAATTTTTGTAGTGTTAGGATATAAAATGATTACATTGTTGAATTCAGAAAAATACTCTATCAAAAAAAATATAACTTTGTGTTGTAACTTGAGAACCACTAGTATAAAAAATATTTTCTTCTGCATTCGGATGTTCCCCCTTGTCTTCTATAAGATTGCCTTGTAGTATTTTATTGTATCTTTAATAATATAGAAATTATTTGTGGTAGCTCGTTTAACTGTAACACCCTGTATTTTGTTTTAAAATGATAGATGACACAATAAATAATCATTTCGGAAGTCTATAATTTGTACATAATGTCAAAATTGTCAAATATTAAAAAAAGTTAGCTATACTAATTAAATAGGTACCAATTTTGTTCAAATACCTGCTAAAAACTTTACGATCCTGTGGCCCAAAGCATGAGTTAAAATATTTTAACATTTGTACTTATTTAATTGTGCAACTATTAGATAATAAAATTAGTTCCATCTTTTGTCAAAATTGATATTGGTTATTCTTGCTTTAAGTCACAGAGATTGTTTTAATATTTAGATAATTAAAAGAAATGAATTTCATATAATCGTAATTTTTGTAATATCAACCCCAAATACATAACACATTTTCTTTTCTTTTCGTATTCTTTTGTTGGCGAATTTAATTGAAAATTACAATAGCTCTCTTACAATTAACTTCTACATTACTGCTCGAATTGACAGATTCCGAATTTTGTATGCAACCCAAAATTACCCAAACCGTATTGGGATGCAATTAATTATTTATGGATTATTAGGGTTGGATGCTTCATTTAACACGTTCCTTTCACTTTCCCTAAAGGTCAGCAAGCTTACTGAGTAAAACACCGTTGAAAAACACGACAAAAGGTTACAAAAGAAATTTTCCGAAGTTTTAATGAACGAAAAAATATTTTTAAGGAAACTGGAAGCAATTTTAAAGAGAAGTTAATTTTCTCATAATTGTTCTTAAATTATCAAAAAGTACACCAAAATATACTAATTCAATATTGTATACAAATCCAGGTTCATAATAACTCGGCCGCTTATTATTTTCAAGAAACAAATTATAAAACCTACGCAAATGGTGTACATATTTATTACTACTCAGTTTAAAATATAGATTTTAAAATTACAAAAACTGATTATATTATTCGAGCTTTAATTATATTAGACAATGTACTCGTATCCACAAGCTCTGCAATTCTCTCATAAAGCCGGCCCCACACTACTCGCCTCGTATACTTATACAAGTATTTACAAGTATTCAAAGGCATGCACGAATGCCGAGTCCGACCTCCCAAATTACTCGTGTATACTTGCATTTGTGCTTCCTCGGTAATACATGGGAATATTTTGCAAGCAGTCGTTTAATTTCCCAACAATTTTAAATTTGTCAGTATCATGATGGGCAGCCAAACAGATGACATACTTCTCGCTAATGCGGTGTATGTTATTTTAAATGGGGGAATATATTTTACTAAATAAAAAGCAGAGGCGCAAATGAAGATGGTGTTGAAACACGAAATATAGCGATTGAACACAAACTCTAACGAGGAAATAGGGAGTGATCTGGGAGATTCCGCGAGTTGTGCACTCATGTTTTGCCTCGTCATTCGCCGAAATTCGCGAGTGGCATTCGCACTTTCGTCGCCACAAAGCGAATGATCCTTTTCATACTCGCCGAGTGTAAAGACTGAGTTCGCCGCATCACTACAAGCCTTTGGCTCGTCCCCAAAAACCGCTCCCTGAGCGTGAGCTACGAGCTGCGATGCGAGGAACAAGGCGAATGACGAGTGGACAGATTACATATTTGCCCCGCCACTTGCCTTGTGATTCGACTCGCCATTCATACGAATGTGTAGATGCGTTAATAGGCAAGCATGTTGGCGAGTGTAATAAACCTTTGACTCGTACGAGCATAGCCAAGTACGAGGAATTTCAATCCCACATCACTCGTGATTGTGGATACTTGTCAATTGCGAGTAGTGTGGGGTCGGCTTAACAAATCTATACATTTGCACGAATGGCGAGTCGAATCGCAAGGCGAGTGGCGGGGCAAATGGCAAATATGTAGGCTATTCACTCGTCATTATCATTCGCCTCGTAGCGTTCGCACCGGGACCTGTTTTTGGGAACGAGTCAAAGGTTTGTGGCGATGCGGCGAACTCAGTCTTTACACTCGGCGAGTGTGAAAACTCTCATTCGCTTTCTGGGGACGAACGTGCGAATGTCACTCGCGGATTTTGGCGAATAACGAGGGAAACTCGAGTGCGAATATGTAGAGGATTGTCACAAGGTAGGTTTTACTGTATGTACTGGATTTTGCCAATCATAAATGCTCGTACCACGATCACGGGTTTAACTAAAACGCTGTTTTAAGAAATGTTAAATTTAAATTTCAATATTTAATTTCGCCCTTATGTATAAAGAACGATTTTTTTAAAAATATGTGTTTGCATACAATCTATGTTCTGCTTTAAAATCATATTTTGATTAATTTGATATTATTATTTATTATTATTATTATTATTATTATTATTATTATTATTATTATTATTAAATAAAATTTGACATTTCTTAAAACAGCGTTTTAGTTAAAACCTTGATCGTGGTGCGGGCCGATGGGTCTCAATAGAAAATATAAAGTAGGTAGTCGGAAGAATTTTGGAGAAATTTCTTATCACTTGTGTATGTTTTATCATATGATCAAAATGTAAGCCATTATTTTTAAAATACGCCAAAACAGAAAACTATATTTTTACAGGGTGCGTTATGTAACTAAGTGTACAACGCTTAACTCATAGGCAGTAAATCTGGCAATAATTTTTGTTCAACATGCTTTCTATAAGAACTGGAGGCCTTTAAAACTGGCCAATTATGTTTTGTAAAAAAGTAAAAATCAATGTGTTCTCTGGAAAAAAAATCACACCTGAATTAACTAATCATTTGAGACTTTCATAATGAAAAACTACATGTTTATCAACATTGTTGCACGTCCTCCCACTCTTGATTGGTGAAGATCATTGGTATTTTAAGATAATAAATATAAATAAATAAAATATAAATAATATGCCTGCGCAAAAAAAGTTTAATGTCAATTTTGACAATCAACATTTTTTCCAGAGAACACATTGATTTTTTCTTTTTCAAAATCATGATTAGTCAGTTTTAAAGGCCTCCAGTTTTTGTAAAAAAGCATGTTAAACTAAAATTATTGCCAGATTTACTATCTATAGGGTCAATTCTACCATGGGTTAAGCGTTGTAAACTTACTTACGTAACATCCTATATATCTTCTCTTTATGCTACATTCATGTATTTTTCTATCTTTTACTATTTTTGTAGAATAAAGGTTTGACATGTGGTATTTCTTTTTGACTCACTTTGAACAACATATAAGAGTAAATTTCTTGTTTTTGTTTGTATTTTCGTCTTGTCCTTAATTAAATTTACTCATTTTGGAAACAGTAAACATATCTTAATCCAGAGAACTAAGTGAGAAACACTAGATCCATTATACTTGCAAGAAGCCTGGGGCTGAATTTTAATTCATTCTAATTAATTCTTCGTATTTACATAAAACAACAAATCAATTCCTATTGTAATGTATACGAGCCAAATAATACATTCTTACAGTTCTACTATACAGCTACACTGTAATGAACAACATTGTCTTAGTTGTAATTGAATTTCAAGACGTCTATTTCGACGAACATAAGGATTTTGAGAATGATACACATATAAAGCTTTCTGTTGTAAATTGATGTGCTCAGCACATTTCCTCCTGCCAATTTAAAGTTTTTTTCCAATGAGTTCATGACAGAGAAAAAAGTATTGACAAAAGTTACAGAGAATACAAAGTCTATAACTGATCGTTTTTACTAAAGTCGCCCTATAGAAGACTAGCATAGTAAAATTAGTTTAATTAACTAAACTTTATTCATTACATGTTCACATGTGGCAATTTTCAGCAAAAATAGTCATCAACTTAACAAAAAACGAAAATTAAAAACGTAGAACAATATCTCTGAAAACCTCCAGAGCAGTAAGCAGCTTATTAAAATTCATACAATAACAAGTTTGAGTCTTTTTTCACAAAAGCGTGTAACGATTCAAATCCTGGTCTCCATAAAAAGCATTCCAATTTTCCTGCGAAGTAAAGAGGACTAATTGCAATTAGAATAATGGCTGGTTTCGAAAAAGATGTTTAAGGAGAGCAAGCATTAGATTTCGTAACTTGGTTAGATGTACTCTATTTTATTATTTAGTCACGCTGCCAATAATAATAAAGTCTCGAAAAGAATTTAATGATGAAATTAAAATTTTTAGTACCTAGTAATTTGATTTGAGTAACAGTAATCAAGGTTAGAATTAGGTAATCATAATTAGCTCATTCGTCATTTTTTAAAATGTTTTAATGGAAAGAACGATTAATCGAAAGAATGATAGAAAATATTAAATTAAATTAACCTTCCGTCGGTCGCAACTAATATGCAGCGAAACGGTCGCAATGTATCATAATAATATATTTGATTTTCACTTGAAGTAACAGTAAAGGCATTTTGTGTTTTTGTATTATGCTTACTTTAAATTATGCCTCATTGCCGTTTCTTTCGAATGATATTCATTATTCTATTACTTTTTACCTCTCGCTAAGAGAGGTATTAAATTCATGCTAAAAATCGCATATCCAGATTTTAGTGAATTAGCACGTTTTAAGGTCCCTAGAATCCGATTATAACATTTTTATGATGTGTGTGTGTGTGTGTGTGTGTGTGTGTGTGCGTGCGTGCGTGCGTGCGTGCGTGCGTGCGTGCGTGCGTGCGTGTGTGTGTGTGTGTGTGAGCTGAGACAAAATATTTTATGGCATCTATACCATTTCTGGAATATTGGGCATCGTTCATAAAACATTTTCATTTATTGCGCTTTAGATTTATTTGAACTTAAATGCTTCTCTTTAGTTGTTTTTTAATTTTTGTATTCATGGAAAGATATTCCTGCTTCTCTTCGTGAATATTCGTATAAATTCGTAGATGTTCGCCAGGACGATGTCACATCGCGGTTTAAAACCGATCACCGCATATAATTGAATTAGATGCCTCTCTACCTTCGACAAAACGAATAACAGGAACTGAATTGCTCTTCATGTCGAATAAGAATTTGTTGAGCACTTCACAATACGATAATCCTAATCTCAATGCTGGTATACATCAGAAGTTTTATAAATTTACTTCCTTTCTGTGTAGAATTGGCGGATTATACAGTTTATTGTGGGTTTGGATTTTATAAATCACTTCGACATAGCAACATTTTTATTCGGGAACAGGACCTGTAGTTTGTATTAAAGAAAGGTTTTTGTGAAAACCCCAGGACTTTCATATGTCTTAAAAAGGTTAAAACCACACTTTAGTAATTGTACGAGATGATATTTAACTGTACAAGGTTTAATCGATGGAAGAACTAACCCCAAGGTTAGTAAACGTGACAATAATTTTTGTTGTACATGTTTAAGGAGCCCCTTAAAACTGACCAATTACATCGTAGTTAAAAAATTTGTTAACAAGTAAAAAGTGTTTTCTGGAAGAAATGTCACACCTGTAACAATTGACATAAAACATTAGCGTCGCGACAGATCGCAATTAAAATGAACGTTAGGCCTCTTTCACATGCTCCGACTTTTCGCCGTGCGCCGTATCCGGCACGGTGTCGTGCAAATTTAAGAACGCGCCGTTAAGCAAACTGGGAAAACAAAAATATACACGGCGCGGCTTTTCGCCGTGTTTCCGTCTCACAGTTTTACTCTTGTCAATGTCATTGTAGTAATTATTGTATCTCTTTTATTTATAATTAAAAAAATAACGTCCATGATGCAGGCAAATTGAGTGTCAGGTCGCGAATCTGGGGAACCGGGTTCGATCCCGACCGACGCTAAATATTTCCAATTTTAAATGGCACTATATTGACCCCTGTGGTGCACTCTCCACGCCAGCAATGAGTGCCCGTGAGGTGACGCCTGGTAAGCGCCCGCACGGTACAAATATGTCATCATCATTACCAATATCTGCGTACAAAGCAGATTGGCACACCCAGCAATGGGTAATATGCCGTGATGATATATTTATTTATTTATTTATTTATTTATTTATGCAGGCAAATGGGTCCATCCCTTAAATCTACAAAATTGGTGGTGTTTTCGTTATTTTATAAAAATATTTAAGATTTATAGAATTCAACAATTCAAAGAACAAGTCTGTCACACTAGAGTCATCAAATATTATACGTCCACCTCGTAATTTTCCATCTTTATTATTAGTATGCACTTTGTAAAGGTTGTGGTTGATTTTACCAAAATAAAGTAAGCTTGCGTACTTCAAAACATTTATTTTATGAAATGTGTCAAACATGAGTCAATAAAACCGAAATATGAATATCATTCACAGACTACTTCATTAAAATGACAAATAAAATAATGAAATACTTGTCTGGCGCACGGCAAAATGCCGGCAAGTCTGAACGCATGCATTTAACTACGTGTACTTTTTGCGCCGTAAACGGCGATTTGCCTTGCCGGATTGAAATGGGCGCCGTAGGAGCAACGGCGGCCCTTCACGACTAAACGCCGTGGGCGACGTCGATCGTATCATGTGAACATAATTTCTAAGCACGGTGCCGTGCCGGACACGGCGAAAAGTCGGATCGTGTGAAAGAGGCCTTAGTGGCGTTGTTGTATAAAACAAGATGGCCGCCCTACGATGGGTTTGACAAGTTCACATTATTCACTGTGTTTCGTTGACTGTGTTATCAAACCGAGTTTAAAAACTTTTAATTTAATTATTACTTACTACACTACTTACTCAGCTGTCACTTATTCAATATGGCGCTTGTACGATTGCTTTTCGTAGTACAGATTTGCGCCACTAGAGGGGAAATTTTTACTACGATTGCGAATTTGAGACTTTCACAATGAAAAACTACATGTTTATCATGTTAATTTGAAATTTGATATTCAATAAACCGAATATAAATTGTACGCTAAAGCAAAAAAGCATTTCATGTCACTTTTGATAATCAATATTTTTTTCCCAGGAACACATTGATTTTTTTTTACAAAATTTTGAACTATGACATAATTGGTCAGTTTGAAGGTGCTCCAATTCTTTAGAAAGCATGTAAAACAAAAATTATTGCCAGATTTACTATCTATGGGGTTATGTGTACCATCGGTTAAGCGTTGTACGCTTCCTTAATAACACCCTGTATTTATTGGCGAAGAAAATGAACTCGTAGCCGCCTGGTGGCAAAATTATGAACTTGTCTAGAAAGTAATCAAACTGTTGTGTTTACGGTTGTCATACTGACTTTTAAACAATACTGTACTTCAAATCAATTTACATTTAAAAATATATGAACTTTATTTGCTTATATCCCTGTCTAACACTGTACAAGTTTTGACAATTACTCTTCTCGCCGGCCATTTTCTGAAATCGGTGCTGCCTCTATCGGTCATTTTCGTTGCCAATAAACTACTGAAGAAACAAAAAAAATCGCGGACTTCATTACGTTTTGATCCCTAGACCTTCCTTTGCCTAGTAGAATGCTCTACGAACGGAATCCTAAAGTCAGTGAATTTTTACGTGTCTTTTTACCTCTCGCTAAGAGAGGTATTGTATTAATGTTAAAAATCGCATATGCAGATTTTAATGAATAAGCACGTTTTAAGGTCTCTAGAATCCGATTATATGTGTGTGTGCGTGCGTGCGTGCGTGTGCGTGTGTGTGTGTGTGTGTGTGTGTGTGTGTGTGGATGTTGGATTCACAATTTCTCAAATACTATAAGACTTAAGAAATTTTTAACTACGGTTTTCTCAATCTAACAATAATGGGAAAAGTTGATTAAGTTTTGGTAACAATTGGACAACCGGAAGTAGTAGTTACAAGAAAAAAATCATCTAAATATTATTTATCGAAAATTTATGTAAATACTTATATTAAAGAATGTTAAATTATTTATTCGATAAATATAAATTCATTATTATATCTGCTATAGATTTAGAGATAAAGAAATGCATATAAAATAATTCTCAAATCAAACTACTTCAAGGCAAGAAATTCAAATGATTGTGATTGACACATAAATGTCACTGTCACAAATATTTGTATGCCGCTGTCAAAACTATTTGTACATTATTATGAAGATTATGAAAATAATAAAAAAAGTCAACAACGTAAAAGAATATACCTAAAAAAGAATATAAGTGGAATTTGCGAAAAAATGACGAATGTAAAGAAAAAGAAAAGGAAAATATAAAAATAAAATTTCAGGATATTGAATACAAAGAAAATGTATGTATTGTACATAATTTATATTAAAATATCCAATAGATTTTGCAAATATATGTGAGAATTATTTTGTAGTGAGACATGAATATACGTATTTGTATTTAAAAATATTTTTCGTTTTTTGCGTACAACCAGGTAAAATATCTGGCGAGAGGTTATGTGCTGGCCATATCAGATTTTTAATGATGGTGTACGTATATGAATGAACCCTTCTATTCAGAGCATATTCATCTATTAAAGGTGAAGTCCATGAAGTTTTCACTAAAATCTTTCTTCAGTATTTCATAATTGAATTATTCACAGTTCTGAATCTTACAAAATAACTGTATAAAAACATTTTACAATAGTACTACAATTCGGAGTTGATTGGAACTTATAAACTTATAGAACTAAGTAAATCATTCATACGCTTTTATGTTTTTGATAAAAACACTAGTATTCGTATGGAATTCTTATAAAAAAGATTGACCCTTTGAGGTATTTTAATATCCTTTCCCTAATGCGGTAATTCCCCATAAGCTTGACCTGGATTGAATAGAAGCTAGCTGCGGTGACACCGCTTGACATGTTGCGGAGTTCACGAGGGTGAGATCGGATCTGTCACCATTCACGCCAAAACAGATCCACTGCTCGGGAAATTGCAGCTAAAAATATACTCTACATCGCAAAAAACGTACACATCATCGGAAAAAAATATTGTCCTGCATTTAGAAAAAGCTAATCATCGTTTTCGACTCAACTATTTTCGTTGTAATTGTTATGTATTAAATTCCTACAATATTTAAATTAAAAATATAATTCGCAAAGCAATTTCTAGTTGTTAATAGCAACACATTTTTCAGTTTGTCAAATTTACTAATTAGTCCTAAATATTTCGTAATTTTTATGTTGTGAATAGGTACTCAAAAATTGTCAGTTCTTCGAAGAATGAGAGATACAAACTTAAAACCTTCAAAAAACCGTTTTTTTGTCAGCGTAGTCCGGAACAAAGTGTTTTTGGGGAATAGAGATATGTAAAACTAGTCATACTATTCACTACGAATTTATTAAATCTACATATTTGATGTACCTATTGAACACATAATTTTTCCGCCAGTTGTTTAGATGCGGTGTTCTAATGTAATGATATTTAAAATAAAATATGTTATAACATTAAGAATTATTTTAAACAACAAAACGAACGAATAATGTAAAAAAAAATAGTTTTTCTAACATAAGTTTTTTTGTAATTTATTTTGGCGCTGAAACAGTATCACGTGGTTTGCGACGTACGAGTGATTGATGATATTTCCAACAAATTTTGTACATATACATAACTGCAAACCTGCTATTAATTAGAAAGAGCTGCAATCCAAAGATTTTAAATTAGAAGAGGTAAATTGGTTATAATACCTCTAGGCCCTTATGTGACTATGTGACACGTTGTAGTTCGAATCTAAACGACTGTAAATTTCAATTTTTAATTAACACAAGAGTGACTTCTATTTTGTACAAATTCCATACAGAAATTTCATGCGGTAGATTGTATATTTCCAGTAAAATTGTAACACATATGTTAATTGCTCTTGACATTGACAACTGTCTATCAAAATTTTCTTTAAATATTACAGTTACTGTTTCCATGGTTTTATCATAGCTGGCTACTTTATGAAATTTAATATCTTTTTAATTTTTTAACTCTAAATCTATTAAATATGAAGTATAAAATGCAGTCAAATCCTATAGAGAATAAAATATTCTTTAATATTTATATTAACATACAATGACTAAAAATGATATTTAACTTCAAATACGAGTACTTCCGGTTGACTAATTGTCACCAAAATCTAATGACCTCTTCATATAGATGAGAACTCGAGGAATGCGCAAAAATTATAATTTTTGGAAAAGTACACACACACACACACGCACGCACGCACGCACGCACGCACGCACGCACACACACACACGCACGCACGCACGCACGCACACACACACGCACACACACACACACACACACACACACACACACACACACACACACACTCACACATACACACACACGCACGCACGCACGCACGCACGCACACACACACACACACTCACACACACACACACACACCCGCGCCCGCGCGAACGCACACATACATACATACATCACCGTAAAAATAGTAAAATCGTATTCTATGGACTCCAAAACATGCTTATTCATTAAAAACTCATCGAATTTTTTGACCAAAGACATTGGCTCGCATTCCGAGCGCACTTTTATAATAAAAGCGCTTTTATGGAGCGCGCTTTTACATTATATTCTTATGAGGACTGTGCTCCATAAAAGCGCTTTTATTATAAAATTGCGCTCGGAATACACGCCAATATCTTTCTTTGGCGAAAGGTAATAAAAAAGAACTCAAAATTTTAGATTTATAATACAAAAAGGTAAAAGTTTCAGAAAAAAATAGAATACCCCATTACTATTAATTTTACGATTATCTCAATATACCCGAAGTTAAACTTTGATGTCAGTGGCATTAAAAAAGTACACTTCAAGAATTAATGTGACGTATGAGTCCAAAATGTTTAGTATTTGAACTTGATTATGTACCTTTTGTTCACAAAATTAGTTCCATCTTTGGCATTACATTTCAACGACGCCTGGAATTTTAAGACGCTTCTTATACCATTTTTAAAACATTAAACTTACCTCATAGAATATTTTCATTTAAAAATCTTATTAATTTTTTGGCTTTACACGTCTGAACTTAAACGTCTCAATTACAAATCCTTCATTAAAAGTATCATCTTCAAGTTGATTTTATATTCGTGTTCAAGCTCACCGAAATCAATCTATTCCCAAGGCTCTTTGAAAGTTCTTCTCGTCCTTTAAACTGGCTTGCTATGATCCTTGATAGGACGATATCTCACCCTTGTGGAAGGGGATTAATTTAATGGCGTATGGATTACATGATCAGCGATGGCGATAAACCCTGATCACCCACCGAAAGCGAATATCAAATCGGAAAGGAAATGTAATAGTTTGAATTTGCATTCCAGGATGAATATTCGATAAGATTAATAAAAGAGAATTGCCAGTAATTAAGAGTATTAAATCCCACATCGTGTTCCTGCTATTAATTACAATGAGCTGCAATCCAAAGATTTTAAATTAGAAGAGGTAAATTGGTAATAATACCTTTAGGCCCTTATGTGACAGGTTGCAGTTCGGATCTAAACGATTGCAAATTTCAATTTTTAATTGACACAAAAGTGACTTCTATTGCTTTCTACACGACAATTTTAAAAGCGGGGTGGGGGCGGGGGATGTATATCTAATGAGGTGATGCCAGGTGTGATAAGACGAGGGTAAGAGCAATAACAAATAAATTACTTTTTATAAACTTTTCTAAATTATAGTTTAAGAATAGTGATGCACGCTACGCGAGACGAGACGAGAAATATAAAATATCGGTCTCGTCTCATTTTCGGATCTGTAATATCAATCTCGCTCTCGTTCTCGCACATTTTTTTAGGTCTCGTCTCGTTCTCGCACGAGAGTCTCGCTATAAAAATAAGCGCTTGCGCACTACATATTTACATAACAGTTTAACTACAAGAAACAAGTTCGCACCGTTTTCCGTGTATTTGCAGTCGTATAAGTATAAATATAATAAAGAGGCGAAACACTAAATTCTGGTTACCAAATTATTTCAATACATACAATACAATAAAATGTGATAAGTTGGTAAATAATTTTATTCACAATCGGTTAGTAATATGGCGATTTCTGACTTTTAAAAAATTGGGAAGTTAGTTATTGTTAACCTCATATTCCAAGAGGTTGGAAAGTATAACGTGAGTATAGCTGCAACTTTCCAACCTCAGCTATACTCACGCTATACTTTCCAACCTCGAGGCGGAAAATAGCTGCCCCCCGCTTTGAGAGATCAATGCGTATCAATGATGGGTATTTACATATAAACAAAGCATCTTTACAATTTATATGATAAAAATATGGAATAAACTTGTAAATAATAGAAGTAATGAATTAAATCAATATTTAAGGTTAGAAATCAAACTGACAGTTTATATGACAAATGAAAAATCTCAGACCATTCGTTTATTTATGTTAGGTTATTATTATTTAAATATCAAATATTAATTTTTTATGTCAGATTGTGAATAATATAGTATACAAACCTCGGTGAAAAGTTTCATTGTCTCGGGCTATAGTTAACCTCGGCGCTTCGCGCCTTGGTTAACTATCTTCGCCCTCGACAATGAAACACTTTCCACCTCGGGATGGTTGGCAACACTGTATCAGTTAAACTGCGTATATCACAGCTCCGTATTTTAAATCAGTTTTTTATCCTAAAAGTCCTTCTGGGTATAATTATTGGAGTGATTTATTTATCATCGTAATTTCAGTGATCTATTGTGCATAAAATCTTTAGTATTTAAAGTGGATTCCAAAAATTAACCTTAAAATCAAACATGTCTGGCGGCATGGATGAAAAAATCGATATTATTATTAAAAAACTCGATAGTATCGAAGGAATCATCACCGGCAACACGAAAAAACTTAATGAAATAAGTACTACAGTGGAGGTACATGATAAAAAAATCTATCTACTTGAAAAAAATATGAAAAGAAGAAATCTAATCATGCATGGCCTTGTAGAGTCTGAAAATACATCTATCAAGCTTAAAGAAAACATAATAGACATATTTAAAGACAAAATGCAAATAATAATTGAGAATGATGACATTTTAGATGCCTTTCGCCTTGGTAAAAAAGGTGTAAAAGACATCCGCCCTATATTAATTGCATTAGATTCAATCAAACTGAAAAATTTGGTCTTCAACAATAGAAGTACATTGAAGAATACTGGGCTTTATCTGAACAACGATCTAACTGCCCAGGAAAGAGAAAAACGGAAACATTTCATCAAACATCGCAAAGGTGAATCCAATGACACTTCCGTCAATTCAGAAAACCGACCGAGGAGGGAGAGAGCCTCGTCGGACGAGTCACCCACGAAGGTTCAACAACAACCGAAAAAACAGAAATCTACACCCAGTACAGCAAACAACAATCCTTGCACCCCTGCAGAACATTCAACAATCAATGATAATTTTTTAGGATGCGGTCTGAAAACATCAGTTGCAGTGTAACAAATACTCTAAAGTTAAGTAAAAAACATAAAATCAATTCCAATAATCAAAAAAATAGTGCTGTTAGCGTTAGTTTTTGGAATATCGAAGGCATTAATAATATTTTTGTTTTAGATAGCCACACAAGAGAGAAGCTTCTCACAGCCAATATAATTTGTTTTTGTGAAACCTGGGCTCAAACTGAACTCTCGAAATTTCCTGATTACCTGACCGAATACAGTAAAAACGTTTACTATAGCTTTGCTAGTAAAGAGAAACAAAAAGGCAGAGCGAGTGGAGGCATTATGGTAATGATTAAAAACAAAATTTTCAATCTTATTAAAGTAATTGAAATAACAAATTTATGGTTATTTATAGAATTAAATACTGATAAGGATAGAATAATTTTGGGCGTCTTTTATATTAAACCAGATTTTAGCAATAATTATGTAATAAATCTCATAACAGAAATAATTGAAACAATAACTTTAAATTATAGTGATAACAAAATTATTTTGGTTGGAGACTTTAACTGTAAACTCGGTGAATTAAATCAAATCGTCCAAGAGGGCTTTTTCGATAATCAAAATATTTTAGAAAGTAGATGTTCATTAAATAAAGTTGTAGACAATCGGGGCATAAAACTAACTGATTTAATGGAAAGATTTGGTTTATTTTTGCTGAATGGTAGAACAAAGGGAGACTTTCTGGGGAATTACACATTTATCAACTATAAAGGTAAAAGTACAATTGATCTCGCGTGGTGTAATTTAAAATTTTCTAATACAGTTCTCAACTTTGAAGTCTGTCATACAATCTCTAAATCTGGCCACGCCATTTTACTTATAAACTGTACTTATACTAATGAGTCAACTAATGATTCTGCCTCAAATAAAGTAACACCCTATTCTATAAAATTTAAATTCAACCCTTTAAATATTTGGAGCTATATAGATACTTTAAATAATAATAGTAACTTATATTTTAACTCAGAAAATTCTACAGAATTATGTAGCAATTTAATTTCGGCTATAACAGATACTGCAATTCAAACAGGCATGATGAACGTTTGTAAAACTAATAACTCTCTTGCTAAGACAAATAATTTTGCCAACAACACCTGGTTTGATACTCAATGTCGGGAACAAAAAAAACTAACGCTTAGATACTTGCGACTTTTCAGACATAATCCCAATGAACTTAACTTACATAATTATATCTCGTGTAAACGGAACTATAGAAGTATTATTCAATCTTCCAAAAAAGAATATCAAAAAACTATTACTAACTCCTTAGCAAATGTTAAAAATAACGCCGAATTTTGGACTACAGTTAGACGTCTTCAGGGTGTAAAATCCTCAAATAACGAAATTTCACTTCACGATTGGGAGACTTATTATAATTTACAATACAACAAAGAGAACAAGCGTGATTTAACACCAATAACCTTTTTTGATTGTTTGCATCCATTCATGGATGAGCTACATATTAGTTTATCTAACTTTAGAAATAATAAAACACCCGGTCGTGACAATTTCAATTATGACTTTTACAAAAATCTTCCTGACAAATGGATTCATTATTTAATAAACTTGTATAATAATATTTTAGTAAAGGAGGATGTTCCAAACAACTGGTCGGATATAGAAATGTGCTTAATTTTTAAAAAAGGGGATAAGCAAAATCCCGAAAATTACAGAGGAATTGCCCTCATTAATAACATTTGTAAGATTTTTACGCAAATGATTTATAATAGATTGCAGTTTTGGTTCGAATTTCATAATATTTTGAGGGAAAATCAAAACGGTTTTAGAAAGAATAGAGGTACCGTTGACAATATTTTTTCTTTGACATCTTTGATTAACTTTCAGTTAAGGTTAAAAAAAGGTAACATTTTTATCGCATTTATCGATTTTAAACGTGCGTTTGATTCTATCAACCATGTCAAACTTTTTGAAAAACTGTACCAAACAGGTGTAAGTTCTAAAATTATTAGAATCCTGCAATCCCTTTATAGCAATGCAAAATTTTTTATTAAACTTAAACATGAATTGTCAAACACCCCTATTACTTTGACTGAGGGGGTGCTTCAGGGTGAAATCCTTTCCCCACTTTTGTTCGCCATTTTTATTAATGACCTGGAAGACTTTTTCAGATCTAATAACCATAGGGGCATCAACATAGATGGAAGTAAAGATGTAATTATTTTGGCCTATGCGGATGATTTAGCCTTACTAGCAATATCTCCTGTCGATTTACAAAAGAAACTGACGCTTTTAGACCAATATTGTAATTTAAATTCACTTGTGGTTAATACCAGTAAAACAAAAATTTTGCAATGTCACCGGGGTCGCCCAAAGAAATCCCAGCATCCTTATGTCCTTAAAGGGGATAGAATTGAAATTGTTAAAAATTACACATACTTAGGTGTAACTTTCTCTTCATCGGGAAAATTCTTAGAAGAATCTGTAAATGCAGGAAAGAAAGCAGTTAAAGCTTCAGCCAAAGTTAATTCAATACTGTCCGCAGGTAAATCACAGGGATGGCATGAGAAAAAACTATTAATGGAGTCTATAGTTGCTGCCTCTATGTTATATGGATCGGAAGTTTGGGCTCTTAGGTACTGGGAAAATCTTGAAAAATATCAAATTACTTTTCTTAAATCCCTCCTAAGGTGCCTCAAAACAACGCCAAGTTATATGATCAGATTAGAGACTGGGGCAGCTCATATACTACCTCAAATTATAAAAAGAGCTCTAAACTGGCTAAACAAAATTTACCAAATGAACAACGATAGATATCCTTATCAAATTCTAAAAAGATTACAGATTTTAGACAAAACCACAAACAATAAACTAGATTTTAATTGGTTCACACAATTAAAATCCATATTAGACTTTTTCAACATTGATACATCATTTCTTAATTGCCGCTTTACAAAATCAAAGACTAAGACTGTTGTAGACAAAATCCAAAACGCTCTCTTGGACAAAGATATTTCATCTTTAAGAGAAGGCAATTTTAATTCATTTTATAAGCTAATTAAAACTGAGTTCGTTGTAGAGAATTATCTAACAATTAAATTAAATATTTTCAAAATACGCATTATTGCTAACCTCAGGTTATCAAGTAACAAATTTATATGTATCCATGTTAATAATATTACTCATTACTGGAATGCCACAGCGCTCTGTTCAATCTGTAATTTAAACAAACCAGAAAATTTGCAACATTTCTTCATAGACTGCCCGATCTATAAACCTTATCGTGATTACTACCTAGCCCTATACCTAAACGATGCAGAAGAGAACAATAGTAGTTTTCATTCTCTCTTGCAAAATTTATCTACTGATAAAATTAACAAAGTCGTGTACTACACTATTAAATGCTTGGCTTTGAGAAGTTTTTCTCTTAACGAATAAGTTTTGATCAAATATTTTTCTTATTTATTTTATATTTTATATCATGAAAAACATTTTTTGCATTGTTTTCCTTTTTTGTACTATGTGGTTGGAATGCCCCTAGTCACGTAGTTATTTGTATATTGGATCTTCATTACCCTTAAGGTTAAAGTAGTTAGCTAGATGCTTAGACGCAGTGTATTTGCACTACTTTACCTGTTTTTCTTTATTTTATATGTAATCAATTACTGGTTATGCTTATGTCAGCATTTTAGATGCTATTTATATGTACATAAAACTTTAATAATATTTTGCATTCATCATTATTAGTACCTAAGCATCTTTCGATTGTGATTTGGTTCTTTAATATGAATTTATTGATATACGATTATGATTAATTACCAATCTTCCTTTGTGAAAAGTTTTGTAACTTGTATCAAATAAAGATTATTATTATTATAGTAATATACTATAATTTACCTGTAAAATATCCAGTTTATTACCAAATTGTAATCTTTAATCTATTTCAATACGAACGTCCGTTAATACATTATGTCATCGGTAAAACGAATTAAAACATTAAACAATTCTTTTTTGTAACTTTGTAAACCGCTACATTGGTAACCCGCCGGCAACCAATCACTCCGCTTCTTTCCGTTTTGGCTCCCACCGACGCTTAATATAAAATCCTTAACTTTTCAGGGGCGGCAAGAAAATGTTAACCGTGGTTAAGAACGGAAATATTTGAGAAAACTAGTTCTATTGAATGCAAAACCGATTTTGTCTTTATTTTGCATTTCCTCGCTCTAGGACCGATATCAATCGACTCTAGATAGACTCAATAATATAGTGAATTTAAATAATTTTCACATTCACGTATTGTATGCACGAATTAGCGTTGACTCCACTCCTTGTACGGTGCACTTTTCATTGAATTTATGAGTCAAAGCTATAAAGTTACAAATACTTTTTATTGCGAGACTCCCGAGATTTCTCATTTCTCGCAGTTGTTATATCGATTTCGCCTCGAATTTTAAACTGCGATCTCGCTCTCGTTCTTATCTCGCATAATGCAACGAGACGAGACGAGATGCGAGAGTACCCTTCCCTCGTCGTGCATCACTATTCAGGAATAATATTTCAACTTGTTTTTGTTTAGTGTGAATGTCACGGATCTTTGACAAGATGTGTTGCTTAGTCTTAAAATTATTATGCATATGTGCATGACTTTGGATGCTCTAAGCTTTGATACCCTTCATCCCCTAGCCTCTCACGGAAGAGAAGAGATAATATTTTTAGTTGTTAGACAGTCTGGTTAGTATTATTAGGGAGTAAACATGTGGATAGTCGGTATTAGTTTGTCGCGTCGTGAAGACGTTTGTTGTTTTGGGAAATGTAGGGTGTTTTAGTTATGGAGCACACGCTAAACGCCTGTCCGTTGAGTTACGGAATGTAACATGTTAGTAATTGTTTAGCTATGTGTAGTTTAATTAAATTCGTAATAATAAGTTGTAATAATCATGTAAATGAAACTTTAGTTAGTCAGTAAATCTCGAGTAATTGTCCGTGTCCATAATATAAGTGTTCATCGGCATCCCTCATCTGTCATCAAGTGTGAAGGGAAACTGTAGGTGTGTGTGTTCTTCCGTTCCACCAAGACGTGGACGCCAATCATCCAAGCG